>JAHQIW010001340.1:1200000-1543493 GCA_019055375.1 Parelaphostrongylus tenuis
AAGTCGAAGCTATCCATTTACATTTGCGTAGCTCCAAAATAGGATGAGCAGTCGCCCTGGTGATGGTAACCCCAAAATCCTATCCGCTTCACATCTGACATAGAAAACATAAAATATCTAAATGAATAAGCTGAACTAGTATATGGATTTATCACGCTGAGCAACACTAATTAGTGAATTCACTAATCGTGGAGCCCATCTCAGTGTGGAACATGAGAGTCTCTCAAAGGAAAGCACCATGGCGATAAACTATGTTATAGAGACTACCTAACCTATGCTGCAGCTGTTGCATTATTGTCCACAGGAGTGGACAACCGTCTTACAAATGCTACACTAATTCTTTTGCAGAAAGTAGAGCTGCAAAATCTAAGGAAGAAAAGTGTTAAAGCCATTGAAATCCAAACATCATAGTGAGGCGTCCACAGTATAGCATGATCACATACATCAACGCAAATTATCGCTATTTAAATTTCATAACTACAGCGTGCCCTAACATTTTGTGGACACTTTCAACATATTTGTGTTAAGATTAGAATATAAAGATGTTTTGCAAATCACCAAACAACGCATTCTATATCAGTATCACCAACACAAAAAAATTTAGTAAAAATTTGAGGTGCATCCTTTATTTGCGACCAACAAAAACTTTAAAAAAAAAACTAACATGGTAAAAAAAGACCAACGTAATTTTATTTAGACCGTTCCGTAACGAATCCTTTTGTTTTTAATAGGAAAAAAATTGGAAAAAAGGAAAACAATGAAAAAAATAAAATTCTTCTCTATAAACTTTGAAATTTGAAAAAAGGATTTAGGATAACTAAAATTAATCTTGAAACAATGAAAAAATTCGAATAAAATTAAAAGAGTACCAGGCGGTCTCATCTTACTCTTCCTCAAAACTGATAGCATTAGCACATCAAGGAATTATGGATTGCTTAGGTAACATTGAGAAGATCAGTAGTGACGTCAAAAATCAAGCAGAACTCACCTCCTTGATGAGTAGAAGTTACCATTGTGCCCTGCGGAGACATATAAGGTCGCATTTGTTGATGCTGTGGGACCTCAATTTGATAATTTTGCATGGAAACACTATGTAACGACCTTTGCACTGATAAAGGCTGTTATTGAGGGTTTTGAGTAACATATCTTAGTGAATTTCATAAAAGGTAGGCGCAAAAAATCATCCTGATTCTCTTCCAAACTCATCTGTGCTGCATTCAACATTCCAATTCATTATTTCAACCAAACATCTAGGCGGCGGCTAAATACATTCTTAACAGAAACGCTCTAGATGAGGGTCGAAATTAATCGCCTTCCCTGTACAACTGCCGCATCTAGTCGGTGGAAATGTTAGGGTTCTCATTTCATCCCGTCGAAGTTGACAACGCTCTTGTCGTGGGGAAAATTCTTTGCAGTTCACAAGAGAAGAAAAACCAATGATTCAAGGATCATCATAAAAGCAAAATGTAGAATCGATCCTCGCTTACTGCGCCGATCGTCGCAGTTTCGTCCAATCTAACATCCTCTTGCAGAAGATAAGAAGCAGCTGCATCCGTCCACCCTCCTCAGATTATTCAATAGGTGATGAATTTGATTTGTATGTACGGTTAAATGACAGCAACTCTCAGTACTGCGTACCGACCTCACCGGTTCCACTAGTAGTACACGAGAAAGCGATTGAAAGATTTTGTTTCGGATGATCTGTCCTACCAAATGCAGCCGGAAGACACAACTGTGTGGAGTAATTAAGGTACGCAATTTTCAACCTTCCTATAGAGATTGATTTTTGCAACACTTGACTGTAAATTCACGTGCAACTTACTGCACCCAAATTTATGGAAGGGAACTATGTGCAGAAGCTCTTCGATGGCCGAGTGGTTGCAGCCAGATTCGTTCGTTAACACGCAACCGCGCATTGCCCGTACTGGTACCGCAACTTGTGTCGACAATAGATAACGACGTTCGAGTCACCAACGTTGCATCATAACCAAAGAGAAAGGGTATTTATGGAACGAAGTAAGACCTATACTATTCATCAAGTCGATGCATGTTACTGTTATCTTCTTCTCAAATTCTGTCGTTTCAAACTGTACTAGTCGCTAACAAATTAACATGGAGTTGATAGAATATCATATACGACCATGACAGCTTCGTGAAGATTCAAGTCTTGTCGCTGCTGTAACGTCACAAATCACAGATTCTGAGGTGAAACAGATGTTTGATCATTGGCTATGAGGCAAAAGCAGAAACAAGTAACTGAAACTGAATATGTCAGCGGATGCTGGAAAATGGTAGCGTAACACGTGAACGATTGTTCATTCATCATTGATAAAAAAAAATCCCCCCAGTATAATGAATAACCAGATAGGAAAGGTAGAAGGTCACTGTAAACACATTCTGGTATATTTATTGCACTACTGAAAATATTCGGAGAACAGCTGCTCAGTAAACTCGAAAATAAAAAATTCACGATTGAACAAAATATGCACTTTCCTTGCTTGGTGTTTTCACTTCTCTTACAAATTGTCAGAACAAAAACTAACCTGTTGCTGTCTCTGGTACATTTGTTGCTGATATGCGGTAGCTTGTGCTGCCTGTGATTGAGGAAATCCAGCAGGTTGGTTGCTCGGGTAAGCGGCATATTGTGGTGGTGCTTGTGGATTAGCACCAGATGGATATGCCGGACGCTGAGATTGCGGTTGGGGAGCTGCGCCTGGGCGTCCATTAGGCTGTGTCACAACTTGTGATTGAGGTTGTTGAGGTTGCGGAACGCCCTGCATATTTGGAGGATAACCTGGAATTGAAGATTTGATTAAAAGTGCTGTGAACCATAGCGGAGATAACAGAATGAGAAAGCGCAGACAAAGGGCTTCAGATAACTCATTTGTGAGATAAAAACCTCAAATATTACCTTTGCAGAGATTCGGAGGGAAATTTTCTTCCAAATCCCAATTTTGACACTTATTAATCTGTATCGCTATATAAACACGCACATATATATATATATATATATAAATATAAATATATATATATATATGCACGTGTTATATGACGTGCATTTATGTGCAATATATGCGTATGTGTTTATGCACACATATACATACATGCACACGCGTGCATGTCTGCATATACTTACGCATAGGTATACATATATACGTATACATATGTGTATACATATATACGTATACATATATATATATATATATATATATATATATATATATATATATATAGTATTGACGTATGTAAGTATGGGTAAAGCAGTGCTAAAGGTTCCGCGCGAAAACGTGGAGGCCTAACTTGTCGCGGTGATGATTCGACCTCGCTTTCGGCCCACCAATTCTTTTATTCCTACGATGTCTCTAATTGGTAACAGACTTATCCTCAACAAGCCCACTCTCTCTAATTCACGTGTGAACGCTTTAACGGATGACTCAAGATTCCAAGGAGAATTAACTTGGCCAGCATTCAGCGATACTCATAGCGACAACAAAAATTTTCAACTTGTGAAAGTTTCGCCAAACTTCAATAAACTGAACCGATTACATGACCAAATTATGTCACAACGCTAATATGTATATAAACAAAGCCAGTC
Source organism: Parelaphostrongylus tenuis (assembly GCA_019055375.1). Taxonomy (NCBI): domain Eukaryota; kingdom Metazoa; phylum Nematoda; class Chromadorea; order Rhabditida; family Metastrongylidae; genus Parelaphostrongylus; species Parelaphostrongylus tenuis. The sequence goes on from JAHQIW010001340.1 coordinate 1,203,596, forward strand.
ATAAAAACGACCAAATCTGAGTATCAAATACCCATCGAATCATTACTTTACAGGGCACGCAAAAAGTCCTTGTAATTTTTCCACATAATTCAACTGTAAGAAAATACTGCATAAACAAATGAATTCATTCAATTGAAGGAAAAATTACGTCTACTGGATCAAAATTATAACAATGAATAAACAAGCTTTTAACAAACTCTCAAAATTGTCCTCTTTGGACATACATTGACGAACTCGCTTGCGAAAATTTTCAACGATGCTCGCACACGTTACCACCGTAATTTCGTCACAAGCTCCAAACACGTCTACGCTAATATCGCGAGTTGTCGAGACTTCTTCCATAAGTATAGATCACATGGAGCAATCCACTGGGTTGAGAACAGGCGAGTTTGATGGTCAAATGTCCTTGCCCCAAAAGCCTGGAAACAGCTCCCGACAGGCAGCAATCGATGAGCGGGACTAGCAAGAAACTTTAGAATGTTTTACGCGGGAGACGAGACAGTTGGACGACTTTGTCGAAGACGGTTCTCAATTCTTCCAGTTTCTCTGAAACGTTTCACGGCTCTGTGGAAACTTGCTAATTTAAAACCAGTTGTTTTTAACAGTATAATCTGGTAATGTATTTTGAGTATTTCACGAGATCTCTTAGCACTTATACAGTGCAAGACAAGTCTTCCGGCCTTCTAGTCTCGTCAGTTACACAATGCCTTTCCGTCCAGTAAGTTTCTCAGGGGTCTACCTCTGTATAACGGAAGCGATGATGAGCTCATGAATGGCTCAAAAACATTGCCAAATTATACTTTGCTTGAACGAGTTCTCAGACTGATCGACTGCATACATTATTACATAGGCTCACGTAACAGCCATACGCAAGCATTCGAGAACCACACACTCCGAAAGGACATCACGGAGATTGTTTCACCGCACGCTGAGCGTAAAAGTTCGTCGCTGCCTCCTCCATACATGCGTAAATCCCTAAGGCGACTGAACGAAAAGGCACCGTGCAACTGACGAGGCTGGGAAGCCGAAACACGTGTCACGCACTGTAGAAAGTCCATAACACACCTCACGAAAAGCTCAAAATACATTGTCAGATTATATTGTACTTAAGTGAAGTCTCAAGAGCGCATGTGGCGCAGTGGTTAGAGGTGCCCTGCGTCGCTCACAAGGTCAATGGTTCGATCTCGCGCTCATGGCTCACCAAGCCATCCATCCCTCCGGGGTCGGTAAATTGGTACCAGACAGGTCTCAGACTTGTCTGGGAGGATAAGCAGCACTGACTCGGTTCAGCGGGAGGCCTCCGCGAGTCATTGTAAAGGCCAGATGTGCATTCAATCACCTCAAACGAAGTTAGAAATTGAAGTCGAATGCATGGCGCATCCCTCAGGGATTGATCAACGCCGAGAGCTTTATCCTTTATCCTTTAAGTGAAGTCTCAAAATAGTCGATTGCATTGATTTATTTCAACAATGTCGGCAGTTTTCACTTCTGTCGTGCAACTCAAATACTGCGATACTTTAATTTTTACGATCTATAACTTGAGCTCACCTGAAAATAGACAAATGAATAGAATAGATTCTAGACTAAAATTGAACAAAGAGTTCAAAAATAATCAGCATTACTAAGAGAAATTATATCAGTTCCGAAAAACGAAACACAAAATTATCAGAACTTTTTGCGCTTCCTATACAAAGAACGAAACGTACGTCTACACTTTGTAAATCCTATAACAGATCTCATGAAAGGCTTAAAATATGTTATGAAATCATAATCACTGCGCTAATGAGAACAGATCAATTTCAGAACCTCTATAATATTCGGCTAGTTTGTTCTAGAAACGACTTCCTATTATCCTCACAATTCCGAAATTCTAGTTTTTTTTTACTGCCATTTTCGCAGTGTTATGATATTACATGTATCCTGAAGAGAATTGAGTGTTGGGCAAAAACACTACCTCAAGCGGGAATCAAACCCGTGTTTCATCCTATCTGGGACGCGTGCTCTACCATTATACCACCGAGGCACATTTGCCCGATCACCCATTCTTCAACATCTCGATGTTAGCTATCAGCCACCAACCTTAGATCTAACAGTGGCTGTAAGCTCAACTGGGTTTATAAAGCGAAATCGCATACCCGACCAAACCTGTTAAAAGGTTGGTGGCTGATAGCTAACATTGAGATGTTGAAGAATTAGTGGTCGGGCAAATGAGTCTCGGTGGTGTAGTGGTAGAGCACGCGTTCACGGATAGGATGAAACACAAGGATCGATTATCGCCTGAGGCCGTGTCTTGCCCACCACTCAGTTCTCTTAGAAATGACCAGTAGGTTACTGTTTATTTATTGAACAGAAATTAGGTTGCTTTTGGTGAACTGGATTCATGCTGACGAATATTTCAGCAAATTTCACCATTTTCATAACCTCTATTGAATCAAATCGATACGCCTTCTACTCAAACAAAGTATTCCATAATTCCAACGGAGGAAACTCGAAACCTAATTATGATCTCATAGTAAACCTCTTTTTCTGACACAATTTTCTACAGTCTTCCACTTATCCATGGAATTCAGTGGTGCAGAGTTTGCATAGGTGAAGAATGCATCTGTACTAGTCAAAAATCAACCTGAAGGCGAAATCACATATTATCAAACTTATTCCATCTCACGAATTGATTATGTGTCTTTAAAATTGATGGAAATGTCAAAATGTCTTGTTTTGGATTACCACACGAATTTTTCCTTAACGTCAACTTACGTTTTATAACAGAACGGGTACTCCATAGAGGAACTTGTGCAACAGCCGTCTCCGTTGTTAGGGCAAGCCGCGCAATTTTGTAGCACAAGAGGTTAGACGGTTCGACGGTTGTCTGATCACTGCTATTAATTTCTTTGAAACAGCCCTATTTATAACTGTGGGGTTCGTGAACAATCAAAGCAGACTAAATGCAATTCTATTTTAGCATTTTTCTCTTAAAGTTATGGATGTGCTTGCTTGAGATGACGGCAAATCAGCGGCGACCCATGAGGCTAGTAAGCTGCTTACTGAAGCTTAAATTACTCGAGAACAAATCGTAAGGAATCGCCAACTTCCGCAATTTTGAAATACTGCATGAAAAGAAATGCTGAAGGGGAGAACAGATTTGTAACATATCCATACCTAAACCTTCCCGCTACCATGAAAAAACACCTTTACGACATAAACCAGGCCAAATCAACCAAACTAATAACAAAAAAAAAAGAACAAATGACGCCAAAAACTATTGCGATGAAAAACGCTATCTAGTCTGTGATTTCTAGCTATCTATGGATCGAAATGAAAGATGTGGAAGGAAGAATAACTGCAACTTGACTGACGGTTACAGTAAAGTAAATAGATTGATGTGACTATGACACAGCAGACCTACCGAACAAGCAGCGATGTCCAGGTAACTCACTTAACTTGACTGCTGACATTTCGAAAAACTAAACAATGTCATTCTGTGATTAGAAAATAATTCCCTGTGTTCTATAAATCAATGCAAAAGTGCATTGTCTTGCAATCATTTCTGATAAACTCCAATGACAACACAGCTCGCCATTTATACCACCCCTTAGTCATACCATCTGTATACTCAATACTACAGAGAAAATATGGAAATTACTGGATCAGAAATTATAGCTGTTTTCTTCCTAAACTCAAAGATGATAGCCCGTCTCCAACGATAGCAAAGATTAATATAGATTTGCTATTTGACGTACTGAACTGGTTGAAAAATTTTTTTCACATACATTACCAATATTAAAATTATGCTGCATTTCCAAATAATCAATGCAAGCAGTAGCGAGCTCATGAACCTCATGAAGAGGTTCGCCGGCTTGAAGCTATGTTTCTTCCAAGCCAACAGTGAATGCTGGCATGGCTTTACACCAAGTTCGTTTGCAGCATTACACCTTCGCTTATTTCTCAGTACCACTGAGCGGCCATAATTTTAGGTATACAGAAAAGAAAATGCCTTTCAAAGAAGTATTGGTGTGACAAAAATGTTAATGGTATAATTCGGTGGACTCTATTTAGAAGCACACGACCCAATCAAAATGTCTCCAGTGATAAAAACATTGAAGGCTACACAAATAGTTGACGCCAAAGATCTCAGCTGCGCGAGAGAACATTAAAGTTTGAAAAAATGGTTCAGAAAGAGAAAACGTTGATGAGATGATACCGATGGATATCAACACAAAACAGAAGATTGAAATCCGCTGACAGAAGTGCAATGACAGAAGTGAACAAATTAATCTTACCTTAGTTTTACATATTAGAGAAGATATGGGTTGATTTTTTTTAGAACACAGTGAAACTTCTATGCACTGGCTTCATTACGTACTCAACGAGAAATGAGCTTTTTAACTCCTAACAATCATACCCATTGGTAGTGAATGGTCCTTGACTGAATGAAAAGTGTTTCAATAGTTGAGCTCCTACTAACGTAAATGAAGATATTTATTCTATCACAGTCAATCTGTGATTATTCCTACTTTTCTTTTTCAAAGAGAAGAAAATGGATTTTGTTCGACAGAACATGACAATATGCCCAAATAGAAGTCATTGTGTAGCGCAGTTATTAAAGATGCCACGCTGGAGCAGTCGTTTGATCAATCCTGCGCTGTGGGCTCACCAAGGGCGCACCTTTCATTCTTTGTCGTCATCAAATTGTTATCAGACTCGTTGGCGAGTAAAAAAACACTGACTTGAATATATTGCCAGGCTGACAAAGGGCTAGAAAGGCATTTAATCAGCTCCATATTGCGACGTCTAATGCATGATGTATCCCTCCAAAATAGATCAGCGCTGAAAGCTTTTGAGCTTATGGTTGTCAATGAGGATGATTGCTAAGTCTGAGTCAGAGAACATAATTGTCGAGCTGGATACTACAATGTTTGAGAGAGATGTTTTGAAAAATCGGCGACGTATGGCTGTAAGTTCACGTCTCAGCCTTCGAATGGTTACCAGCGCTCTCACGGAAATTTCCTCTTCAGCGAATGAGGTCGGTTTTTCTATTGTTTCCCTCTTAATCAGAAAGAACCGAGTTCTTTTTATTTAACCCTTATAACGGTGGTTCAATGTTCTAGATATACCCAGTGATGTAGAGTGATGTGCAAGGCTTCTTGCGTCGGGTCGGACTCGAACCCATATTTCACCTTATCCGCAGGCGCGTACTCTAACTCGTTACACTACTGACGTCCGTTTTGCCATTACCCCGTCGTTGAGTGATATGCAAAACTTCGAACGTCGGGCGAGATTTGAACAGTGCATCTCAACCTCGAGGCGCGTGTTAATCATTGGACTACCGCCGCTGGTTCTGCCATCACTCTTCCTGCGATAGTGAATCGTCGGTAAATTTATTAATGAAAGTCTCAGCGCATTTCGGATCAAATTCAGTTTGTCAAGGTGACGCTATTACGAGATTTTATCTCATCTCTATGAATTTATCAGCCAGTCCTCAACTCTTAAGTAGAGAGACGCAGTTCTACATATGTGCTTTATATTTGGTAGAATGAGATGTAGAATTGATAGTGTTTGTATCGTTTTTCTTGGAGAAATTCTATTCTAGAACGTCTAGAGTCTCACACGTGCAAACTATCCAGTCGTATTGGTTGAACAGTGTCCTAACGTAAAAAAAGAGCTGACAATATTGTCACCTGATGTCTCTGATGTTCTCATTCTTAGGGATGGGTTAGCGCAGTGGTTAGTAATGAGGTGTACCAGGAAATAAGGTGGTAAGCAAGGCGCTAGTTCGATTCCTCTCTCAACATTCTCTTGCAGCCAATGAACAAACGCCTCAAGGGACGCTTCAACTCGGTCACCTCTGAGTTTGAAAGGAGAGCGCCTCGACCAACATTCTGCGACGTTCATGAAAGAGACGAAATTCTCAAGCAGTAGCAGTGAAATGTTCGATGATTTTCGAGAAGGACCCAGGAAGGCGAGGCGAATCAAATGCAAGAAGTGCTGAAATCCGCGACAAGAATTCTAATCAGAGAAAGTGGCTTGAGCCACATTTCGAGGTTGGTACGTCATGGTTTACGTACTTTTCGACAGTCTTACCCGCCTCGTCAGGCTCACACGCTCCGCAGGTCTGTCATAGTAAGGACGGGGGAAAAATTGTTACGGTGAAATCGTAGTTTTCACGTTTTCATCATTTGAGCCGATGGCATACCAAAATGGCATCTTATATTCGAGTGGTATGCAAAACTCCGTTATACAGACTCAATATTGTCAGAATGTTTCAGTCAATTCGATGTTGATACGTCAGCGGCCTACGTACGTTTCGGCGGTCTCGCCCGTCTCATCAGAGCTACACTCCCCACAAGTAAATGTAGTGACTGGTCTTGTAAAAAATATACATTTTCAAGGAAAGAACCTTGTGAGTCAAGCAGATGTATTGTTTTTGGCGAGTAAAGCTGTTTTTCTGGGACGATAACTGTCCACCGTTTTGGTTCACTTATATCTGGGAAGTCCTGAGTAGAGGATGGACAGCATACCTTTATGTGCCCCTTTAGAGCCTATGATTTTTGATGTCACGCGGGGCGGCGTGCAGGAACAATCCCTTACCACCATAGGTCGTGGCTCATAGAAGATGCCCACGAGGAGTTGATCGGTTTTTGTTTAGTAGATTGAAAGGTGTACGCGCGATGAGCCAGATTCATTGGACTGATGTTCTTCTGGACGGATCCCAGTACTTCGAGACCGTCCGCTTCCTTCCATTCATCGCTTACTTGAGGATTTCGCCATCTTCATAATGTTTTGAAAATTGTATCCTAATAAAGGTTACTAATAATACTATTCAAAAAAATTATGTGCTTCAGTGCAAATTCATTGCAGCCACATAGCAGAGATACTCTTTTTGAAAAAAATTTCGTTGCGAAGTCCTACAACATGGATAAAACAGCAGTCATCAAAAAAAGAGCATCATTAGGAATGTTTTCATATAAGAAGTCACGAACTAAGACAATATTACTGGATAGATTCTTGAACATACTACACTAAAGATCTCGTCTCGCTCAGTAAAGAACAAACTGAACTTCCAAATGACATCAAAAACAAAAGTATACACGAATAATGTTAATACGTCATTTGGCTCAAGCGCTGATAGCGTTGCATTCGAATCAGTATTGGGCTAGTAATCAATAATCATTTATGGCGTCATGAACTGATTTCTTAAAATCGTCGTAGTATTTATCTCACAAACGTGCAAAAAGTACTTGGACGTGGTTTGAGGAGTTCTGAAAGATAAGTCCAATGGGACCGATTTACCGCGCCCACGAACAATACAAATCGTGCGTAGCAAAATGATATATACATGTTTATACATGTACATAAGTACTTATATACGTGCATACAAATGTATAAAATTTAGTCATAAAGTCAAAGGAAAGGATGTTAAACAATTTGAGACTTGGTTCTTTGAAAAAGAAGCTGACTAAAATCACGTAGGCTTCGAGTATTGAGTTACAAAAAATGTTCTGATGATAGGCCGCGGAAACAAGAAAATCTTGGTGGAAAATCCTGGCGAATATCAATAAGAAGAAGAAAAGTCACAACTACTGTCATCATAATGCCACGTGTTAGAGACCACGAATGAAATATGCAGAATATAGATATAAACGTAGATACTTTATGATATGACACAAAATGAATTGTTAATTGATGTTAATATTTATTATTTTATCGATTTTTTTGGGTTTAACTTCATTAATCTTACTATTTTTTTATTGTTATTTGTTAATTGATGTTTATAACTATGTATAGAATGTGCTCGTGCAGCGCAGTGGCTAGAAGAGTCCTTCAACACTTATATAAATGCTGGTTCGATACTGCGCCTAGGATTTTCCTAGCACACATTTTCCCGCAGTCGACAAATTTTTATCACATTACTCAACGAATGTAAAAATGCTGATATAACATGTCGAATAGTTGCCGTTGATCATTTTGCAAGACAAAAATGCATCAAATCAAGCTTTCAAACATATATTGGAATATTACGGAAAGGGTTTTGAGAGGTTACACCTATTAAGCAAGAACAAATTATGGTGTCATAGAGATAAATCTCGTTTTGTAGCACATCTATGCTGTTTGCATCAAGTCTACCATAAATTGATGATATTATCTTTTCTTAATATGCGGATTCACTCACAACCTAATGACTTCTGTAGCCATACTTCAATTTCGTAATTCTCACCAAAACAAACATAGAAAAAGACAGTGACGTTCCAGAGCATGGAAAAGTATTAGCGGATGAAACACTCCAAATTTTGCTAAGGCTGGATACATATACCTATCCAATTGATGTTATAAAAGAACTCGAACCGAGCATCATGCAAATTGAATACGACACATGTTGCTTGGACGGAAGCCGACGCACAACTTGAGTTCGTTTTTTTCGCTCAAATTCCGCATGGAATTCACCCTCCACATTTCCCGTTAACTATTTGTGCGCCGCTGATTTATTTGAAGCATTCTCTCGCATTGCACACATATGACACTGAAAATGTGCCATGGGAAACGAGCGCACCCTTTGGCAAGAAAAAATTCCCGGTTTTCTAATTTCTGTTGCAAAGAGAGTAAAATGAACTTCTTATTCAACCTTCCTATGTAGACGCAAAGACATTGTCAAATCTCTAAATAGTGTTATAGAATTTAACCAACCTGCTCCGTTACAATAGAATTTTGGTCCAACTCTACCACAGTGGTAGATGCTCCCACAAAAAACGAGGGTTAGTTTACAATAATGCTGCTAACACTCTTTCTCCAACAAAGATAGTTGAAAGATTGGAAACTTTACGGACACATAACAAAAAACTTGGTTGCAATTATGATAAATGAAATTTCCCGAATGCTACTACATTTCAAAATTGCTCAGAATCAACAATAAGTCAAAAATCAAACTAAACTAAACTTCCAATTTTGCTCGGCAATAGCAAACATTAAAGACGCATTCGAGAATACCATCGTGCTTTTAGACGAAATCTTGCTCGTTCGATTAGTTTTGTATTCAAAATACGAACATTAACGAAGAGAAAAGTGACGAAAAAAGAACACTTAAGAAGATTGTAGAGATATTTCGTTGAGCGCAACGTAGGTTCGAAATTTGAGAGCGTACATGATTTTCGACCCAAATTGAGTGGAAGTCAATTCATATCGGACAAAGTGATAATTCGCCTTTTAAAAACAGCTTGTACTAGCTATTCGGAAAATAGAAGAGTCTCATTCATGGTATACTGCTCTGAAAAGTACTGATTAGTCACAACGAATAGAAGGTTCACAGAGTAGTCACACACACAAACACCTTTAGAACAAGACCGGCAACTATATTCCATATAATTAATGAGATCAAACAAAGCCTAGAAAATACAACTGCAAACAGTGGCCGGTGGGAATTCAACAAAAGCAAAAAGGTTCAACTACTACGAATACATTTTGCCATGGCCGATCCTAGTAGTCGAGAAATCCAAAACGCCACTTACATCATTGGTGTAATTTATGAGGTTATGCATAAAACAAACACTTGTTCATTATAGCTACTGCAAAAAATTGCCAGCGGAAAATTTTAGCTGGACTTCTAATTCGCAGGCTGCCCTTGCAATAACAAAAAGAAATGAAAAAGTTAAAATAAACATGATAACATTGACTGATTAGTGCCTAGGAATGCCAATGAAGTGCAAACTCGAGCAGTTCATACAAAATTAACAAGAACTCTTCCGATCAAAACACCAAACTAGATCAAAGGACATAAAAGTACTTCAATCATTAGAAATCATTACATTTTACAACCTCAGTGAAAATGCATCATGTCTTACTTCGAACGAAAAAATAAAACGCATTTCGTTCAACGACAAGCACTGCACAGATGAACATTGAGAAAGAGCAATTTTTACTTCTACATAAAGGTGTACAAAACTGCTGATTTTGAAGCTATTTTGATTATCCATGAACCAAGTGTTCAATTGTCCCATGAAATAAGTGGTATGAGATTTTTGGCCACTTAAAAGCGAATCTACAAGGACTATAAAACACGGTTAGCAGATGATATAAGAGATTTTTGATTAAGTTTTTGAAAATTTTGGAGAAAAAATATTGGTTAACGAGCACATTGTGGTCAGGTATACGCCGGCTCAAACGCCATATGGAATAACGATATGAGCATGAACATAAAAGAGTTTGATGCCTTTGTCAAAAAAAAAAAAAAAAAAAAACTATGACTACTGGTAGTCCTCGAAGTCGTTCAAGCATTCGTTGAGGAAGCATTTTTAAATTCATAGAAAAAGTACATCTCATGGTGCAATGTTCATACCACAAGTGATATATAGAAAGCGTGAAAACTTCTGCTAATTTTGTATTTTGTTAATTTTAGCATAAGTATGATAACTTTTTATTGATGCTGATAATTCTACTAAATTCTTCGTTCAATTTTGATCTAGAGTCTGTTTTATTTAATTGCCTATTTTCAATTGTGCATAATTTTTGGCAACGTATTGCCGTAGCTGAGCCGCACAAGACGGGAGTGAAAACGGCCAACATTGTTAAGATCGACCGGTTTCAAATCAGCAAATGTCTACAGAGCCGTAAAACGTTTGAAAAAACTTGAGGGATTGATGATTATTCTCGAAAGGGTCGCCCAACCACCTTGTCTACTCCGAGAAAACATTCAGAAGATTCAATGGCCAGGTTCACTGACATTCGCAGCGTTCGCTGTGCAAAATGGCACAAGAAGCTCGACCAAATAATTCTTTTGTCAAGCTAGTGCTCGCTTGTCGAAGATGCTTTTTTATGGATAAAAAGATATTAACAGTCGAACTACTCCACAAGTTCAGCAGAATCTGCAGTAGCAGAAATCATGGGGCGCAGTCATTCTGCGGCATCTGCGATGGTCCGGGCCGACATTTGCGCCACTAGAACAACGTTGTTCGTCTACATCAACGGAAACGTCAAAATCGAAGTTTCTAGCAATTGGCAGGAATTTTTAGATGGCGTGCTGAAACCCTGGAGTACTCAGCACTTTGACGCAGACGGACTTACGTTTCAGCAGGACTAGGCTCCTACACATTCAACACTCGACGATCGTTATTTGTCAAGAGCCGTTTTCAGGCTCGCTTGGGGCAGGGACATTTGGCCGTCAAAGCGCCGAATCTTGACCTAGCGGGCTACTCTGTGCGGTCCACATTTGAAGAAAAAGTCTTGGCTACTCAGTTCACTACGGTATATGCGCTTGGAACGGTTTTGACACGCGCTTGGGACTAACTTACGATGGAAACGTGAGCTAACATCGTGAGGCCAGAAGAGGCAATTTTGGAAATTGTTATAAACTTTTTTGCTAACTGTTATCAATGTTCGTCTAGCAAACGTAAGTATTCCTTCAATTGAATAAATTCATTCGCTTATGCAGTATGCTTTTTACTGTTTAGATAACTCAAGAAATTATCAGAACTTTTTACGCACCCTCTATACGTCCTCAATCCCAACCAATAGTTTCAGGTAGATGAAGTTATGGAGACTCGTCTGTCTCACGATGATACTATCGCTCTGAACAGTCTGCCATAACATCAGAAAAAAAATTTACGAATATGTGGATTTCAGTAAAACTTCTCTTTTTTTCTGAAGATTCAGAGCCAAAAGTCGATACGCGTCGATATAAATTCAGCTTTTGAAGCCTTCGTTCCTTCCTTTAAATACAAAATAATGACGTATGAAAGACCATCAAATCTCTCAAAGTTTACCGCTCGTTAAAAGTGTTATTACTTTGTTTTCCCAGTACGGGTGTTCTTCGACGCTGTACTAACTAGCATAAGTCATAATACTCCACCAACTTGAGTGTAAGTACGCCATGTTTTTCTTCAGAGAGAAATTCGCTATCATTAGTAAAGAAAAAACATTTCTAATATTCGCTAGAATTTGAATTCAAGTGACCGACGGAGAAGCACAAGAACTGAAGCATTTAAATTTGATTAAGTTAGCAGTAAGTCGTATTGTGGTTCGATGCCTCCGAAATGCAAATGTCTCTTGAGACGTCTCGACTTGGATGTTCAATCAACATGCCATTAGTTAATACCTATATCTACACGACTGCGAGGTTTGAAAACGAACTTTATGTGTAGCAATCGAGCAGTAACAATGACGACATTTTTTCTCCAGATTTCCTATAATTTTTCGGTAATTTGATACAAAATAAATTTGCTGCAGGGAAGGAATAAAATGTATTGTTATAAACACCATGATAGACTGAAAGTACGTGAGATGGTGGAAAAAGAAGTGGCCTTCCATGTCTCTTTCTATTATAGAACTACCTGATGGAAATTCCGCGACCTGAAATATGACAACAACACACCTGGCAGGTATTCGGTTAAATCACCAAAATTTCGGTCGAAGGTCGGAAATTAAGTAGACAACTGATCGAAATCATAAAGATAATATGATGACACATAAAGTGCAGGCAAAAAGCAATTGTTACACCGTCCGCTAGAAAGGGCCCGCTGACATCACCTCCGAATATACAGCAACTCGTTTAACTTCGAAGTAATTTACTCGGCGTAGCGAAAATACATTCAACTCGTTAAAGCTTAACTGCACAGATTAACTCAATGATTTGCTCAGGTCTAAGTCCACCAAAATTGTGCAGCTTAAGCACACGACTCTTTTGTGTCTTCCACCTGCGGTGTGAAGATCCAATCATGTATATTGAGAAAGTTAACTAGAGAATTCAACACCAGATGGAACACTACGAGAGTATCGAAAAGCTAATTCAATCTACCAGAAGCAGAATATTTTGACGAATGCTCGCATAGGACAACAAGACCAAAAAAGTCTCTTGTTAAATATATGTACAGATTTCGTGATACCAGTCGCAATTTCTAGTGGTAACATATAGGATGGGAGAATTTTTGAAGGTGTTTTAATACAATATATGTTCACAAAATGAATTTAGAATTTGTAAATTCATCCATTTTCATGGTGTTCTTGGGAGAAAGGATCTCTAATAAAGAAAAATTTGAACCACTGAAGAAGATCATGCAAATGCAGATGATGTTCTATGGAACAGGCATTAAAACTCCCGAAACTTATAGTCCGCAATGTCGAGAAGCTCAAAAACTACTCTCTTCTCTCATTTTCAAGACGCGACCACTAGAATATGTCTGAACAGCTAGAACAATAGGTCGCCTTGGAATTATGCAAGATTTGTAACCCTGCTTTCCCTTATAAATGTATTAGCAATCAATTCTTTCCCAATGCTGTCAAATTACACATCATTGCAAAGCCTATTTATTACATTTTCGCTTTGCAATTAAAAAAATTTTTTTCACACAAGTTTTCAAGACTGGAACTTCAGAAATCAAAACAGCAGCTTTGCATACGAATTTGAACTCAGTAGTAGGGCACTAGAAGCGTTTTGGAACATAAATGAGGTATAGGGCCAAGGAAGAGTCAATGAACGAATGCGTCATGTTTCCGTGCATTAGCGATGAAGGAGAGACGATGAGCAAAGAGAGGAGACCAAGGAAGCGAGAGAAAGGATAGAACAGAAAAAAATTAGAAGGTAAAAGCCTAGTTTATGCGAAAAACCCATGGCTCGAAGGAAAAAGAAGATCGAAACGATAATATAAACTACATTAGTGCTCGTTTCAATAAAAGAAAATGAATGAAGTAAGAAAAGTGTAAGGAAAGATAAGGAATATAATAAAGGCATCGCTCAGCTTCAGAGAGTATTTGAAAACCAACTGACGGAGCTGAAACTCCGTACTCATCAATTCGAGTGGGCTGCCTGCCAAACTCTGATTATTTCAAAATTTTAGGCACCCAAAACAGAACGCTCAATCAATTTCTTCCAAAGCATATATAAATATATACATATATGTGTATACATATATATATATATATATATATATATATATATATATATATATATGGATGGCACACACCATATTCAGTTACACTACGCAGTTCATTCTCCAAAACCTCAATGAATATACAGCGAAAAAAAAAGAAATGAATCGACTTTATGAAAGGATTACAGAAAATGGACAAGAAAAATCAAAGTGGACGTTACGATAATGTAAGGTGTATACTGGAAAAGAAGACTCGAGCATGTGAAGGGAACTGCTGACCATGCGAAGACAAGAGGAGTGACAGTGGATACTACAAGAATGAAAACATTCTTTGAAGATACAAAAATATTTTTAGCATATGCTAGTCACCATATGATATCTTCTACAGGAAATGATTTGTAAATTATGAAGTGAAGAAGCAGACATAAGCATGCTTGAAATGGATTACTTTTAGGATGAGCAAAAAATTTTGAAAAATTTTTGAAGGTTCCTTTATTGAATGTATTGATACTGATAATGGTAAAATGCGATCAAAAAGACCAAGAACAAGTTTGAAGATTTGAACGACGTCGCAGATTTTTCGCACTCGACCTACTCCAAACGCTGTTCCATTCGATTATGGCATCTTTCGATCAGTGCAACATTTTTGGATGGCCGTCGATTTGGTCATCTGATAAACTGAAGAAGCATATCAAGAGCTTCTCGACATCTTGCAGAACGATGGCAGAAAGTCGTGGACAATGGTGGTCTATACTTTTGAGAAGAGCTATTGCTACATTTGTTGCTAATTGTGATAAAAAATGAACTAAAAACGAAAGGTCTATACACTGAAGAACAGTTAATAAGATTCCTGTTGTTGATTTGCATACAAAATCGAAACGTTCAGAAATTTACTACAACGTTTTTCTTAATCCTGACTACTGTGAAGTAAGAACGATACCGATTGAACGTGAACCGTGGATAGAAATAAAGAAAGCGCTTGAATCTGAAACCCATAATTACATACGAGGTTACATAACACGATACGGATGACAAAACAATCGAACTTCTTCATTACTCCAAAGAAATTCCAGCGATAACGAAGAAAAAAATCCCATTACTTCAAAGACTATCAATGGCAACCAGAAATTGACAAAACATCTAAAGCGACAAAAAACGGTTGAATTACAAACAGAACACCTCTTTAATATACTTGCACCGCTCTATTTTTTGAAAACAAGATAATAGTAAAAGAAGCAGTTACAGAAACTTGGTTAATTTCTAGTCTTGCAATAGTTCGCATGCTCGCTAGAGTTCATTTTCTGCCACGGTGGTGTAAATTCTTAGTGCTCATTTTCACAACTTATGTCGAGTACACGTCGGTAACTCTATACCGGTCATACTAATACCACCTCATAATTCACTTAGTAACTGCATACGAGATAACAAGAAAAAGGTCAAGATTGACTTTAACTTTCCAGCACAAAAGGATAGACAAGGATTTTTAAAGGTTCTTAATAGATTTTCCGACATTAAAGCAGTTGAAGAGTTGAAAACTTTATTTACTTATAAATTTTACCACAATAAACTTTTCCTTACAATGCGGAACATCATCGGGCTCTACTCAATGAAATCTCGCATGTACATTACGGATTATGAGTTTCGAAGAAACGTTTTCAGGGGTACTGAAATCACCAATTTCAATTTGCTACAATAAGAATACCTGCGCCCTGTTTGCTTCGATCAGTGCTTTCAACTGCCTTTCACTACGACTTGCGATATGACTATTCTAGATTCCACGACAATGTACGCCTCCTCGAGGGCGACCACCTAACTACACGTTGGGCGGACGTGTTCGTTGAAATAATTAAGGAGTTGTACTCACAGCTGCCGATATATTTCATACCACGGTATGGCACTTGCACCAGCCGCCATGCTCGAATTTGACCACCATCATAAACAACTGCCGCGCAACAAAGGGACGAATGGAATATGTGCTGGGGTCGGCACAGCTAGTGAAGACGGACCATCCAAGTGTCCAAGCAGGTATCCAAGTATGACTATTCAAATTGAAAGACTTAACGTACGCAGAGCTCAACAATCAGAGAGTAAATCTCTAACGAAATGGCTCATCGAAGTAATGTCAAAAAAAGAAGAATAATAATTTTGAAAATTTAACCTTTGGAAAAGATTAATAGGATTATCATCAGATGATTTCGACATGTCATTTCATCGGTTCTTAGGTGATACAAGATCAGACCGCTTATCAAATTTTTTCTCTAGAAATCAACAATAAACTTATAAGGCTGGAAGGAATATCGGTGTTGATGAGTCTCTGGCGTCGTTATAAGAGATTTCTTGTTCAGGTAATGCCATTTAACGTCGGAGGCACGAACCAAGGCACTTGAGTTATGCAAAAGGGGGACGTTTACGTGAAGACGACCATATAACGCCTTAGAAAGGAGACTTCTAGAAAATGATCTGAGATTGACTTTGGTGACGATGACGTGATGATTTTTTGAGCAATAAAGATATGTCGAAGAAGTGGTCCACCCGTGGATTATCCTCCTGATGCAAAGAAAGAATGACATAAAGTTCACTAGTGTCGAAGAAATATGTTGTGATTCTCTTAACCATATGGTGTCGTAGTTCAAAGAAAACTGGCACGTAATATATCAATTTTAACTTCTTTGCGGCCTACGAACATGTGAAGTTACCCCTCCAGTTTAGCTTGTTTATAGACTGGATATGTGGTTTACTGTAGGAAAAATGCGTAAAATGTAAGAATTGTGAATTTTAATACGAGAAAGCTATCCTCCAAAAGTGCCAAATGAAGGGTTGCAAGTTATAAAGATTGTAACAGTAAGTAAAATGTTCTAGTCGCAAAAATTTTAGTTGGTGAAACAAATATACTTGAAATCGCTTGAAAGACCGATGAAAAGTTGCAAAGATAAGGACTGAAATAACACGCTATAAAAAACGTTAGAGGTTTAGTCCTCATAATGACAAATATTTCCGCTTTTTTCGATTATATTTTTTAGCATACAACTGTGTAACAGTTGAACCCATAAGAGTTTCCTCAGTAATCAAAAGTTCACCAACTTATGACGGAGAAACTGCAACAGAAACAACTCTCTATTGTCCTGAACGGAAACGGTTTGTGTGGTGAGCACTTTAGTCAATATCAGCACTCTCTCGCAGTCTAAGTAAACTCGCCCGGTAGACATTTTTTTTTAAACTTTTAAGTAAAGAGAATAATTCTTAAAACTGATGCTCAGAACGACAATCGTCTCAAATCAGCATTCTACTGTAAAATAAGGACACGAAAAGAAAACGAGTATATTTTCAGTCAACCTCACTTTCAAGATGGAAACAAAAAGGAGTACAGTCACATTTAAACAAAACAAAGAAGATTGAACAACCAAATATTTTCAAATATTATACTTCCTCTCGGAAAAAAAATTGAAGATGAGAGATTATCAAAACACGTCATTTGGTTTAACAAAACTCTAAGAGAAGTGAAGGATGCCCATATGCAAAGATTCGCTCTTACTGTTCAAATGTCACACCTCTTTGCCTGTAAATAACTGGTTTTCACGAGCACCCACTCGACTGTGGTTGTTATGTGAATTGGAGAGCAAAACTGCGCCACAAGTGCTGCTTGAAGACTAAGACGATATTTATCTTTAAAAGTGAACGACACTGTCAAAGACTATGTCAGCATTTTGAAGACGAACATATTTATCGAGCCCATTTACCTGGAGTTTCTTTTCTCGAGTAGTGGACGATATAAATGGCTTGGAAATCAGATGTGTTCAAAACAAAAGAAAAATCACAAATTCGAAAAACGTTGGTAATAAAATGAGATGCATTCGAAGAAGGAACCATGTCTGTTAAACGAAATTCCGCTTGTTCCTGCTCAAGACGCGACCCTCAAATGAGGAAGAAAAATTTGGGATTGCAGACGATCATAATTTCATATTAGTAGATATGAAATCATGTCTTGCTGTCATAATACGTTTATCCTTCAGCGCTATAGTTCCATTTAAGAGACTCCATCACGAATTCGTAAATGTATTAATCGGGCTAAAAAGTTACAAGACGCTACATAAATCTTTTCGATAATCTTAATACCTCAACGCTCAGATTGAAAAGAATCATTTCAGATTTCTGTGATATTTCGTTCTTGTGTTTTTTTTTTCAAATGATACTAGTTGTGAAATGTGGTCCTATTTTTTACAAAGAATAACACGCTCACTATATATCAGAAACAGCATCTTTTCTGAAGAGATCACCTCGTAGTTATATTTTATTCTCAAGACTTCAAAAAACAGAAAGTAAAAGTTAAGTTTCAGAAAAAAAATTCTCTGGAGAGGAATGACGTTCTCTCGTTTCAACCGACAACGGATCGAAACTTTTTGCACAAGCTGTTTACATCTGACCTTGGACACAAAAGTGCATGTTATACAATGTGTTGGTTGCGTTTTTGAATCAATATCACTAGCGTTTTCTATCGAACATGTAGTGCTTTGTTTGCTAATACTAAATATTGTCTTAACAAACTTTTCGAGAAAACTCAATCTTTAAAGAGCGCGGGCCAGCGTGTAGAGCACACCGTCAAGAAAGACGAATTTGCTCACGCCACACGCTGGCGCACAACGTCCGATAGTTAATGTTGTTTATGCAGCTCAATTAACTTCATTCAAGGTACCTGCGTGGTAAGCCAGAATTGAAGTGTTCACAGGCGAACTAACTAATATACTGCACACCAAGAGATCACTACAAAATAATTTCGTGATAGGAGTTTTTTCTCAATTATAAAGATATGCTAGACGAAACTTGATGGAAATGATACCAAAACTCTGATAAGTGGTAGAAAAAAAAAACAAACTAGGATAACAATTTTGAGAGAAAAAGAATAGTCAATGAAGCGATGACTGTTTTATTCAAGTAGGAAAATTGTGGATGCCGAACGAGAGAAAATGTAGTGAACACGAAACGCTAAGACTGCCTTTATATGAACGAAATTTGACCGAACATAACTTTGCACACGTAATGGCAAATAAAGGGAATGAATTCCTGATTATTATGCGTAGATTAAGCATATGTTTCCAAATGAACACAAGTTGGATCAGGATGTCATGCTTAAGTGATATTTAATGGCTTACATCCGATTATAAGTCGAGCTTGAACAATCTTAGATGCTGTGTGGAATGTTGTGTATAAGAAAAAATGGGTGTATTTAATCAAAAAATGAGTATGAATGATATTGTGGAAAAATATGGATGAAAACGTGACGTGAATCCACAAAAAACAGCCCAATTTCGATGAACACTATGGATGTGCGCCATTGATGTGAACTCCAGTTCATCAAGACAACAGACAGAAAGTAGCTGTTCATGAACTTTCGCTTTTTCTCTCAGATTGGAATGCATATTCTTCACAGTTGTTCACTTTACTGCAAAAACTATTTGCTATACTCTCCGTGCTTAATCCGTAGTCTACCCGACACGAATGTTGAGTGAGCTATGACCCGAAAAAATATTCCCTATACTACACAATCTACAAATTACACCGAAACAATTTTTTGAAATACAACTTGTGAAATAAAAGTAAATGCAGTCCCTTGCACCCGGCATATTGAACTGGGTGTACTCGCATGCGCTATGCATCGCAAAGTTATGCCTCCTTGTGATAATTTTCGTAGCCTACCAAAGTTATAGAGAGCTCCGTCTACTCTTGTGCTTGAAATAAAAGCAAAGATCACAGGTGCATCAAAGAGTGTCTTCGAGCACCGCGTTACACTTCCCCCTCACGCTTCACTAGGAGGAAAAATATAACAGAGAAGGATACCTGTGCTGGGTGGATACGGTACACGTTGGATCATCACACGCTGAACAGGCGCTCCATTCATCATCTGTGGTGGCTGACGCACAAAATGTGCTGGCTGCATCTACAAGTAACCGTTCGGAATTAAGAGAAATGCAAAACAGAATAGTGTTCTCAATCGAAAAGACCTTCAATATTATGTTGTGTAATACCTAAAACTTTATTTATATAGCCATCGAGAAACAGGTGCTATTTTTGAAAAAGAGGACGGAAATTTGAAAAAATTATTTGCAATCATATGGAGAAATTAGATTTGAAAAAATGCAGTTCAAAAGTGTTAAACTGCTCTGAATGATTGAATTAAAGTTCTGATTGATAAATCACCTCACTGTGGATGAGAGTTCTCACTCAGTTTGTTGAATTGTGATGTACTACAAGAGCTTTTTCTGCTACTAAGTATCCCAAGCTGTAGAATACCTCCCTTATGGGGGCCTGAGTTGAACTGACGAATGGAAAGAATGATTGTTAACCTAATATCAACTTAATTGCAAATTTATAGACCACTCTAGAGGGAGTAAAGCTACCTGTGGTATGGCCTAAGTTGGCTACTATTCACGACTTTGGGAAAAGAAAAGCTTGCCGAAATAACTCATTGAAAATATGGTAGAAATATTGATGAGGTCGTGATTCTTCGTGAAAAAGGTCGTTTCTTATGAAATTACGTTAATGCTGGTCCCATTAATCTACTGGGTCCGATAATTTCTCAGTAAACCGCTTGATGAAAACATATGAAACAAAAGTATAGACAGATATATAGATAAATATAAACATAAAATATAGGCAGAGGTACGACGAAATCGTCACAACAGAAGACAAAAAAGAGTGAGAAATAAAAAGAAAGGAATAAATCCTACTTGCTGCTGTTGCGATGTCCATTGTGGTTGTGGTGCTTGCTGAGTATAGTACTGCTGAGGATTTCCTCCCATCATACCCATCTGCTGTGGAACGACCATCTGCAAAAGATTTCTCACATAATCCAAAAAACATAAAGAACACCACTCTCCGGATAAAATTGCGCAAAAAAATCAATTTAACGTCAAGACTAAAGGTTACAGACGCGAGGATATTCTCATATATATTGTAACCGAAAACCAAAATTAACTTAGAAAAGTAAAAGAAGCTTCGCATTTGATGCAAATATATTTTTTCTGGAAAATTAGACTTCCTTTCAATCAGTCTTCTTGATTATTTAGTTCGACATCTCTTTCATCTTGAAACATGAATAAAGAAAAGCCATCGAAAGAAGTCCCAACAATTCGCTCACCTGCTGGCTCATCATAGCCTGCTGCTGTCCCATTAGTTGCTGTTGCTGCTGCTGTTGTTGTTGCTGGTTCATCATTTGTTGTTGCTGTTGTTGCTGCCTCGCATACATTTCAGGGGAGACATCACCTTGTCCACCAGCGGTTCCACTCATTATCTGCTGTTGTTGTATATGCATTGCTCCTACAAAAGGACCTATTTCGAAAGAATATCGCAAATATTGCTATTTCAGGTGAACTCTAAACTCGTCAACTAAGCACTGATACATGTCCATATGAGAGATTGCTATAGAAACAGTGTAGCGAACTGAAAAAGACTGAAAAACTCTTGAAGTATCGACTACTGATGAGGTAGATCACCCATAAAAATTTGGTGCATACGTGACAGAGGACTGAGATCGCACACAGAAAACCAACTAACTACCACTAACAAGTTAGACATCAGTAAACATGCATAGCGATGATTCCCGAAATGAATCAATGCTATAAGTGCACATCTAAGAGTTTTGACTGGTATACAAAACACTGAATCAGAGGCGGGAGTAGAACCTGTGTTTCACCTATACCGGGTGCGCGTGCTACAACTAAACAAGAGGGGACACAGCTTTGCTATCACTCTTCTCCCATATAAAACCTATTGAAGCTATCAGCAACTACGTTTAACGGGCATGGTCTTCTGGTAAGCACATACGGTATTAAACGTGGGGAGAACCTACTCAATACTCTGAGGTACACATTGTATTTATAACGTCATAACGCTGCTTAAGAGTAGTAAAATAAACAGACCATTTAATTAAATTAATGAATCTAAAGCGGCCTAGTCAAAATAATTGATAAACCTTTGAATATGCGAGGGCACAACAAAATTTAATGACTCTAACGTTGATCGGAGTTGTACCGTATTTACAAAAATTTGAACAGGACGACATTGTAAAAGGAAAAAACCCATCTTCGAACGAGAACTATGAAGAACCCTTTCAATCAACAATATGACTCTTTAGCCTGCTAACCTGGACTTTCAGAGATGCCCTGTGGGTATCCCTGTTGCGTTTGTTGTTGCGGTGTAAACCTTCCTCCCTGATCATACTGGCCTGTGGCCGTCGGCTGGCCTTGGATTACAGCTTGCTGTTGCTGGTGTTGAATCATTTGCTGTGGGGTCATTGGTCCACCACACACAGATGGACTCTCCATTGAGCTTAAAACATTCAACAATTAGAAAGACGAGAAATCATAATTTAATGTAAGCACACAATGTGATCTGCTAGCTAATTTCGACACAATACAACAATCGCTACTAAATAATCACCAAGGTAACAGTGCTTCAAGGAGCTATTTTCAAGATATAGTACTAACGAAAATCTCCCTCGCAAAAGTTAAACGACCATAACGCTGTTAATCAACCGGATTTAATGCCTATGTAGCCTCGTCGACTAAACCCGTTAAAGGTTTGTTTTTTGACAGCTATGATTTTTTCTACATCGATGAAAGAGTGGTAACAAAACAGTGACCTCGACGGTGTAGTAGTAGTAGCACGTGCCCCGCTATGGGTGAAGCGGCGGGTTCAACTCCCGCTGAGGCCCTGTGTTTTGAATACCATCCAATATTCTTGGATGAGACAAGAGTATTAGAATTTCTCCAAAAAGCCGTTCTAATCAAAGAATCTGGGAGGTGAGGTGTTCAGCGGATTGCATGAGCGCATAAAATACGTCATAAATCTCTGAAGTCACAATAAATACTTATCATGTTGCTGCTGCATATGCATCATGCTATTTGTCGGTGTGCCAATACGTGACTGCATTTGACCACCACAGCCGTCCATCACTGAAAAAGAAAATTCAACTTTTTTCACGACTTATGGACCAACTTCGGTACACTTTTCTCAAGCAACCGACTCGATATAACAATTCGTGGCACATTCCCCATTGAGTTCATAAAATCATAATCGAAGAAGAAAAGCGGTTAGATCTGAGAAATTTTGAAACTTCAGCAGTGTTATGAAAGAGGCGATAAAACGGAGAGGTGTGGTGGTGACGACGATAGAAAGGCGCACGTCCAATTTTATGGATAAGGCAGCAAGCAGTTTCACCGCGCCCAACAGGATGCGACACCAAGGCAACGCTGGCGGCCAAGATACTGACTAGTAAGATTACTCATTGAACTTCGGAAGGCACAGCCTACACACGACATTTTCTCAAAAGAAAGCACTTTCTTTTATAACTCTATTAAAATACCATGAGGTTTATAAATAAGCTTAAGTCGGTTATCGTTTCAACGTCCTCGTCTCTACAGAGTCGACGATCGAGTTGACTGATTATCGATTCTACTCGTATCATCGGCTCCGAAAAACGCGAAGATGTCGAAACGCTAGCCGAATAAGGTCTCTTTATCAACCTCATAGTATTTTAGCAAAGTCACAAAGGAAACTGTTACTGATTTGTAAAGCCGAGATTGAAGGGAGCATGGTCTTCGATATATTTAGTCTTACAATTCTTGAATCCCGAAAGATTTATGCCATTCGCGATAATAACCAAGCAGGAACATGCACGCTATGACCCACTCGACCTCACAATTGATAGTCTCACGCTATTTGAAAATCCGCTACTATACCAGACGAGAGGAGGAGGAGCAGGAGGAAGAGAAAGGAGGGAGGAAGGAAGACGTATCACTGAAAGACGTTGAATTTCGAGTAAGCCCAATAGAGCTAAAGCGCTGAGAAGAAAACGAATCAGACACTGAAAGTGCACAAAACACGTAATTATGTAGACTTCACATTAGTTTTTCAGAGGTGCAATGAATCATGTCGTCTGATGTATACAGCATTTATTTCTCGAGATATATTTATTCGCCGTCCGGTCGAGTCGCATCGAGTATACGGGAGGAAACGCCTGAACGATGTGCCCACGCCGCAACAGTACTCCCTTATGCAGACGGTTCCTTTCGGTACCATGTGCTGAGCTTGCCCAGCAGTGCTATGCAAGAGCGTTTATTTATGGATTGTTCGATTCCATTATTGTTCTTATGAAGACAATACATGCTGCAGCATTCGGAATTCCAATAGTTGACACATAACGCAACAACATATTTGTACTCTCTAGTGGATCGACAAATGGACCTGTGTCCAAATGGTTAGTGATGCACGTTGTCAGGAAGCATTGTTCTGGTTCGACTCTTTCCTCCAACACTCTCTTGCAATCACCTGGAAAGGCCCTAGCTTGGCTATTCTCAAAACTGCAAATAGATCTGCCCGACGATGCTTACAAAGACGACAGAGCAGCAAGCTTCAAGCAGCAGTCGAAAGATCACGCGAAATGTCTGAAGACCTTTGGAACAACGAGTGTGAGGAAACGACGAATCGAACGCTAAAAGTACTTAAATCCGCGCAATAAAACGTGATAACGAATCGTATTAAATATGAATAACAACTTTACAGGCAATAAAAAATTCTCCGGACTGGTCATTTTCTTTGTAATGGATGACTTCAGAGAATGTGTGAAAACGAAGACATATAGTAAAAAAATCAAAGGAATGCTCAGGAAGAAGGCTCGAGTCATGTGAGCGAGCGTGGTACAACATAACTGGATGTACTCCCTTTTGGAGGAGCTCTAAATGAGGACGAGAGGACGACGAAGACGTCCACCACCATGGGACACAAGAATGTGCCTGCCCGCTTACAACAACAGATCGACGGGTCGACTGACCGGAAGTGATCGATTCAGCGATATGAGCGCTGTCGGATGGGGGGACCGGAGACGGATCTTGCGTACTTCGGGCTTAGTTCAACCGACGGAGGACACGACTTGGACACGATGACCACCTGCATGAGGACGGAGGGCAGTAAAAGTATCCATACAATCCGGCCCATTCTGCGTCGCTATCGCGCGCTCTCCGTGTCTCGCTCTGGCGCTTGCTATACACGATTTAGTCCGTTGGTGTGTGTCGTGTGTACACGTGTATGCGTTTGTGTGTATGTGTGTGTGTAAGTGTATGCGTGGTGGCATCGTCGCCCATCTCTATCTACTCCGTCCGCCAACCGCCCCTACCATCCGTCCATTCTCTGTCCTTCCTCACCCCACCTCTCTCGTGCCCTCATGAACTCCTCTAGAAGCGAATGATGCGTCTGGCTAAACATGTAACAGATATTTCAGTATAACCTGTATCAGTTCCTTATTTTTACTGCTTTGTATTTCTGAAAGTACTGAGTGGTATGCAAATACTCGGGCTTCAAACGAGAGTTGAACCCGCGTCCCATCCATACTGGGGACGCGTGTTACCACTACGCCACAGCGGCCACCTCTTTGCTACCTCTTTCTTCGATATAACCTGTCGAAAATGTCAGCGACCAACTTATTATGGGTTCGGTCGCGTAAGCACACATTAGCACTAAGTTCACTTAAAGTGACAGCCATTTGAGATGTATAATTTATCTCTACGTAACATTTCCGAAATGTGGTAAAACGGAATACAGACGAAGTTGTCTGCATATATTGAGTACTCATACCTTCTATAAATAAATGAATAACAACATATCTTTTGTATGTTTGTGTCATGAATAAATAAATGAGTAGATATAATCAAACAGAATTTTTTCATTTAACACCTTTTAGCGGTGATATGATGTTACAAACATACCCAATAATGTGTGATGTGCAAAACTTGACGTTAGGCGGGACTCGAACCCATATTTTACCCTTTGCAGGTGAGCGTGCTTAATCAGTTGCGCTACCGGCCCCTGTTTCTCCACTATTTCTACGCCACAGCGCATCAGTCTCTCAGCAACCAACCGTCAACGATTTGGTTTGGTAGTTGATATCGACACTGAGCCCACCGAATGAAGATATGTTGTACAGGGTGAGAGTATTGAGTGATGTGCAGACCATGAACCTCGTACGGGACATAAACCAGCGTGCCGCCCATTCCGTGGTCAGGTTCATCTCCTATCCGCTGTTCACACTTTTGCATATCACTCGACATTATTTGATACAAAATCATTACATCATACCACTGCTTAGATAAAAGCATCACAGAAAGAAAGTGTCGCAGGAGTGATAACAGGATCGGAGCCTCGATAATGTGATATTTCATCACGAGCCACCGGAATGGGTAGATGCGGGTTCGGTTCTCGCTCGAGGTTCAACGTTTTGCTTCTCACTCAGTATTATTGGATTTATGGTTATATCATTATGCCACTACTAAAAAACGATCGAACAAAAGAATCATGTCGATTACATGAGAGAGTAGTTCAATAAAGAATTTTTAACGACTGAAAAATAGCTGTGTATCATAAATTATAATATATCAGTATGTTACGATATTCCCCTCAAACTTCTTGTTTAAACTCGTTAGTAAGTGGGAATCAAATATTACCTTGTCATCGTAGGTAGTCGAGCAATGGCCCGATGGTGTAGTCGTAGCACGCGCTATCCGCAGTTCAGGTGAAACTCGGGTTTAACCTCCGTCCGAAGTTCAAGGTTTTTTATACTACTCAGCGTCCTTGGAGATATAATGTAGTTGTTTTTTTTCAATGTGATTACTTTGTTTGAAATTTGGAAGCCATAAAACCCCAGGCTGGACGCCTTACCCTGCAACAGCGTACTCAACTGGCGGCACATCATCATTAACCCTTTCGGAACCGTGGACCTACCTCCTCTTGCACCTCTAACCCCCACGATACGACGCTTGTCGGTCTACTCCATTTCGTTCATCTCTAACCTTTAGCGTTGGAACACATTAAACGTATTAGTGTATTATATTGTTATTATTTCCCTACTTATAACAACATGATTATTTACATAAACACAACATAGTAAAATAACAACGATAATACAATCGAAATAATACAATAATACATTCAATGCGTCCCCACGCTAAAGGTTAAAGATAAAGGAATTGAAGCAGGCCGTCTAGCGTCGTAACTGGGGGTTAGAGGTGGAGGTGTATCAACGGTTCCGAAAGGGCTAAGTTTGACCTGTAACTGTTCAAACGCAAAGATGATTGGGGACCACTATCAAAAGAACAAATGCTCATGCTGCTGGTGTGGACCGGCCTCGAATAGGAGTGTGGGTACCGTCGACCTTCGCGATATGTATGGCTCGTCGTCGTCCGCATGAGTTGTCAACAAAAAGCCTTGACTGAACAACTCATGACTTCTTTTTTCTATGGACGAAAACGAGAAGATGTCCTTACATCCCACAAGAGCTCCTGGTGATATCAGTTCATGTTTTCGCAGGCGGCTTGACTTAAAAAGCTGGTGGCTAATGCTAGTTCCAAAATGTAAATGAATCTCCATGGTATATACTCTTTCCTTCCCGTATCCGTCCCTCAGATGAACTGCAGCTAAGAGATAAATTCTGAATTTTGGAATGGAGAAATCCTATCCAACCACACTCTTCTCATAAAATACGAACACAATTGCAACAAAGTTGGTTTCTGGAGAACTGCTGATCCTTTTCCGATAACTCGAGTAGTTGAAAAGCTGAGGATTTTACAAACTTGAAATGGGCCTTAAATGATTGCTTCGAGAATAGTGAAAAATCCAGATAGAGTTTTTTTCAAGGACTATAATGAATCTTCGATCAAATCACACTCGCCATTTCAAGAGATATCATCATAGTTAAATAGATGAAAGGATAGATAGGCCCATAAGTAACCTTTGACCTTTAAGCCGGAAAAACTGCCTAAATATCACCGACGCACTGGTTGATTGTTGACTCGGTTAAAACGACCTGACTGCTCAAATCTCAACAGCTATATGTGAATGAGTACAAAAACTCGGGGTGCCCTCGGCTGTTGGAGGTGGGTTGAGTGGATGGGATAAAAAAGAAAGATCCCATGCTTTGTTTTAACTCGAAAAAAAAAACCATATTGGGTATCTATATCTCAGGAGTAGAAAAATATGTGCCACTTTGTCTGGATAACAACGGATATTATCACAGTCACAGAAATAGACTAAATGAAATGTGCAAGTTCCTACTGCTACCTTTCGATGGCGACTGCATTATGGATGGGCTGGATGTCGGCGAAGAACGAAGCCATTGCTCAAAGAAAAAAATATTATGATAACACAGAACACACTATTAAACTATTAGGAGGAATGAAGATAACTCAAGAAATAATAGGTTATCTTCTGAATCATGTTTCAGCACACACTTTGAAATTATCACACCTCATGAAATCGAGTCTAAAAAATTTAGTCAAGAATTTAACTGTTAACACCAAAAAAAAATCCGAGATACTCACCTGATGAGGATGTCCTGGAACAACGAAACCGTCGTTGTCTGGAGGCACCACTGGTCCTCCGAGACCAACCTGATCCACTACCATGTGGGTGATTCTCGATGGATCGAGATGACCTAATGGGCTATCGACTGCACTCATATGCTCCTTAATAGCAAGCATTGAAGCAATTCAATGGCAAGATTCTGGGAAAAAAATGATTATAATCTTAAACACAGTAAGCTACAGGAGAAAATGTAGGTGAGTCTTGGAACTATACTATCTCGAAATGATTAACTCTTTGTGGACGACAGGTGGTCAGCTTTCGCAGATTTTTTCTTCCTTCCGGAAAAAACAACTCTAGGTTCTTGTATTATTCTGATATTACATAATGTTATCTACACGCTCATGTACCTTTTGAGCATATATAACTCTCATCTGCGAACAAAACTCCGAATCTCAAACATAATCTTCTTTTCGCTGAACGAAGACCTTCTCAGTAACGAAGTTTAGCTTCAACCGCTGAGGTTTGTATTAATGAATAGGTACTAGTCTAATCTAATGAAAAGCTATCCACAGACCCTAGTAGGGCAAGCAAAGCAGTCCGAATGTAGAATATAATTTATTTTCGTGGCTCATTCAGAGTGTTGAATTCTCCTAGATTCAGGTTTCGAATAGCTATTGTATGCCTAGTAGAAAAGCTCTATCCAGCGAAAAAGACCCCCAAAAAGCCGAAGGTCGAAAACGACTCATATGTACAAAAAGGGTTAATGAACAAATCAAAGCAGTAAAACGAAAAACGTACTGTTTGGTGAGTTCTCGTCTCATCGTTGCAACTGCCAACGCTGTCAGCGCCACGACTACAACCATCACTGGAAGACATTCCCCCCTTCCACTTACCAGAAGTTAAGCGATTTTGAGTAGGATGGAAGATATGTAGTGGTGAAAAGAAAAACTCCCTAAGAAGCTGCAACAAATTAGGATTCAAAATCAAAGCACGTTCGAAAAAATTTAGAGTATAATCACTGTAAAACAGATTGAGTCGCAGAAGAAGAATAGCTAACGGATTAAACACCTTTCATTGAGATCGAAAACAAAATTAAGCACTAAAAACTTCAGACGTTAAAGATCCCAAAAAAAGCATAAGTACAAAAATGAATAAAAAAATCAACAGTGGGGTTTGACAACGGAGGTCACAGCGATATCAAAGCTTTTTGTCGATCTCATCTAAGACGGCTTTGAAATTCTGATACTGTTCCCTGCTCAGACTGATACCTTTCTTTCCCGGACGGATCTCACCTGTCGACTGAAAACTTACAACATTAGAAATTGCCAAAATATCAGGAAGAGATGAGCCTGATGTGGGAAAAAACCACAAAAACATGTAAATTCATATGTACCTTATCTGAATAGTATTCACGAATGTCAATAAGAGCCTTCCCACGGAAATTTCGAACCGTAACATAGCGCATGTTGCCTATTTCAATCATCTGAAACTCAAAAGCAATTTCCAAATTAAAAAGAAGTAGATCCTCTAGACATCAGCATCGTCCTTGAAGAACTTGGCATGAAGCTCAAAGTGTAAACTTCAATTCAATATCTACTAAAATGATCTAAGTTAGACTAAATACACTCAGAACCACAAGCGAGAATATCGAAGCCAATCTTTGAGCGCATTTTTCTCGGAATTCTGAGATTACAGTAACTTCTATCTGATATTCCACGCTTTGCCTATCACTGAATACTCCTATACGTTTTTTTTTGAACACCATGACATTGCTAAAAAGTACAGAAATAAAAATTCTGATAGATTATACATTTCGAGTAGCTGTCACCCTGATTGGGTTTCATGCGAGTATGTGCTTCCCAAATCAAATCCATCACAGATTGGCTACTAACAGCCATGAGAGGATATATCGATGGAGAGTGGTAGCAAAGTAGCCGCCTTTGTGGTGTAGTGGTATCACCCAGTATGGGGGAAACAGGGATTCGACTCCCAGCTGGAGTTGGATGTTCTGCGTACCACCCAATACACTCAGGTAAAGAAAACACTCTCATCATGACTTATGAATCAAAGAAGGTTAGTATGTTGCGATTGGCTCTATTTCAAAACTACGGTGATTCGCGACGGTTCAGGTTTCCAAGAGGGCTTTCGAGCCTATTCAAAGCGTGAGTATCTGCCAAAAGTTGAACGAACCACTGTTATCCATCGGAATTTCACACCGCTAACATCCCTTTGTTACCATAAACCGGTGAATATGAGCTGTGATAACACATTTGCACACATTTATAATAAATTATAAAATCATTCAAATTTTGACACCAGAGACAATATTTCATACCTCATCTCCATCAGCATTCTTTACTTTATTGCCAGAAGATTTTGACTTCCTTATAGGTGTCTTGTCCTCTACTCCTTCGTCGGAAGAAGAGTTGGTCTCAGCTCGACGCTTTTCCGCCTAAAATGCGTCTAATAATGGGTCAATTATGAATAAACATTTTACTCGCAGCTATTTGGAAATCCCGGCACTAAAGACATTATTGAGGAGACGGTGGCTGAGTGGCCAATGATGCGCATTTTCACAAAATAAGGTGCTGGTTCGACCCCTTCCGCAGCACTCCTTTGTATTCAATCAACGAACGCCTTAACTTGAGTTTCTTCAAAACTGCAAGATCTGCCCAACCTTTATCCTACAAGATTCATAAAAAGACGAGATAAAAAAAATAAAAGGATAAAGCTCTCGGCGTTAATCAATCCCTGAGGGATGCGCCATGCATTCGACTTCAATTTTTAACTTCGTTTGAGGTGATTGAATGCACATCTGGCCATTACAATGACTCGCGGAGGCCTCCCGCTGAACCGAGTCAGTGCTGCTTATCCTCCCAGGCAACTCTGAGACCTGTCTGGTACCAATTTACCGACCCCGGAGGGATGGATGGCTTGGTGAGCCATGAGCGCGAGATCGAACCAGTGACCTCGTGTGCGACGCAGGGCACCTCTAACCACTGCGCCACATGCGCTCTAAAAAGACGAGATATACAGACAAAAAAGACGAGATATACAGACAAAAATCGAAACAACCCTAAAAATTCGAAGACCTTAGGACGGTAGACGCGTAGAAGATTTTTTCGATTGCAAGAGTGTTGGGATGCTTCGATGAGCCGTCTAAAGAAAAATGAGATGAAGTAACAATGGGCTTTATTTCCTACCTTTTCGCTATCATCATTTCTCATTTTCTTGCCAGCAGGTTTTGATTTCTTAGAAGATGTCTTATCCTCCATTCCTTCATCTGAAGATGAGTCACTCTCAAGGCGACGCTTTTCCACCTGAAATGCATTTAATAACAGATCACAAGCAAGACAGGGAATGAAAGCCTCCTTATTCACAAAGTGAGCCTATCAATTGCCACAAACAATAGGAGTTTTCGGCCAACTGCGAGTTTTATGTCCGTTCTAAAGGCACTCAGAATATCAAACTTCTGATTTGAACACTAGATATACCTGCCGCAAAAAAGTAGATGGAATCCTAACCTCAAAAACCACGATAAGGAGTCGCCATTACGTAAATTACACAACATAAATAACTAAGACGACCGAGTGGTAAACAAAAATGTGACTCAGTCGGGACTCGAACCCAGGTCCCACCCATACCAAGGGTAAAGATAAAAGTAATCAGATAAACGATAGAAGTGCACATTAAAACTTCACCTTCTTGGACTTCTTCTTCTCGTTAGAGAGGTTATCTGACATATCCTAAATAATCATATTTCACATGTATTTCCATGATATGTTAGCTTTGAACGACAAAGGCAGGATATCTTGAGAAGGGCAGTAAATATCTAACCATCTCGGGACCGTGACCCAAGGCCCTGCATCTCCAACTCCCAGCGTGTCATTGTTAAACGCAATAGCCTGCTATTGCGAGGCGCAGCATGGGAGGAGAGAAGAGGGGGGGGGGGGGGAGGGGGAGGAGAGGGGTTGGGATGCAGGGTAAGTGGAGCAGATTATGCAAAGCAGCTAGTTAGAGATGCAGAACCCGTGGGTTTACGGTCGCGATAAGGCTACATGCTCTGAAATCAAACGACTACTATGAGAGCTCTTTAATATAATTATACTGCATAGCTTATCGGATTGGATTCTAGACGAGCTTACCATACTTACGACCTAAGCATTTCATTAGTTTCACTACAAGAAGAGTACACTACGACAGTATTTTCCTCTAGATGAAATATCAAAATGGAATATCAGAGTTCAGTTGGCAACAATTCAAGATCACTGACGTTGACAATGATAGAAGAATACGAAATCTCTTGTTAGAAGGCGTGTGGACGGAGTGGCTAGTGATTCTCAGCGCTGGATAGAACCCCGCCCCCTCTCCCAACACTCTCCGACAATCGATAACGAACGCCCTACAGAACGCTCCAACCTGGCTATCCCCAAGACTGCAAGGAAGCGTTTTCATCCGGTATTCTATGACGTTCTTGGAGAAAATGAGAAACTACAAGCACGTGGAAAAACGAACCAAATGCTAGAAGTACTGGGATTCACAGATGAATTATGATGACGAATCGCCTGAAGTAAAAAAATGGTGGAGAACAATGTTGTCAAATCAATGGCCGGATAAGCATGAACAATTATGGTTTAAAAAGCGTTTATAACTGCTAAGAAGAAAATGCACAGAAGCTGCAAAGACTTAATTAGCTTACTTGAGAATTTCGTTCTCTTCAAAAACTCTCATTCTTACCCTTTGGCTTCCACGTGCATCATATATGATACACCGATGGCCGCGACGCGCTTGAAAGAATTTGAATTGGAGCGCGTCTCTCCCCATCGCTTCATCGTCATGACTGGATGGAACATCACAAAAGAGACTTAGACAAGAGACACTAGCAAGTTGTCAGTGGAGCGTGCCCTGCCTACTCGGCAACCGGGTCGCATGTAAGGTTAGATCTTAGCGTGGAACCAGAGGTTTAACCCGTTCGGAACCGTCGACCCACCTCCTTCGAATCTCTAACCACAAGCGTGGGAACGCACTGCATATATTGTTGTATTATTTGAATTATATTATTGTTATTATTTTCCTACTTATGACAACATAATATATCTACTCATGACATAACACAGGATAATAACAACAATAATACAATTAGAATTATACAATAATACATTCAACGTACTCCCACGCGGAGGTGGGACAGACCGCCCAGCGTTGCCATTTTCGGGGTCAGAGATGCAGGGGACGTGGGTCCATAGTCTTGAAAGGGTTAATTGGAAAGGCTTTGTTTGTCAAAGACTAATATCGGCTAACAAAGTCAGCATTTGCAGGTTAATATCAAGGATTCAAACTTGACATGTGTTCGTTTAGATGGCACTAAATAGCTACTGAGCATGGTAAACCAGTTATCACAGTGTCTTAACAACAAAAGTTGATGTCATAAAGCATGCAGACGTGCTTAGCCGTCACGATGTTGGTGATAGTAGTAATATAGTAGCAGATCGATGGAAACCTGGAGGATGTTGTGTTAGACTATTCCTATGGTTCGGTGGATTACTAGTGCTTTATTTTCCTCTCCAACCCCCCTCCCATCTCCGGTGAAGTCAGATGATTGAACGGTGGAAAGGAGCAACAACTAGTCGTAATTGTTGCTGCCGTGCGATGGCTGATGTTACGGTTACTTCGTTTTCTTCCAGCCTAGACATATCTTATGAAACACACCATTCGTATTATCCGGCGAATTATCGATGACAACAACGCGTGTAGCACATTGATCAGAGGTGTTCTGCGACCGACCTACACGTGGTCGACTGTTCGATCTTTAAGCTAATAGCTCACCAAGCCTTCTATCACTCGAAGGTCGGCGAACTAGTACCAGACTAGTCTGCGAGTATAGCAGCGCTGATTTGGTACATCGGTAGGCCACCGCTACTCATTGTAAGGGCCCTATATGCATTTAATCATGTCGAATGATGCTAGCTGAAGATGAATGCATGGCGCATCCTTCAGGGATTATTGAACGCCAATAGCTTTATCCCTTTTCATCCTTTCTCGATGGCATTTGAATCCGCTCTCCTACGCGGAGTCAGAAGATTCAGAGTAAGGCACCAACTCTGGCGTGATTGTGACTTATTCGTCTTTCCAGTTCATCTTTAAACTAGTAACGTTCATCCAAAACACTTCAAGATTACGAGTTAATATTTTTGACCCAGCGCCAGAATCCTGGTAGTCACTTCAAAATTATCAGCATTTTGCTTTTGTGCCTATGTCTACCCAAGGGGGAAGAGGGGTATTTGTTGGATTTTGACTTTACTATCCAGATGTTCTTCTAAACCTTTGAGAACCAACGTTGGCAGGCGTGCGGCGTCGAGCCGTCGCTTACGCGGTAGACGCAGGAGGTGGCACCTGCATATCTGTGCATGCAATACTGGTTGTCTGCGCCTGCTTTCCCGCGAGACGCAACGCCATTACAGGAGGTGATTGAGATTTAAGGTCGCACAATACGACCGCAACGAACCGTTTGGTCCTTGAAGGGTTAAGCGAACATAAAGTGATCTATCCGTTTCGCTCATGTATTCATTCCCTCTTGTTTTATGTGATATTGGATATGCTCTATCCAAACTCATACAATTCCTTTTCTTTCCGTTATAGACAATTTTCTTAATCACACAAACGACCACAAGGGCGGTTGCGAACTAACTAACAACGTACGGTATCAACTTGTTATAAATCTACTGATGTCCTATAGATACAAACACCTAATACAAAGTGCGTTTCTCAAAATTTGAAAAAGCACTAGTTCATTAAGACCAGATATTGTTCGGAATTAATAGTATTTTTATGCATTTCACATTGTTATGATGTTTTTCTATATACCTAAGAGAATTGAGTGGTGAGCAAAAACGCGGCATCAGGCGAGTTCGATTCCCGCCTGAGGCCGCGTTTTTGCTTACCAGAAATTGTTTTAGAGGACTTGAGACTTGTGGGTATTCCCTAAGTAGACGAACCACAGCGACTGGTGACTTTGGTATAAATCCAACCACCCTTTTTTTCCCAAAATTCCATACTCTCAGAATATGGCCTTGGAAACATGACAAACAATTGTCGAATTCAAAGAAAGGCAAATATCGTAACTTACACAACTACGAGATTTGGGTGGTATGCAAAACTCGACTCCATGCGACAATAAACCAGCGTTTCATTTAAAGCGAAGGCACGTGCTACCACTATTACACCACCGAGATCACCGCTCTGCTACAACAATTTTTCTCCGGTATACTCTATCGTAGCAGTCAGCAACCAACTTTCAACGGTTTAGACGGATAAGAACATATCAGCGTTAAATCCATTTCAGCTAACAAATTGGAAATATATAATCTATGAAGATTCTTGCCCTTCGAAAGAAGAGTGGTAGCAAAGCAGTGGCCTCGGTAGTGTACTGGTAGTACGTGCCCCGATATAAATGAAACGACTGTTCAACTCCTGCCTGAGGTCGAATGTTTTGTATACCACTCAGCATTCTTAGACGTATATTCATAACATCATAACACTGCTAAAAAGCAGTAAAAAATAATGAATTGAAATCTTAACTCATGTTGTAACAATTCTAAGGTCGAAGGATTTTTGGTATCACAAAGCAGGGATAAACATTGAGCAAAATCCTCTATCAAGTCCATCTCTCTCTCTCTCTCTCTCTTCTCTCTCTCTCTCCCTCTCACTCTCTTACGCTTTTCCTCTCGTTTTAGCTCTCTGAAAGGGTTTCAACAACAATGCAGCAAAATTCTGAGCCATAACCATTGTAGAAATAAGCTGGTTAAGCGATTTTTTTTTGCAATCCCGAGGATAGCCAGGCAGTGGCGTGCCATAGGGCGTTCGATATTGACTGCCGGAGTGTAAGGGAGAGGGGGCGAAGTTCGGCTACACGCGTGCCGAGACAAGCATTGCAACCACTCGGCCGCAGCGCCCTCGACTTTACCATTTGGCTGCTTTTATTTGCGTATACGAAATGACCTACTCGTTCCATCATTGTGTTCATCCCTGCTTGCCTTACATGATGCTACATGTATTGTGATGGAACTGATACAATCCTCTCTTCGGTCAGGGCAGATTGTAAACAATTTCCTGAGTTGTACAAACCACCACAGCGGAGATTTCGGACCTCTAACGGCGTAAGGTATTACTGTGTTACAAGGCTTACTAATGACCTACAGACACAAAGTTCTATCCCTTCAAAAGCTGATTTATCAAATTTGCATAAGTAGTCCCAGAAAGCGTAAAATTTGTGAGCTGCACTCTAAAGAAGCAAGCCACATTTGGTAATTTGGAGCACCAATCTGACCACTGACTCCTACTAGAAAATTCTTTTCAGAAAGTGATTTTCGAAAACTGGCACAAAACGGGCCGAATATATGAAAAGGCAGGGCTTTTAAAGAAGTCGCTGCTACACCTTTGAGGTCGAACGATTAACCAGTATCAGAGAGCAGAGACAAACACTGAGCATATTTCTCTATCACACTCTCCTTTATCTTTCTCTCTAATCCTTTCTCTCTCTCTCTCTCTCTCTCTCTCTCTTCCCTCTTATTTCTTTAAAAGGGTTATAACAACAATACAGCAAAATACCGAGCTATGTTTATCATGGAAATGAGAGCCACGAAATGCACAACAGGTAGAAGAAGCTGGATGGGAGCAACATGAGAGTAGACTGGAGTGGTCTCTAATCAGTATTAAGCGCTGTCAATCGCAGAGGCGATGTTCGAGTATGGGCGATGTCGAGAGAGCCCAGATCGCCGTCGTCGTCCTCGTCCTATCGTCGTGTCGAGCCTAGCAACGATGGATGGATGGATGCTATACGGACGGAATGTTCGCATATTAGCTCACCAAGTTTCAAACAGCTTAAAAGCGGTCGAAACGAAGAATTCCACGAAGAACAGGCCAGAAATCGAGGAAAAGCTGCAAAAAGTTCACCCTTCGAGGCATTTTCTTCTCAAACTCCTTCTTTTGACTCGACGAAAAATTGTTTTTAATTTCTTTCTCTCGGATTAAACAAAGGGGTTCTGATTATTTAAACGTAGAAAAAGCGAAGCGGCGATTTATAGAAAAAGAGCGAATCTCCATAAGGTTTGAGGTCGTGATTTTATTGAGAATAATACACAGTTAGAAATGAAATCTTTACAATGATGTCAAGAAACTAACAGCGTACTACTTGGATTCTTTGTAATCACTGCTCTTGGCAGAGTTATGACGTTATAGATATACATTAAGTGAGTGGTATGTAAACATTCGACACCAAGTGGAAAATGAACCCGCTGACGGCTAGGATAGATTAGGCCATATCGAAGAAAGAGTGGTAGCGAAACGGTGGCCACGTTCGTGCGGTGGTAGCACGCGCCCACGGCACGAGTTCAATTCAATTTCGAGTTCAATTCTCGCCTGGGGTCGAAACTTTTGTTTAGCAGCCCATAGCTTAAATGTAAAAAGGTTCTCATTATAACAGAAGAAAAGAACTTCAACTATGTCCCAGGTCCAGCTTTCGAGTACTTCGGCATTAACCAATAGATATCTGATAAGTTATCTTTTCTTTTGGTTATGATAGCGCTTGACTGTGAGTGAATTTTCCGTCAATTTAACTCTTCCAGATTATAAAGAAGGCGAAATTGTCGACATGATAGCCATTACCATAGCCTGTATTATTCAATACATGTTATTTTCGTCAGCCTCGTGGCCACTGATCCAAAAGTACAGAATTAAAGAAAGGGAAGCAAGAAGCGCCAGTGCTTCCGTGGCGCAATAGGCAGCGCGTTCGGCTGTTAACCGAAAGGTTGGTGGTTCGAGCCCACCCGGGAGCGAAACCTTTTCTTTGAGAAGACATTTTAGCGAGTGATTCTAGACACTAGGAAGTTGAAGACATTTCAGGGTGACCGTAATTTTAGGGTTTCTTAACTGGAGGGCCATCAAACAAAGAGACGGCGAGCTTCAAATAGGAGCGGTTTGCTATGTGATAGAAGCATTTGTATACTAAGTTTCGTCTGTGTTTGGTTATGAAAGCGTCTAAGTGAATTTCCCGAAATTTGGCTCTTCTCGGCTCTAAGGAGGGCAAACGGCCGAAATATTAGCCATTTGTAATACTGGATAGATCGTTAGTTGACAAATTCGTATTAACTTATAAAGGAAAATATGTGAAAAAGTGGTGTAATATGCAAAAGCTGCAGGATAATTCAGTACAAATCAATTTGAGAATCGTCTAGAACCCCATTCGACTTAGAACATCGGCTTCGGGAAAAAAGAAGGCCTCGAAACATTAGCCGAATAAATCCGTTTTCAACTACATCGTGCTACTGGTTCAATCAACGAAGATTAGCCATGGATAAATCATATCTTCGTTGAGTGATTGAGCCAGATTCACGAAGTTGCTAAGGAGAAGCGAACTTATTCGGCTGACGTTTCGACCGTTTCAGCCCCTTCAGAGCGGATCGATCCAAGCCGTTGCTCTACAGTTGTTCGCCCTCATTGTGGCCTACGCTGTCGCTCGAGTCCGATTTTCATCGGAGGAGCACTGCCCAAGTGTAAATCTCACCCAACAGTGCTCTTTATAACCTTTTCGGAACCGTGGACCCATCTCCCTGCGTCTCTGACCCTCAGCACGGTAACACTGGACGGTCTGCTCCACCTCCTCCGCATCTCCAATCCCAGGGTGTCACTTTCAGATGCAGCAGCCAGCACTGTAAGATGCAGCAGCTAGCACTGCTAGATGCAACAGCCAGCTGTTGTTAGATGCAGCACGTGGGGGGTGGAGGGGGGGGGGGTAGGGATGCAGGTGAAGTGGAGCAGACTGTCCAGTGTTACCGTGCTGGGGACTAGAGACGCAGGGGTGGTGGGTCCACGGTTCCGAAAAGGTTAAAAAGAGCACAGCCGGGGTGATGTTCTCATTTGAGCGGTGCTCCTCCAAAGAGAATCCGACTCGAACGACTACGAAGGTCACAATGAAGACGAACAACTGTACAGCAACGACTTGGATTAATCGGTTCTGGAGAGGCCGAAACGCATCGAAACGTTAGCCAAATAAACTCGTTTCGTGACAACTTTGTAAAATTGGCCCGCACAATTTATGGCTGAGAAGTCCGGAGATAGAGAAAAGTCGGTTATCAGCCTATAAAAGATAAAATCCACAAGAAAAAAAGCTCCTGAAAGAGAGGAATCCTCAGGACCTCGGAGGAGTCGACGGTCACAAAGCGGGAATGGACGTGGCCGGTGCCACCCCGGGTCGGGTGCGATTCACAAAGTGTTGTCCGGAATAAATCAAAAGTCTGAACTCTGTGCATTCACGTACACCACACCGATTAGCCGTTCTTTAATTGGATGCTTGATACGTTTTCCTGCTTATTAGAAAACGAATAAAAAGGTGAGGTTTTCGGTGTTCGAAAATCTCTGAAGGATGCGCCATGCTTTGGATTCCATTCGTAGCATCAATGGAGGTGACTGGGTGCACATTTGACCTTTACAAATGGCTCGTGATTGCCCCTTCGATAGGTGTAGCGAGCTAATGCTGCTGGCTTCCCAGACAAGTCTGGTATCAATCCACCGACGGGGGAGGATGCGAGGCGTGGTGAGTCTTGGGTGCCGGTTCGAATCATCGATCAGGCGACATCGTGGCGCGCCTCTAACCACTGCGCCACACGCTCCCTCGCTCTGTGCATCCGATTTGATCGCTTTCGAAAATGTAGGACGAACAGACAGCATGCAGCTCTTCTTAGCACTTCTTCGTCTTCTTCATCTGATCCGTAATCCCAGTACTTTTTTTTCGCCGTGCGGATCCCACTACTTCTAGCATTCTATTCGTTTTTCGTCATCTTCTTCGACGTCATGGAACACTGGTTGAGCGAGTCTCCTTGCAATCCTCGAGGATAGCCTTGTGTGGCGTTCCATAAGGTGTTCTTGTTGACTGCCGGAGAGAAGTGAGGGGTGGAATTCGGCTCCGCACTCGCCGTGACCAACATCGCAACCACTCGGCCACGGCGTCCCGAAAGCAATTATGGATTTGGAAATTCATAGTTATATTCAAAATGGTGTGAAGGTGAACAAACTGGATGGTACGCGTTGATTTCGATACATTTACTTTTCGGCCGCTATTGCGTTGGCAAGGAATTTTTCAAAATTTTTCGTTTTTTGGTTATTTTCCATATCTTTGAGTTCTTCTTGTTATTATCATTTAGAGCAGCTTGTTGCGATCATTTTATTTTATAGCACAATGTTGATACCACACAAGGAGACGACGG
The DNA here is from genome assembly GCA_019055375.1 of Parelaphostrongylus tenuis. Taxonomy (NCBI): domain Eukaryota; kingdom Metazoa; phylum Nematoda; class Chromadorea; order Rhabditida; family Metastrongylidae; genus Parelaphostrongylus; species Parelaphostrongylus tenuis. Next base: position 1,244,052 of record JAHQIW010001340.1, read on the forward strand.
ATAGATCTCATTTGCATTTGCAAGACCATGCCGGCCAAATTTTCGTGGGCGGCCGGCTCCTTGCTTCTTCGTCAAATCTCCATTTCGAGCCTTTAATTTATTCAAACGACCAGAAACTGCAAATCTCCCAACTGTTTCGTCACCGCAGGCCTCGTTAATCCGGCGGAAAGTCGCAGCAGTACTTCAAGCCGCACGTTACTCACATAGCGTCAACGATCGTTTTCGATCTTGGGACATCTCCATCTCAAAAAAAAAATTGCATAAGTGTTATAAATCGTAATAACCGCAAGAAGCTGCTCTAAACGATAGTGAAGACAGAAAGTTGAATGTATGAAAAATTATCGACAACGAAGGAAAGTTTAGAAAATTTCTTGCCAACCCAGTACGTTCACCGCGCACCGTGGGAATTTTTGCTGTGTTCCACTTTCAAACTCCAAAAAAAAGTACAATCATCCTCTTTAGAGCACCCACACGATGGTCGTATGTGCTTATGGCTAACATTAATCATCTGTATCCGCGGATGGCAACGAGTTTCGATCCACGCATTGGGCCTCGCGTACGTCACTATGCTCGGAGCAGAGTAACACCATGGACGATAGTTGTAAGCGAGAGAGAAACGAAGGGAAATTATGCTACAGCTCGCACTATCAGTGAAGAACGAGCCGTTTAAATTAGTAACTAAGTTTCTCCCATTTTGCACATCGCACATTATCATTGGGTATATTATGACCAAGTTTCTCTTCTGTATTTTTCTAAATCTCTTGGTATCTTTTGAGATAACTACTGCTACAGAATCAACTGCCGACACGAAAGTAGATTATATTATGTGGAAGGAATTGTTACCCATCTTGCATAGAAGTTTTTCACCGAGAAACGAAACATCAGATGAACAACAATCCACTCTATCGTATTCGACGCGATGCGACTACGAGGACCCACACCAAAAGTACAAGCAATTGTTCGTTTGTCAACTCGGATCAATTCGGTTCTGCAGAAAACGTACATGGCGAGACGTGTCGATCAAATAAAACTTTATACTAACAATGTGTTAGCCTGATAATCTATCAAGCTATGTTCTTTTTTTTTGTTCAACTCATAACCTCTTGAATTTTTCAACAGATTTTGTACTAGAAAGCATTCTCCACACACTACAAGTTCTAAAAGCTTGTTGGGAAGGATATGATGGTCTCCTAACACAAGCCTTTTGGTATAACTCATATTTAGAAACTTCAATTAGTATTATTACGATAAAAATGATCGTATATTTCTTACTGCGCAGAAAAAAAAAACATGATTTGTCGTTTATAATATGATTGTGCGAGGTGGAGTAGCGCAGTGGTTAATGATATGATGTAGCAGGAAGCAAGGTGATAATCAAGGTGTTGGTTGGATCACCTCTCCAACACTCTCTTCATTCACTCAACAAACTCTTGACCTCATCTATTTCGAAGATTGCAAGAGGAAATTGCTTCGAGCAGCATTTTGCGACTTTCATAATTAAGACAGAACTCTCAAATAGCAACCAATGCAACACTTGAAGTGTTCTAAGACCTTTGTGGAGGATGACTGCGTGAAAAGGAATCGAACGCAGGAAGTGCTGAGATCACATAACAGCCTGTGATAACGAGTAGAGTAGAAATTGGAGAATAAAAGCATCGGTGATTTTATCATAACCTAAGACAAGCTCATAACATTGGTTGAGCAGTTACTATGTTCTCACTGTGTTGGTATTACGATGTTAAAATAACGTCCACTTCACTATTCCAGGTATAGTAATGGATTTCAGTTTCTTCTGAGTTTGAAGGTTTATGTTAGCATCCAGGCTAATAAACCAATTTTTCTAGCATAAAAACTATGACTAAATTCGCATGGCAAGCACCTTGTTCGTAGTAAAACACTTAAATGGAGTACACTTCGTTAGGAACGGTGCTTACCCATCCAAGTCGAAGAAGAGCCAAAAAGTACCCACCTCAGGCTAAAAAAGATAATCTGAGCTGTAGCGCAAGGTCATATTTAATTTTGTCACCGTGTTTTCCATTTGCATTGCTATGATTTCAAGACTGATACAATGTTTAAAGAGGTTACCCTCCATCTTTTTACTTGCATACCTAGATAATCTGTCTTTACGACAGTTACTCAGACATCGAATCGTCATGTACTAGGAGCTAACACACTCAACTTCCAACAAATGACGACAGCCACAATCATGTGCTATTGCCAAAAACATGTCTTTCTATCACTGCTATAAAGTATGGTTGAGCATGGGGAGTGTGGCTTTGGTGAAGCGGGCGATAGCGCCAAAACGTGCTTATGCCACTGAGCTTTGTATCTACACGTGATTAGTCTTGTGTAAACGTATTCGTTTATAATGTAAGCATCAGGCAAAAGCTTTGAAACTTGAAATCTATTTCACATTTTAGCTTGGCAGCGACAAAATGCATGTGAACATGCTCTGTTGAACTTCTTTTGAATCTGATCTTATCGGCTTAAGATTATCCGATCGTGAAAGAGATGATCCAGTCGCGGCGGCACGACAGCGTTAAACATACCCATTCTGACAGCCTCGTTCTTCTCTGTTCCATTTCTTGCTAATTGTTCCTATAACTAAAATCTCTGTCCACACTAGGCTTACTAATTTTCATCCTACTTATTGTCTAGTAATTCTTTTTTCAAGATTAGTTTTTGTTACTATCCAATCTCACCAACAAGCCGTTGATATTTGCGCTCTGTCGTGGTTCTGTTTCAAAATCTAAGGTCTTACTGAGAATAACTGATAGATTTCATTGGCGTACTGTCGTTTTTGTTCTAAAAGTGTATCATTGAACAAATGAGTAGAATGGTTTGTCAGTCAATTACCAAACTCGATGAGATCAAAGTGGATAGACTTGCTCACTAAACGTATAGCTTTGTTTTTTTTTTTCACTGTTTGCCTTAACTAATTTACCATACAAAGAAGAAGTCTGTCGTTATCTCCTCAAATATCGAGTGTCTAGTAATCGATGATTTGAGAAGACCTGAGACTAATGAGTAAAATGTCTCTCTAAAGTATCTAAAAGTCTCAATAAAACTACCATGAAATAGCAGGTCAGAGTAGATTCAAAGATTCTACGATATTTATATATTAGAAGGTCTATAGCGTACAATTAAATCTCTTAAATAACAATATCAAACAACTGACATTAGAATTTTTGGAGCTGAGGTCTGATATTATGTTTTGTCCACATTATCAATGAGTATTGTGTCATTTATGGCAGATGTTCCAGACCATTCATTACCTTTGGAAGTCCCTTTACAAAGCGCGAAACCGCAGGACCGAAGCTATCGATATTTACTGTTACAGATTAAGTTCTAATCAGGCGCATATTTAGATATCAAGATGAGAGATTCAAATTTTTTTACTCCGTTATCGTTGAAATTAGTGAGCTTTTGACGATCGCTGGAATGTACGCCATTATGGGAACACCATTTATTGATAAAGTATACATGAAAGTCTAGTGTAACACTGAAAGCTATGGATATAAAGTATCCTTAAGATATTTGCGTTTTACCAATAGAATTACGAAGCTTGGAATAGGAAATATACGAAATCAGGAAATCTCGAAACTACTTCGCATTTGTCATTATTTTTCTTTCAACACTGTTTGGCGAAATTAAATTTTGAGTTGAAAAGTTTGTAACAGGAGCTCAAACTACAATCATCTATCTCAACTACTAATACCTTAACACAATGATTTTGTGCATAAAAAACCATCTAACACAATCTCGTTTTTGGTTTCTAGCTCCATAGATTTAGATCAGTTCAAAATTTACACATATATACACTCTTATAAGCAACGAATACAGGATTGATCTTCAGTAAGAGAGAGGGAGTAAGTTATAAAAGTTAGCAGATTTGGTGTCCATCCTGTTAGCTCTGAAAATAGGCGAATTGCTCAAACCATTCTCAATTCTCACACCCATCCCTACTTGCTATTGATTTCATTCCACTGTTCCGCCTCCACGTTCGTCAGCTCTTCTGATTTAGTGGGTCGGAAAACCTTAGGAAGCCAGAACTACGTGGTTGTGCTGGATGTTATGTCCGGTCATTATTCAGAGGAGATATAAGTAAAGCCCGTGTGGGTGTTAAGTTGAGTTTTCGAAGTGAATGAAACTTCAGCACCCACGTCTCACTTGCATACCACTGGGAGAACTAGTGAGTTATTGACCGTTGAGTTTGTGTTTAGCTTATCGGTCGCTTCTTTGATGATGCCTAAGGTGTTTTATGCTTATTTCCTTCTTCCAGAAGAGAAATCTCCTCTTTCTGAAGATAGTGAGCGACTAAGAAAAGAGATTAATATTACATTCGTTTTAAGATGAGCATGAATTTTGATTAGTGGTAAGAACTTATCTTTGGTGATTGAAAATAATCACGTATATCAAAACTCATATAGTCTCATTAATCGCACTCACTTTCGCGCCCGGTTGCTCACGTGTGACATAAGGAATCACATTTGACCGTTGAGGTTGGCACTATTTTGAGGCTAAAATTTCACCTGCCAATTTACTAATTCAAAGTACAGGATAGTAGTTATGTATTTCGTGTTTTACTTTATGTAGAATGACCGTCACTTACAAACTATCCTGTCGAATTTTTTCGCTGAGTTTTCTGACTAACACTTTTCTGAAAATTAATCGCTTTCGAAATTATTTTGCATAATAAAGCAGGATTCATTTTAATCAGCCGCTTTTAGTGGTGAAATGATGTTATAGATATATCCAATGATAGTGAGTGATGTGCAGAACTTTTACGTCACTTAGCACTCGAATCCGCATTTCTCACATTCGGGAGGCGCGTGCTTAACCAATTGCACTACCGACATCTGTTTTACCATCACTCTTGTTACTTTACAATGCATCAATCTGTCAGCAAACAGCCACCAGCGGTTTGGCTTTGTAGTCGATATCGACATTGAAGCAGTCACACTGATACATATCGATGCCTTGTGACGCGGATAGAGTGGCGGTAAAACAGACGCCTCTAGTGCATTTGATTAAGCACGCGCTCTCGGAAAGGGTGAAATACGGGTTTGAGTGCTTGCTAACGTCAGAGTTTTGTACATCACTCAACAACATTGGGTATGTACTTGTACTGTAAAAGGAGGACTCTACGATACATCTTCGTTCCGCCCACATATCTTGTATCTGGAATATATTTCGATTAGACTGTCCGTAATTGATGTCCGAATTGGTCATCTAACAATCTGAGCACAGAATATTCATGTTCTTGTCCCACTCCTGACAATCATTTGCTAGACTGTTTAGCTGAATGATAATCCATTCTTGAGCATTTTTTTATTATGTCCAATAACAATTCTTATTATGTCCAATTACAACAAGCAAAACAAACCTTATTCCAGTGCCATTAGAGGCACATAATGCGTAAGGTGGGGAGAAAAATGTCATGAAGTTTGAATGATAACAAGTGTAAGACAGCGTAGTTCAGACGGCAAGCTACTTCTGAAGCAGGATGGTGTCAACTCAGAGTGGCTGATAAAGTACCATTCCATAAAAACTGAATCTTTTTCATTCTGTCTGTCAGTTTATTTAATCGAGTAATCTAAGGTCTTGGAGTAATGTGCTCTGATTTTCATATTTGAGCTCTTCACTAACCTTTTCTAGACACACGTTTTGAATAAATAAAGAGGAAAGGGCAGAAATCTCTGAAGGAGCTATGGATTTTGATTTACCTGTTATTCCGGATACTTTCTATACTCATCCGTTTCCAATATTGGTAGTGGACAACTATGTAGAATTTGGAGAAAGCAGTGAGTTTCTTATACTTCCAAGTGGAATTACTATCTATATTTTGTTATTACTATAGTAGCAGCTGCTTTTAACTATGAAAATAATGTTTTTTCTATTACGAAAAGCAGTCCTGATAATCTCTCAATTTTGGACGCTACCTTATGGAGGATACCGAAGCATGCTTCAATTCTTTCAATGGAAAACGTCGCTCCTTTGCTTTTCTACACAATCTTTTGGTTTTCGATTAATGTGATAGTAAGCAAGTATTGTTGGATAAAGTGGCAAGGTTTTCGGAGGTGGCGATTAATTAGTCTTACCACATCGCTTATTCATTCTACGGTACGTACTTATTCTGAAAAATGTTACATCCAGATAAAATTTAATTGTGCATTGATTTTTTTTGCTTCATAACCACAGCGAGCACGCACTTGAGATTGAGAAGCTAAAAGGGTAACGGATTTAGAGATCTAAAAAATCTACTCAGCTCATCTCTCTAGGTTTTCCCACTGAACTTGTGAATCCTTATTGCAATTTAGACTTCCAACGAGTAAGTTAATACCATCAAGGTTGTTACGATTTTTGTTTGAGTTTGCTTCTCAAACTGAGTTGAAACAAGATGAAAAACCTATCAATAAAACCCTGATGAGGAGACAATTTTGGGGTGTTGCAGCTAACATAATTTATTTGATTCGCACGGAGTCATGACAGACGTTCAATTCTGAGCTTGGACTGAATAAGATAATATCACATAGTTGGGGAATAGTTTTCTCGTAATTCTTGCCTCCACGTAATGATAGGTTACTTCTCAAATTATTGGTGTCCATTAAGTAAAAATTTCTAATTCTTATCTATTTGACTAATAGAAAGTGAGGAGTTGGGCCGGGATCGAAACTGAAAAGAGATAGAGTTTTGGTACAGATCAATCCCTAAGAGGTGCCATCACACATCTGATTTTACAAAATATTATGAACATCATTATCAAATGGAAATCTTTTCATTTGACCGCTTTTAGGGTAGTGTGAACTTTTATATGTACCCTTTGATGAAAGTGATGTACAAAACTTTCGCGTCAGGTGCGACTCGAACCCATATCTGACTCTTCCAGGAGCGCGTGCTCTAATCCGTTTCAGAGTGGCGTGCAAAATGGGCGTCAATAGTGCAACGGGTTAGAGCACGCGCTCTCGGATAGAGTGAGATGTGGGTTTAAGTCCCTCTTGACGCGAAAGTTTTGCACAACACTCTACACCAATGGGTATCATGGACATGGTTTAAAATATCTGGGCTACGATAACTTTCGGGGTCCAAAGATACATCACGTTTTCCCACATAGGCTAGCACCAATTTGCTCATTTTAGTCAATTGAGGGATTGATGAACCTGCACGCAGAACCGAACATGTTTCTACTACACAGCATTTTTGATTACTGCACTAACCGCATCATCTGACCGGTATATTGTGCGTTTTGTGCTGCACTGGTAGTAGATCGGAAATTGGTTGTTCAACTAACAAAGGTGATGAGGTGATAACATTAACAAATATTGCGGATTATATTTTAAAAGTCTCTTTTGAATGCGCGCGTTTTGTTTGCAGGTGTACCTAATGAGGCAACTTCTAGTAACGCTAGGCGGCTCGCAGTGTTTCCCCTATATCCTCGCTATTTATGATGGTTGTAATTTTCCAAGATTTAAGTATATTCGGTTGCTGAGAACCTCTTCTTATGTTATTAATTTACAGGTAACTGGATGCTACTTGATTGTGTATCTTTGTCGAAATCCACGTTTGATGTTCGCATCCCCAATACATTACTACAGTTATTTGGAAATGCAGCTAACCTTTCTCTCGATGGGATACTTTATCTACGATTGCGTAGATATGTTCAGAAATGATATGTGAGTCTATGAACGAAGTACTTTTATGAGACGTGATGTTTATTCAGATTGTTATTTTAGTTTGAATGCATACTGTTTGGTACTAATGTTTCATCACATCTCGTCACTGTGCTTCCTCTCAATCGTTTTGGTAACGCACAAGTTTCTTCTCTACACTTATTGGGCCCTTTTGATGGAGGTATGCTAAGCTTACAAATCATACGTCTACACTAATATTAAGTATATTGCAAGCTCATGTTGTTAACTTGAGCGGCGTCAAAGGTTGGGCTGAAATATAGGATTCAGTAAGGATGAGATGCCTTAGTGTTACTGTAGAACACATAATCTTGACAGAGCGTACGCGGCTCAGTCGTTAGTGGTCCTCTGCGTCGCGTACAAGGTTGGTGGCTTGATCTCGCGCTCATTATTCATATATTCTTGGGTCGGTAAATTGGTGCCAGACTGGTCTTAGACATGCCTTAGAGGATAAACAGCGCTGAGTGGATCCGCGTGAAGCCACGCCGAGTCATTTTGTAGACCAGAAATGCATTCAATCACTTCAAACGAAGTTCAAAATAGAAGACGATTGGGTTCTTTCTATCGGACGACAACAAATGAATTTTCGACTCCATTTGCTGAACAGGAACTTTTCATAGGTGTGTTAGTGATCATTCAAAAGCTTAATTCTCTGACTAGCGCTCTACATAGCCGTAAAAGACCCTTTGCAACGCTGCAGATCCAGAATGAAATTATGTTTTACAGCCGTCGCTCGCCTTCTTTTTTCTCATCACGTATATAATTCGCTGGAAACGCGAAAAGCAACTGAACTTGCAGAGGAATTTCCGTAGTTATTGAGTCAGTTGTTTTATGTGGAGTTCCTTTCCGGGCAGCGAAAAACTCTTATCTAAATAATAAGTTGCACCCCACTTGTCTAATCCATAAGGTCATCGACCGATCGCCCACCTTTCCCCAGCCCTCAGAACCGGTAGACAAGCCGTTGAAAATCTGAAGCTCGATCTTGTCCCCTCTGCTACACTGCAGTGAAACCATCTTTTTAGAAAAAAAGTACAGCGTTGTAATTACTGAAACTTACGCTATCGAAAGATTTCTAATAGTCCAAAGAAAGATCTCTGTTCGGTGAAATAAGAATCACAGATGTTTTCTTTCTCCTACAGCGCTAACAATGAACTTTTCCAAGAAGCACATACATCTTTGAGTTCTTCGACACTTGTACTATCGAAAAGGTTACCAGCAGTCTAGGAAGGGAGTTTTGTCCAGCGAAATAAGGAAAAAAAAAAGCGTGCGTCGCGTAAAAACATCATTTTACTTTGGATTTTGCAGCGTTGAAAAGGGTTTATTGAAATTCGATTACGTATAACTCTAGCCAGAGACTTGAACTTTTGAATAATTACCAACAGTTCTATGAAAAGTTCTTGTCCAGCGATTGGGGTGCAAAATTCATTTGTCGCTGTCCAACGAAAGGTGCCGGAATACATGGCGCATTCCTTAGGGATTGATCAGAGCCGAGAGCTTTATTCTTTTTATAATCTTGAAATTCATACTATACTGATGGAAAAAAAATTCACAAACAGCTGATGCCAGCTATTTAAAACAGGCATCGCTGCCTGAGTTGTTCACCACGCGAAGCACGGATGGGTTACTCCCACGCTCTTCTGTTGTTTTTCCTTGGAATGCGCGCCATTTTTGGAAAATACAAGCGTCCATAACTAGTTTAACAAATTTCCTATTGAGTTGCCTTTTAATAAGTGCTAATAATTCCTCAATAAGTGAAATACTGGAAAGATCTGAGAACTTAACATGACTGTAGAAGTGAGTATACCTAACGCCCCGAAAGTTTATGAAATTCTCCAAAATTTTCCTTTACGTTCAAAAATTCACTTAAAGTTTGATTTGAATTGAATTAGGAAATTGTCAATCTTCTGTAGTTCCTGAACTCACTTGTCTCATCAAAGCCAGACGCCCAATAGTCGCCCCTATTAGTACTAGAGACAGGAAAACATGTTTCGGTCAAGACATACGGAATGTGGTCGTACCTTTCAATCGATGCTATCCTTAGACCTCGTTTTGAACATTTAACATAGTTTGAGAGAATATTTTGAGTTTTTCGAGATTGATATGTCAGTGGCTATGAGCACTTATGATCATTCAGTAGCAATATTACAGGTGTCGTCGATTTTTCTACATTGTCGTTCACTGTTAAGTCAGAGCAAATTATCGACGACATCGATGGCCGGTCTCTACGGTGTTGTTTCCTATATTAACATCGTTGCCTTCGTGTTCTTTCGATTTCTAGTTCAATTATTCTTATTTGTCTGGGTAATCGTCAACATGTACAACATGCATTGGTAGGAAGAATTTCCATCGAATGGTGCTTCGTACCGCTTGCACTGGATTTTCATTTTCAGGTTCTTCTTCATGATGTGCATATTCAGCGACTTGTGTTTTTTTGCGACAAATTGTGGTCTATTCTTCCGCTTACTACTCAGTGACGGTTACTTACCCTGGAAAGTATCTAATAAACGATTAGACGTTCTCATTGAGAACGTCGAGTACGATGACTTCGAAAAAGATGAATTAATTGAAAAACTGTGATCTAGAAGCCAAAACTCGGCTAATTAACCACTTCGGGATATGTTTAAGTGATACTTGAAAAAAAATCATCTTCAGACAACACACTGATCACATAGTCGTTCTGTTTCCTTGCTTGTATATAAGTGGAAAAGGACGAGTAATTGTACTGTGAAAATCTGAAATATTTTGTCAGATTTCCTCTTTTAGTACACTAGTGCTGGTTCTTCGACAACTGAATAAATTTTCGGTGATCATACAGGATTTCAAAAACTTGAGGATTTGATAGACCCCTAGACATCTCTTAGTATTCACTCTGTATAAGCTATGATTTTCCAAATTTCAAAATTTTTTGTGACTCAGATTTTCGAAGAATTCAGAAATGAGATTTTGATTGCCGTACTTATCAACTCAAACGCGGTAGCGCAGATAAGGAGATGTTTCTCGGTATTGTAAGGATATGTTAACTTGGAAAATTGGGTGACCCAAGAAATGGTAGTCAGCAGTTGCATCAGTTGAGTGGAGTCGAGTTTCACGAATATGCAGCCATCATTATTGCCTATTTATTCACCTCCGTATCGAAGCGTGGTGGAAATTGTAGACATTGATCGACGCCTTATGACGATCATGCTCGGAATTCATACAAACATGTTCCATTCAAAGTGTATTTGCAAAGCAATGTTAATAGTAACTAAAAAGCTATCTGGTGATATGATGCACCACTAAGAAGCCCTTTTTATACTATATAATTGCGCTTTGTACCAGAATATTGCTAGGCTTAATTTTTAACAAGCATCTTCGCATTAAACCCAATAATGTAGAGTGGTGTGCAAAAACATTTGCGTCAGCCGGGATTCGAACCCAGATCTCACTCATTCCGAATAGAATGAATTCTAATTGATTATTCAAACTCAATATCTGTCAGCACAAGTGGGTTCAATGTCGATAAATGACTGCCCCGCCAGACCGTAAACGGTTGGCTGTTGACAGATAACGCGTTGTAACGTAGAAAGAGCGGTGTGCAAAACGAGTGTAGGTGGTGCAACGGTTCAGACACGCTCCCGGAAAGAGTGAGATCAGGGTTTGAATCCCGGCTGACAAATAAGATGAATTCTGATCATCGCATTACAGGCAAAGGTGGTTTCTGATGAGTAAAGAAGTGGAAAAAAATGCAAGCTTTTGATTTATTAATTGAGCAACATTTCGTGAACTTTATAACATTCTGCGTGAAGCGGAAAAGCGAGTAGATATGGCAGTCGACTTTAGATGCGATGTAAGAGGTCCGTCTTATCCTCGATGTCGAGTTCATTGGCTAAAATTTTTTATCAGTATGAATTGATTAGTAAAAAGAATTATATATGTGATGCGACCATATCGCCACAAAACCTTCAATACAGTAAAAAGGAGGAACTATTATGTCCATTATACGCTGCACCTGGCCCAATAAACCCGTTTCGAAAAGAAAGATATTGAATAGTCAGCTTCCCTCTCTCATTGGACAAAGGTTTTTTCTATATTTTCGCTCCAGATATTATTATTCATCCTCTGTCACACAACTATCATGAATTAATCAAAAAATAATTCCGATTAAGCATATTAGTGTTAAAATAAGGTAAACGAATGTGTGAGGATGCAAATGGGGAGCACCCCAAATAGCTTTCTATGAGGTTTTTCTTGGTATGATCATGAGCATAAACTTAGGGCGGCAAACTGACTTCATTGTAGCTGATTTGAATATCAATGAGTGCTGCACTATGGTGGTATCGCTTGAACATACCGTATTGTCCGCAATCGGGTAGTTCTGCTTTAGTGCGCGAATTATCGAATTCGCGTCCGAAACGATCCACGCACCAACAGGAGCCGTTATGGCACTGCTCGGGAAGATAGTATCCCTCTAGGTCACAGCGCGGTAGAAATACGCCTGAAGTCAGAGTTTGAGTCATATATTCATATCCGAAGCAACAACGATGCTGAAACGATGAATGTCCGTTGCCAACACATCGTTGAATGATAACTTCTGGATCGAGATTTATGATGCCCCTGAGTCTTTCGAGTAAAGAGACTTAAGAGTTACTCTGGTACATGGACAGAAAGATGGGAGCTTCACTGACGGCGATCGGAATCACTCGGTGGTCAACGAGAGGAAGGCGGTACAAAATATGGTAACTCGATGGCCTCACTTATTAATTTCTTATTTTCTTCAAGGGGGGCTGTCTTCTTACTGTGACTGTACACAATCGTTAAGCTCAACTAATAGGTTGGAGAAAAAGTTCTGAGAAAATGCTTGTGACTTATTGAGTGTCGGCCATTCTTTATTTTTGAGCTCATTTGAAAGCCCGTCCTCCCGCGTTGATTTGTGTATAATTTATCTACTTATTTCAAGATGGAGTTAACAAGCGAGCAAATTAGGTTGTTGATAATGCACGAATCGCTGTTGGGTTCAGATGCAGCGGTGGCAAGTGAGTCCATCAATCTGGCCTGGGGCTCGCTTTTTAACTCCATCTTAAAATAAGTTGATAAATTATGTACCAATCAACGCGGGAGAAGACGGGCTTATAAACGAGCCTCAAAACTCAAAAATAGCCGACACCCAATAAAGTTACAAGCATTTTGTCAGACCTTTTTCGGCGAGCTATTAGACGATTGTTTGGGCCATCCTTCTTTATTCTTTCGAGAATAAGTACATTAACTAGAGTAACAAGGTTAGCAATAATTTATTGATGTGATCGTCCACAAGATCAGCCGTCAATTTACCACAAATCACTGACAAACTACGATCACACGAATAGGGAGACTACAAGTTGTTATAGCATTGATTTCATAGTAGACAACGTTACAAGGATTTCGCTTCAATAACAGCTGTTCAAAGCATCTTCAAGTGGCTTTGAGCAGGCAGTGTCACTTTATCGTATTAAATGGACAGCAAAAAAAGCACTAAAAAGGCTAAATTTTCCAGTGCTAGCTACTGTGAAATAATATTATGTTACTGTGTCAACAATAGTGTTAGATCATTGAAAATACTGTAAATATGCGGCTATTATCATTATTAGTAGATAGTATGTTTTAGAATTATCAAGTTTAGTGAATTGAGCTGTTGAAAATCTCTCATAACGAGCATTACACCTTTATCCATGCGTTGAGCCCACAATGTTTTTCAAATATTCAGTAAACTTGAGGTCCCACAAAAAAAAACCCGACAAGCTCCTTTGAGATCTTGAATTTCCTTCCATAGACTCAGAAAATAGTCCCAAATGCTCTCATTTGCCAAAAGTCTATGCTGGCGATATCTGGTGGTCGAGTGATCCACTTTAAGTTAATACCAGTACTTTTGTGGATCTGCCAGCTTCCCCGAGTGCTCCATCGTAGTGTGGTCGTCCGAGGCCGGGAGTCGGGAAACCGATGTCACCATCTCTCAATCGGCCGTCGTGGACTGTCATGTTAATCGCCAATCCGCGATTAAATCCTCGTAAAATTCGACACCCGCTGCCGTAAACAAAGTTCCGTGCATTGTACGGATCGCAAAACAATGAGCAACTATGCCTTATTGGCCTTGATTGATACTGGAATTTATTGAAACACTGGTCATCCGAAGTACGATCGGCCCGAATAGATATATTCCAATAGTACAATGTTCACTGCCAAAGTGAGCGAAAGACAATGGCGACCTTATTAAAATTACAAGAATTTGATTTTTGATCTTTCCTTATCTTGTGTTACTGAGCTTACAGAAAGGGTTAAGTGTAAAGTATAGCAATCAATGGCTACTTTTCCGCTATCGAAAAGCAACTTTTGCCGTTTGAAGATAGGGCCTTTTTTGACTTTTCCTCAGAGCTTTAGTAATCATTCAATGGCTTGAATCCTGGAAATTTTGATACAACAGTAGCTTCCTTCAAAAAAGCGTCTTCATAGTGCTATAGCAGCAGAAATAAGGTCATGTTTCATAAAAGAATCATCTCCTTTCGTGACAGCTTTGTTGATCGCGCGAACGATTCTTATGTGGCGCGTGATTTTCATTATTAGGTGTAATATTTTTTCTTCGTTTTGAGGAAAACTCTAGATACCCAGTATAGTCTTGAAACTCCAAAACCTTCCATAAATTTCATAAGATTCACAAGCATAGGCCTAGGTTGTTTAGGATTATGCTTAGCAGTGGGCTTATCTGACATTAACCAAGTGCAATACAATAACCTACAAACTTTTGAGAAACAAAGGAAAAATTTGTGAGTAAAGAACAAAAATACGCGGGATATCGCGCGTCGAGCGTGAAACTTAATTTTACTTTCACTACTAGAGCATAGTATCAATGTCATTTGGAACAGCGATAAAGGTTTTACAAAAATATGCTTACAAAAAACAGGAAGTACTATTCATTTTACTATAAGATCAAACACTTGGCGTCTATCCGTGAAGAATGCATCGGGCATTCGACTTCAGCTAGTATCGCTGATGCATATAACTGGTTTATGAGATGACTTAACCTACCAATGGACCAGTTCAGTGCTACTATATTCACAAGGAAAATTTAGATTATACTACTAACTGCAAAGGAATGGTGTTGGGCTTTCGGGCACGCCGGGTCGAACAGGCGAGCGCCTATTCTGAACATCACGGCATCTCTATCTGCTGCGCTATAGCCTTAGTTTAATTGACCATGAATATGCTGGAAATCTTATAGCAGTTACCGTTCCGCTAAGACTTTACATTAGATGCCGATAACGTCAACTGTTCAACTTTGTTTCATTGACGATCGTGCTTACCTTTCACGTGCGGATCGATGGAATGTTTCTGCTTGTGGCACGGTGGTTCGTGCCGAAGATCGTCGGCGAAAGAGAAGCAATCGCACCATTCATCGACCGAGATATTTCCGTCAACAACCATGTCGTCTTAAATCAAACATCGATGTGACTTATCTTAAATGTTCACAAATCAACTACATAATGCTCAACGACAGTAGTGAGAATAAACCCAGTGCGGGAGATCATTTTATTGATATATCGTAAGCGAAGAAGTAAATTATAAGTAGAAATGTAACCAGTGTTACCAAACTAATTTTGCAGTACTGTTCGTACTGGCAAAAAATTCTCTACATCTGCAGTGTATTTTAGTTAATAAACCAAATCCCCACTCATTACCTAGAGTATCTTTTTATTTTAATAATAGTTATTATTTCATGTCTGGTACCACTGAGAATATTTGTCATCGCTCCACACGGAGCGTCGTCTCCTGTCTGCTATGCACCTTCCGAAATCAAGAACTAATTTATAAAGCTTGGTTAAATTTTCTTCGCAGTCTGTGGTAGTACATTAGCGACCTCTTCTTAAAAGTAATTCAGCGGCTTCGAAGAAGGTGAAATGGTTGAAACGTTAGGCTTTGATTTGAGAAGATATAGCAACTTCGCGCAAGCCTGATACATTGAAAGGACAATTTGTGAGACGAGTTTCTTGTTTCATGTCAAGCATTACAGTTAATCGATCTTTTGATTCATTACTGCAGCAGTAAACACCAAACGTAACAATTTATATTCTGATATATAGCTTAGAACCAGCGTTCCCACATCGCTCTCAAATGAATGATGGACACAACCAGAAGTTCAGCGGAAGTCTGTCATCGCTAATATGTAGTGGAACTGTGCAATTACCAATAACTTCAATCTCTATGATGCGGCATCAAATTGCACTGCAAGGATCTAAGCAATTATTCTAACATGAGATTCATTTCCTCGCATTTATCTTCCACAAGATCTCCGAATATTTCGCGTGATGTTTTTATTTCTGTCCTTCCCTTCAAAACCATTTTCGTAGCCACCCTTCCATATTCATGTGTTCTTTGAAGTCCAGTATTACGGTGATGAGCCGGTTTCCATGTGTTGCCGCTAGTACTTGAAAGAAGAGAAGTACTAAAACAACTGATTACGTCCTAGCACTTCAATTACTTCATTTGAATTAGTCAACATGACTGGAATTTCTATTTCAGAGAAGAATTTCTAACTCTGTTTACAAGATTCACCTACATGGCCTATTTATTGCAGAAAACACTTACTTTTTTAGCCTTTTTAGCTGAGTTGATCACATTATTAAAAAATAAATCGTTACGTAGTGATATCGAAATCGAAATTTTACTTGTTTACGGTGAAGATTTCATTTCTAAACTTCCAACTAAATCAAATATCTTCTGCTATTGTCCAACCCCTTCAGAAAATGAGATAAGAATTGTTCGAGTTTTGAATGAAGCTGAGGCACCTACCGCACATGTCGATGAACTGACTCACGCAAGCCTCCCGTTCATTGCGCTCCAACGGCATTAGCTCGTCCTGAAATTTATCACGGATTCCTATGATAAGATGACAACCGAGGTGATCCATAAGAGATCAGTCGTGCTGGACGTGCTTTAGAGATGGACTGTCAATTTTTTTCAGCCTATAGCGTACTACTGGTTCTTCTCGTTCTCTCTGCGAAGAGAGTTTTGGTACTATCTCACAATTATTCGCGGAGCATTGAAGCCTGTAGTGGAGGACAGATAACGGGACGAAAACCAAAGAAAATAAAAAAGCGAATTAAAATAGAAGGCGACTGAAATTTACATGTAGAAAGAATCTCCACAAGCTGTGTAAATTTTCAAAAAGTCCACTCTAAATTGAGATCCTATAGGCGGCATAAAATAATCACTTTTAAACTGCTTCAAACATGATCATTTTGATTAAAATTGTGAGAAAACCCAGTATCGCAGTTTTACTAGCAGTGAGTGTTGAAGTTTCGCCTTCATTAATGTATGAAGATGTGCATTTGACATAGGAACTGACACACTGATAAAAAGTTGAGGGTAAGACACTTTTGTTCTCAAATTACCACTTTTTTCTTTTTCGCCTGAATCTACGACTACTTCTGTTCAGTTTTATTGAACAATTGGATTAGCTTCTTCTCACCTTGGAAAGAAGCCCATCTTCATCTCCATCCCATTGCTCAAACATCCATGCAACATCTCTACGACAGGTGACTTTGTGCGCTGAAAAAGAAATTACAAAAGTGAAGTAAATAGAAAAGCAACACCTCGTCTTCTTTGTGAGAGCTGAGATGGCGGTTTAGTTATAAAGACTACACCGATTCGATTGGGTATGTTTTTGTTGAAACCCTGATAATCATCAATTATGGGGAGATTTGGAAAAGGAAGTCATGTGAAGTCGAGGTCGCTAACAAATCCATAGGTATAAATCAGTGGTTGTCACTGGTGCGCTTTTTCGTTGAGCGACGTTCCGCGACCTTGGATTTGGCATCTGAGAGCTCTCGAGACCACGCAATAAGGGTCACTACTGCCTTTTGAGTGATGGAGAAGTGCCCGGAAAACATTTGTGTATGAGAGACTCACCACAAAACTGCGTAGTAATTTGTGTCAACTTAGGTCTTTCATCGCGATGAGTGTGTCCCGTGTCTATGGATAGGAGCACCTCAGTTCTCAGAAACGCAGATAGGAAAGGACAAAAAGGCAGATTTTAGAAAATTTAAGCCACTAGACCTGATAACTACTACGTAGTCAGCGTCAGTTTTTGCTGTATAATATAGTAAATTTGATATGAATGATAGAAATGTGATAAAATTTGACGAGCATATGACATAATATTGATGTGTTGATTCCGTTCAAATGGAGAAATGGAGATTCCCATTAACAAAACTATAGAATTGCAAATGGCCCAAATTCGAGCCAGCCGAACGATAGTAGGCATGCAGCTTCCGTGTTCCCAAAAACATTGTTTGCTCAAGGTGTCTCTTTGGTCTTTTCGTGCGCTTCTTTAAAACTGCGGTGTTCTTTAAAACTGGTTTTCGGAAAAAATCACTTTTGGGATTTTTTGTCAGTTTCGTGGAATTTTATTCTCTGTAAGAAAGAATACTTGAATTTTCACAATTGCAATCGTTTTTCTAGCCCATTTGCAACGACAGACGAGTTGGCTCCATGGATCACTGGCTTTACTGATGCCAAACGAAATTACTTTGGTTATCTAGAAGCACATGTGTATTCAACCTCATTTGCTGGTCAAGAATTTTTCATAGCAGTTTTATTGATCATTTGAAACTTATATCCCTTACTTCAGCGCTACGTGGCCTTATCGTGAAGACCCTTTCACAACACTGTAGCATACAAGATAAAACTATGTTTCACATTCACAGAGCGCCTTCATTTGTATCCCGCATATAATTTGCTGGAAGCACGAAAAGCATATGAACGTGTGTAGAAATATCGTAGTACCTGAATCAATCGTTTAATCTAAAGCTTTCTTCGAAGAGGGGCGAAAATCCCCAACTGAGTATCAAGTTGCGCCCGATATGTTCAACGGAGCAGAGCATCGCTCGGTAGCCCCGTTCCCTGCCCATAGATTAGCCGGTAAACAAGCCAGCCGGTATACACAGCCGCCGTATATGTAAAACTCGATTTTATTTTCCCTCCTACATTGAGGTAGAACAGTCTTTTCAGAAGATAAACACAACGCCGTAATCATTGAAATTTGCACTATCGAATGATTACTAAATCTAAAGAAAGAGCTCTGTTCGACTAGGTGTAAAACACAGAAGTTAGAGCGCTGTCATAAGAACTTTTCCAGAAAGCACATACATTTCTAACTTCTCCAAACTTGTACTATCAAAGGTGTACTGGCATTTTGAAGAAGGAGTGTTGTCCAGCGAAATATAGGAAGAAAAACCTAAGAAAAAAATGCGTGGTTGTGTAGAACATAATTTTATTTCAAGCAGTACAGCGTCATAAAAGGGAAGTTTGAAAAATCGACCATGTACCGCTCTAGCCAGAGATTTAGGCTTTTCAATGATTACTAACATTTCAATGAAAAATTCTTGTTCAGCGAATGAGGTCGAAAACTCATGTCCCCGGATAACCGAAAGGAACCCAGATGGAGTTAGTAGCAGCGAGTCTGCAGTACTTACATGGCAAGCGTTGAGAGCAGTCATTTATATTTTGGCAGGTCTAACGTAGGAACTCCAAAAGAAAAAATTCTTGATAAATAAGCGGCAGCAATGCACGGACGGCTTTTTTGATAATTTAGTCTTTTATTATGATCTGGTTGAGGAGCGCATGTGGCGCAATGATCAAAGGTGTTTTGCGTCGCGCACGAGGTCAGTGGTTCGACCTCTCGCTCGTGGCTCACCAAACCATCCATTCCTCCGGAGTCGGTAAATTGGTACCAGACTCAGACTTGTCTGGGAGGATAAGTAGCATTGATTCGGTTCAGCGGAAAACCACTGCGAGTCATTGTAA
This sequence comes from Parelaphostrongylus tenuis, assembly GCA_019055375.1. Taxonomy (NCBI): domain Eukaryota; kingdom Metazoa; phylum Nematoda; class Chromadorea; order Rhabditida; family Metastrongylidae; genus Parelaphostrongylus; species Parelaphostrongylus tenuis. The sequence continues at coordinate 1,263,551 of JAHQIW010001340.1, forward strand.
AGGCCAGATATGCATTTAACACCTCAAGCAAACTTAGAAATTGAAGACGAATGCATGGCGTATCCCTCAGGGATAGGTCAACGCCGAGAGTTATCCTTTATTTTGGTCTGGTTAGCTTCAGATCATCTTATTTTGTACTTCTACGATGGACACTGTTGGATCACTCACATTCATAGCAATTTATACAAATTTTTACAAAATTGATAGATTCTATCAACTCACCAAATCTTCATTTCTTCCAATTTAACAATTGTATCGTGGATTAGAGATTGGTGAAGTTTGTTGAATCACAAGTGCTTTCTTTCCAAAAGTCTCTAGCATGTATTGAAGATTTTCTTGTAATATTTTAGAAACAAAGGGTAGAGTCATTACAATAAAGATAGAATTTGAGTCACATTTGATGAAGTATAAGCAGAAAAAAGTAATGTTCGCTACAAAGCTTCAGCCACAACGAGGTCAATTTTGTTTTCTCGAACGTTGGCGATTATCTGTGAAAAAAAAATTTGGCTCTCTTTTTGAGCTCATTTTTAATTCGAAAACCGAAATTTCCCGCAATGCTTATCACTAAGCTTATTTCATGGCGTATTCTGATTAGTATAGGATATTTAGATAGATATGGATAAGAATATTTCTAGTGACGTTCTGTACGAGTTTAAACTTTGCTCTCAAAAAAGGCCGCCGCATTGCTCTCGCCATATCAACGTTACATTTACTCAGTGAAGTGGTAATGATTATGTTATTGATTTAGGGTTAATGGAGAATAGTGCGTTGAAGGCGAGCTGATTAGGAGAAGCCAAATGAAGCGGTGGATAACTGAAGAGCCTGCAAATGAAGAAGACGTAAGTACGAGAGTAGTTCTAGGGCACTCCATTTTGTACGACGAGTCGAAATTTTCACAGTTTTAAGAGAATCGGGCTGAGCTTTTGAGCATTGAAAAAAAAACATCCAACCTCTTGATCGTGATGGAAAGGTGTAATATACTGGACATTTGAAGGTGGTTTAGAAAAGATGAAGAACAGAGATATCACTTTGTCGAATTTATACCAAGAAAGGCTCACATTTTATGCCATATGGTTGGCTGAGAGGACGTTCCAATAAAACCTTCTCAATCTTATCAAAGTAATCCCAACAGAGGCTACCGACGAAATTCGCCTAGGTAAGTAACTTTTACGAACGATGTGGACCATTCGAAGGGTTTTGATTCTTGAACTGTGACGTCCAAAGGCACGCCTAATTTTATGGAGCCTTCAACAATGAAGCTGTTGTTAAGAAAGATGTTGAATGATTCATAATTGTTAGAACCTCAGACTTTACGAAGTAAATTTTCATAAAAATCTGAACTTCACTCACAAATGGCTTCAGATTCGTCAAATTTTTTGCTCCAATATGAAATTCAAAGTGGTGAAACGTGCGTGTTTAAAGTTGACAGCTAAAGATCGCCATTAATCTTTAGGCAAACAAAGTTCGATACATGAGCATCAATATCGATAGTGTTCGACGTATCCTACACTTCTTTCCGCTGTAAAAATGCTTCATCTAGGCTAAATAGTTGCTAGTTATTATCAGGATGAGCAAAAAGTTCTGGAAAATTTTTGAAAATTTCATCTTTTGATATTTTTACTTCGTTTAATTACGGAGAATTTTGTATGTATTTATCTAGTTCATTATATTCAGCTCCAAAATGCCTATTGAGCAGTATGATTTGCGTGTGCAGTGAACCGCTGTTATTGGAAAAAAGGTTTAACAATTCTTAAAGCCGTTAATGAGATTGATGGTGTGAAGGTGCTGGTGCAGCGACACAATCGGCTGAGGGCAGACGGTTTGAGCGCTTCAAAAGGCAGTTTCGATGTCAAAGACATGCCTCGTTCTGACCGGCCATCTGTTTTGAATGAAAGTGACTCTCAAGCTTCAGATGTTGAGCTTTCATCGCGCACTTGTGATTTGGCTGGAAAACTTGGTGCTGCGCAGCGGATCTGATAACAAGTTGCACCAATATAACTCCGAGCACAAGAAGATTAGCGATGATCCGCATGAACTTTACCCGATTATGGCTCCTTTCGATCAATGCAATAGTTTTTGAATGACCGTCAGTTTGGATCGTTCAAAAAAATTGAAGAGGCACGTCGAGAATGTTTCGATCCAAAGGAGCCGGGACAGTACTTCGAGCAGAAGCAGAATCTTAGAGAACGATGGCAGAATGTCGTGGACAATTTTGATCCGTACTTTGAAGAATGGTTATTGTTATTGTGTCGCTAATTTGCTCATGCGCACAGAAGCAAAACCTCTAAAGATTTCCCAGAAATTTAGCTCAAATCTATGTATCAATGTTGGTGAACTCAAGGAAAAAGTAGAATTTGAGGAATGAGTCCATCGTCTTCCATGATAATTAAAAGTTGAGAAAAAAATTTCTAAGCGACAATTTGTTCTAGACAATTCAACTATTATTTTCACTCAGTTTCAACAATGGCTCGCCGTCATAGAAAGGTTGGTAGAACTTGTAATGTACTGCGCATTAATCATTTCTGCTACGCTTCATTTCATTTTCGGACGGCAATATCATTATAAATATCCGTTATTCTCAAGCTCTACAGTAATCCATGCGAGCTCGACCAAAGATGTTACTAACATTAGAGATGGTGTCTTCGCTTTGGCTTCGCCTATTATTCTCTCTGTCGCTTCAATTCTGCCTCCACCCCAGTGCCTACCGGCCCACCCCCCACAGCGTTCGGCCCCGTTCCCGCCATTCACTCTATACACCCACTGACTGAATCGCGTCGTTTCATACCCGTACCAAATCAGAGTGCTACTGTCGTCGACATTCAAATGAAAACAGTTTCCTGTGAATAGAGTCTGCATTGATTTCGAAGTCCACTTGCATTTAAGTGTTATGACTGGATTTGTTTGCCAATGAAAATTCCTCTTCCCAATCCGCTAAAGTGAACATTTAGAGGGAAAATTTCTCTGTGTAGATCCGAGCGAAGTACATTGAAATCAGTCATTCCACTTGTTGTTCTTGATGAAAACGTGTTTTCTCTCGGCCTCCTTCCTTACAGTAGCCGTTCTTCAGTCCTCATCTACTTCTTTGATATTTCACTAGCAATTCTCACTTTTGCTAGAAGAATCTCATTCCATCCTCGAAATTACTCTCCATCCATTGCTAGTCACCCTTTCAACTACAGGAAATTCCTCTTTTTTTCTTGACCCATTCTCTCCACACACCTCTTTGTCTTATTCCTTCCGATTCCTCTGGTTTTCTCCGACTCATATAGGTTGGTTTTCCTTCTCTCTTTACAGATTTCTGTTTCTGTTTGCCTACATGCAATGTGATCACAACGCATCGTTCCCATTGTTGACATTCTCGGTGTTCCATTCTTTTGACGACACTATTTGAATTTCAGAAAGCAATATTTCAAAGTTTGCAGATCCCGACATTCTGCTTGAGATAATTACTTCTATCCTTTTTTATTTGCTTTTATTAATATCCATTTTGTCGTGGAGTACTGTTATTCTCATGATCCTCATTGAGTTGTAATGTAAGTTTTGGCGCATTTTCAGTGAATGAGTTCGTCACCTGTCTGAATTCTCCGGAAGGTCGCGAAATGTATCATGAATCGGTAGCGAACGGCTTCGCAGCCAGCGTTCTCTTCTTGATATTCCTCTTTCTCCTCGTCAGGTGAGTTAGATCCACTAATGTAATTAACCCCTAGTGAAAGAGCAGAAAGCCTTAGATGGCGCGCATGCACGTAGAAATACACATTTAGGTGGGCGATTTGATCTGTGTCCGTGAACCGGAATGTTGTTGTTCCCTCGTCAACTTTTAATGCTTTAGTCAAACTGTACTCGCGAGATTCTACATTTTAACCCAAATTGTACCGCACACACTACAGTGTGTGCATGCGGTATTTGGTCATTTGAACCATATCAAAGCTCTTTGAGTTAATTTTGAACCTTTCCTCTTCCGTGGGCTAACAATAGGACGACAGTTTCGAAAGGTTAAATTGGAAAGGTTGATACAGCCACAAAGTTTCCAAATTTCCAAAAGTTTTCTATTTGATCGGTTCCTTCAACGTTGAGATTGCAATGTTTGGATGAAAAATTTGTATGCGTGAAACGAAGGGCTCTTTTGGTATCAAATAAAATGCAGACAAGAGGCATTCGACTCATGGATACTATATCAATTTATGCAAGAAAATAGAAGTAGTCTGACGTTATTTTTCGAAGAATATTCTGTTTTCAAAGTTCTCTTGATTATTAGTAATTCCTTAGTCTTTCCTAATCGCAACAGAGATGTTTAACGAAAATGGTTCTAAACTGCTATGAAAAAACCCTAGAGCTGAATTATAATGGGTCTTTCAACTCGAAGCGAAGAAACAGCCATTTTTTAAGATGTTTCAAATGGGTATTGCTTTAGTAAGATCGTAATGTTCCACAGATGGAACAGATTCTGACATAAGGCCTATCTAAGGGTTTTATCGACCTCCATATGACACTGGCCTTTGCTCGGTCTCTTAAGCGATAAAAATCTACATACGCACACCTCTATTGATTTGGTGAATTAGCATTCACAATATGATCAAGTGATGATAAGGACTGAAAATATCGTGTTGTGTTAGGCAGCGGAAAAGGGAAGGCTGAGAACACGGAAACCATTTTATCTGTCGTTTGCCACGTGTGGCCAACAACTGGTAGAACTAATTGGTGGTCGTTAAGGTGAGATTAGAAACTTGAAGGTCACTACGCAGTTTAATTGCTGAATTCCTGATGCCAGAATGGATTGAATTTGAAGAAGAATCTCTGCAAATGACTAGCTCAGCATTAGATGAACAAACAACGGTATATTTATGTAACCCAAAGGAACGACTTCCTCTGAACCTCAACTTTACTGATAAAGTTAAGTAAATCTTAGAGACTTATTGTGATTAGCAGACGCGAGGTAAGCAGTTAGTAATAGAAGTAGCAGTAAATTAGAGTCAACCTTTCAATGAGTGACGCTTCGAACGAGGCCTTCCTCAGATCCTGGTCGTCTGTTGTACCATTTTAATGCATCCCGAAACGTAAGCCATTGAACTACGACTAGTTCACTGCTAGTTTTACTACTACTTACCTCACGCTTGCTAATCAAGAAAAGTTTATAAGACTTACATATACCAACAGTATATATATATATATATATATATGGTATATGACTGTTGGTTTTACTGCTACTACCACTGGTTCGGCGCATTTTTTTCCTTCGAATCGCGGGAAGACCATGCTTCACTACAGATGTCATCGGCCTCTGCGCATTGCAAAGAAGTTTGTTGCTTTGTGACTAGGTTGCTAACCGGGTGGCGGTGGTCTGTCGCGCTCCTGATTCTTCACTGTTGAATCGGTATCATAGGCTGACTTCTCACCTATCTTAGAATACCTTGATGGAAAATGAACCTGGGGGGCAGGTTTCATTTTAATACACTTTAAGGTTTCCACCGAACTCGAGGCAATAAGTCGATAAGTCAATGAGAATCCACTGCCATCACATCCTACGAGTTATTGAATTCCGATGTTCAGTATGCACATGCGAAAGATGCATTTGTTGCCACGGGTGCGCTTGTATATTCTTAGAAACTGTATTTTCCTCTGTTATTACATGCTGTGAAGGTATATGGAGCGTTTCCCAACAGAAAACTCATTGCAAACGGGTTTTGATTCATAGATTTATGGGTTGTGCTTCTGTTGGAATTTACCAACATTTTTTCCTGAATTATCAAGCATAATGCATCACACTTGCTCATGACTTTAACGAAATGGACTGCGATTGTGCAATGAAGAAAACCAGCTTCTTGTTTACCTATTTCTTTCGACTGATTACACCGTGGGTGTGGTACCTTTTCAGCCATTCTGAAAACGTTGGAAAGGAATTGAACGTTTCAAGATGATTCGTCAAGGATGAGGGCAGCGGTATAGATGAGGCCGTATGAGGAGTACTTGGCATGACAGCATTTCAACATCGTAAAACATTCGATAAAGTGACAACACTAATACCAAAGGCGAGATGAAACAGTGCAACAAAAATTTCTCAAAATGGAACGCTTCCAGCAACAATGCTATCAGCACAATCCCGAGCCGGAGTGATTTGATTTCAGTGAAACGTAAAATAATATGAACGAGCACCGATTGCACTTATCGCAAAATAGTTGATTTTCTTCCATTTGTACATTGTAGAGAAGCAAGGCCTTACCACAGCAGTTTTGATTTACGCACTGATGCAGAGTGATGTGTGAAACTGTTGCGTCAGTCGGAACTCGAAGCCACATTTCGGCCTCTCCGGAGCGCGTGCTCGAACGGTTGCACTACCGACGCCTGTTCTGACACCACTATTTCTACTCTGATCTAGATTTCTGTGACCAAGTGAATTTCTATGAACGGACATTTGCGAATTCAAATGACTACTGGACTACTAGTTAACTTGGGGTCAATCAGGTTCTTCCATTCTCAGAGTGTTCGCCGTGCATTTTGACATGTGCACCGTAACGCTTCATTTTAACGTTAAATGCTTTTCAAGGAATTTTCATCAGTTTACTCATTATTGGATTATTTTCATACTAGATTAAACTCTGAGAATGGTCAGATAAAAAGTATTGGAACTTATTTTTTTGTCGAAAGAATATGTCGCTTTGATACTCGTTACTTGACAAGTCTCGACGGGTACCCGAATATGAAAAGAGTGGAAAAGTCCAATGTTAACACAAACTCTTTTCAGTCGTCTTTAGTGACAATATCTTTGAGATGTTATTCGAAGAAGATTTATTGCCTTCTGTAAGGAATGAATCAGTGTTGTGCACTAAAGTTCAACACATAGGTAAAGTTAACCCATCGGTCGGTATAGGCGTTGACAATAACTCGCTGAGTTGGCAATAAGATAACAACATAAAGGACAGAGAGCTTTTCAGAAAAGGAAAAGAAAAAAGAGCAATGAATCTTTTTTGGAATGAGATCTCAATAACATTGTCAAGCTAGTTACGAATGAATTATTTGTAAAGACGTTGGACTTTCCAACTCTTTTTATATTCAAGGGTACCACCGATCAGTATGTGGCGAGAGTTGGCAATAAGATAACAACATTTGGTAACAATATTGACAGGATAGTTATAAGTAAGAGTTCTTTAGGCATATTCGAAGATTGCGTTTGAAAGAGGAGCAGCTTCCAACGGTGAATTCGCCGGTGAATCTACCGCCTCCTTATGCGATGACACCACCACCTTCTTATTCGGTAAGATGGTTTAATTGAAATTTTACAGTCCATGGTCATACCCCTTCACATATTATTCATTCGAAGTAGTATACAATCGGAGTATGCTATTCACAAAAGAAGCCATGTTGGTTCGTCTCAATTAAGATGCAATATTAATTTACATCTATCATTTGATTAAAGTTTTGCGCTCTATAAGTTTGGTGAAAGTTCACATATAAAGACTCTTCCTATAAAACTCAGTTGGGTGGCTCTAGAAGTTTCCTCCTTTCAGTATTCTTGGAAACTAATCATTGAAATAGAAATATCTACTCATTGGATTCTTATGACAATAAGATATACCCTGAAAAATGATTTAACATTTCAATGAAAGCAAGTGGTTAGAAATTTCCTTGGAACTGTTGAGAAAAAAATTAGTTGTTTATGGTATTGCGAGAAAAGTTTGTTAGGTACGAACAAAAGAGTAAAGAGAAAGTTTGCAAGGTTCTGCTAAAAGTGCGTGGTCTAATTCCTGTAAAATCGAAAACTTAATCGAACCTCACCATTTTCGTAAATGAATTCAGAAACTCAGCTCATTGAGTTATCAGATGTATCCATAACTAAAGTCATAAAGTTCTCGTCTTGCTTACAAATCACAGCTAAACACTTTTCCACCGTTATTGTTCTACACCGAGGAAAGCAGATGCTTAGTTTAACGATTCTCGAAGCCTTATGGACTACTTTTGTAATGCCGATTTATGATTTCATTCTCAAGGATGGTCTTTCTGATTTGTTGATTCGGACACCACCTGCAGTTGTCAGTCTCCTTTCAGTAGTTTCAGTGTAGCGTAGCTGTACACGAGTGGCTATGTCGCTCAACTTGATTGTCGGTTACCGACGTAAGCGGTGAAGCGTTAAATTGGATAATTATCGGCCCTAATTTCGCTTTTCATACCACCACGCTCTGCTTGAATTGCAACAATCGTTGATTAGCAGGGGGTCATTTGATTCATGGGACCGTTGGTTGAGTCCTACTCCATTCTTTTTGATAGCAAATTCACAAAACTGGCTACTGTTGTGTTGAAGATCTATTGCCTTCTTATTTTTTGCATATCCTATGATCTTGTGAAATAGGAAATCTGATGAATGTTTCTCACGATATTGACAAGATTCTGCAGTAAAGGAAAAAGTTCATACTATGTTCCTCTCGAAACTCATTATGAACTCGACTGTTTACGGCGCTTCAAATAGTCACAGTAGATCATCAGTCGTTCAGAAGTCCCAAACTTGGGTTCAATTTCGACAGCTACTTATCGGGCCAAACCGTTGACAGTTGCTTGCTGACAGACAGATGCGTTATGACGTAGAAAGAGTGGTGTCAAAACAGGCGTAGGTGGTGCATGGGATAAAGCACGCTTCCCCGGATTGGGTGAAATGCAAGTTCAAGTCCTCATTGAGTATACTATGGTTCCAAACTTGTTGTTCAGCGCGTGGTTGTCCAGATGGAGGCAATCAACAATGGTCCAAATCGACTCAGTAGGGCCAGTTTCTGCAAGATGTAGTACTTATTACGGTGAAGTTCTCCCCTAAGTCATGTATACGTGCGCTTAACACTCTTCTTGCAAATTTTTGCACTTTTGACAACTTTGAACCATCTACACGCTAATACTGTATTGGAACACGACGCGAAAATGGGAGATGGAGAGCTGGCTTTTTCCTTGAAACACTGTATACTTTTTCTTCTCATTGAAGAAATCATATCAGTTGTTTCTCGCCGAGGTCAGACGGCATTCGTCTGCGCACAGCAGTTCATATCCAAGGGTCTGAACATCGTTTTTTTGGGTCTTTGCGAATTTCCGTTCTGTTCCGTCTTTCTTTCTAAAAACCACATTTTGAAAACTCTAAAAAATGAGTTAAACTGAACAAGATTCTTCCAAGTATTTATCACTAATTTGAAATCGGCTGGTGTTGGGGCCGGGCCGAGTGGATAGTGATGCAGAATATCAGGAAGCAAGTTACTGGATCAACCTCAACTCTACCACGCTCTTGCAGTCACTTGGGAACACCTTAGACTGGCTTTCTTGAAGACTGTAAGGAAATTTGATTTGACCACTAATCTACCACTTTCATGGAGAAGAAATCCTTAAGGCGCATTCGAAGCAACAACAAAGGGTTCGAAGAGACGACGATTGCTAGAAAACAATTTGAATGCTAGAAGTACCCAGATCAGTGCAGTACAATAGAATAATGGTCCACACATAAATATTCTAAAATCTTATTAGAATATATATGTTTTACATTAAGTCGAGTATTCGATATGGAGCCGAAATTCTTGGACTTTTACATCGAAACAATGTGGTGCTGATATTACGTGTATTTGTCAAGAGTCCTGCTCAACATTTTTCCGAGTTATTCACGTGACACGAACAACATGTCCTACGAATCCTAGCACTTCCTCTATTCAACTCACTCTCCTGATATCCTGTCCCACCACGCTGGAATTTTTTCCTTGCTTCGGTTGATGGTTAAGGAGTTCTGGGTTACGTAACGACTGTCGGTGAGGACTGGTTTAGCACTATGATGATGCCAAATGACAGGCCTAAAGGTCGGACAGGCGGAAGGAAGGACGAATGGAGCACTATTGCGTGTCGTTCGTTGTCAACACAAACGCATTGTCAGCTCAGCGTGTTTGGTGGCGACCTCGATGGTGAGATCGTAAGCAATCGGCCGCCACCATTCCCACTTTTCTAGTACTTCCTGCTATTGATCGACGTTACTGTAGCCACTAACCATATTGAAGTTCCAAGGTCTCCATGGTGCTTTTCAATTTCCACAGGTGCATCTTATTGGATATAGTGGGATACACCGTCAGTAACTCCTTGACGGTAGTGCATAAACTTTTTCATATGTGTAATCTTTCGAAATGGTCTTCAAAAATCATCTTTATGCACCTCGAGCTCTTTCAAAGCCCTTACCCTAATTCGCGAACGGATTTCAAGAGAATATCTTATAATTATTATTTGAGCTGATATGTCATGTGGTCTGGTAAATGGGCTCTTGTACAGGCCCATACACGTATTTATACCTTACAGTCTCGTCAGTGGGGCAGAACCCGTCGGCTTTCAGCAATCCTCTGTGGGTGCTCCAGTCCCCACACTAAGAGGTAGCGTTCACGAACGATTTACACTGTAAATCAAGTGAAATTATCACCGAATTTACAGCGTTGTACACTTGATTGCTCTTTGGCCGGTGTTTTTATATTATTACCTTTATTTCGAGTGTCTGAGAATGTAAGGCTGACGAGGTTGTCAAGGGAAACACATGTATCGGACGGTATAAAAGCTCGTTACCAGACCACATGACATGTTGGCTTGAGTAAAAATTATGAAATATATTGAAATTTGAGCTTGGTCTTAAGAAAACATTCAAAATAAAGGTATTTTAAAAAGTATTTTTCACGCCAAAACTAAGTACTATTCCAAAGCGATGAGTGGTAACGATGTTATTATTTGATCGTCAAAGGGTTAGCGTCAGAGGGCAGATTCGAGTTAGTGAAAAAGACAAGCAAGGCTGGGCTCACTGCCACTCATACTTTATTCACATATTTGCTGAGACAGTGAAAACGGATCTTATCAGATAGAGTCACCCATAATGATCAGCTGCTTTCACCAGTCAACGCGCTGCTTTTTGCAGACGAGTGAGACTGCAGTTTTGCAGATCATGTGTGAAAAAAAGCGGAGTATCGGATGCATTACTGCGTAATATGCAATGTTGAGTTACTTTTTCTCCTACTGAGCATTACAACTCCAGGGACATCATTGCAGTTCCACTAATGTCCATTAACACGTACCACTGGCGTACCACTGGAGTGTTGCTCACTGACGACTGGATCCCCATCATACATCGTACAGGCGGAGGAGAGAGCGCGGTGTTTCAAAAATTCATTCCATTGCACATAATTCTAATCTGATTGATTTTGTCTTTATTACCGATCATTATAGAATTACCAGGGTAAAAATTTTTTGAAAACAGGAGCGATTAATCTCTAGAAGAAAATGAGCAAGCCACAGTTAATACACAGAATCACTGGTGATGCACACATCACTGCAGAAGTCAATTGAAAAGATGCCTCAAATTTGTTAGAGTGTCAATCCATATCGGTAACTTCACTATGTCTATCGACAAAAGAGATCTTAAAGTAAAATAAAGTACTTATTTCTTCCATCTAGAATATCACTTTTTTTCTTTGATTCCTTTTCTTTGTACTTCGATATATCCACATATATGCTGGACTCCTTGAATTGCTCGCCTTCTCTTGAAGAAATTGGAAGGCGATGTCCATCATTCGAAGGTAAGCCCCGTGTGGCAAAAAAGAAGACGAACAATTTAAGGAATCAATACATATCCTGAGACATTCAAATTTGTATGCCGCTCATTGTCGATTTTACTTAGAAAGTTTTTAAGATAAGATAGTCAATTCTTTGTCAAAAATCTGATAAACCAAGTATCATGTAACGAATAGAGAATTATAGATCAAACAGAGTTGCCGCCTAATTTCTGCTACTTGGCGGAATTCTATTTCATAGAAAAAATCTGCGAGAATATCGGGATGAGAAATCAAGCTTTCAGCACTGACCTACTACTCTCTTAAAAACGCGCCATGTATTCGATTTCATTCGTCATATCTTGGAGGTGGCGAGCCGGAGCGCATGCGCATGGTTAGAGGTGCTCTGCGTCGCACACGAGGTCAATGGTTCGATCTCGCGCTCATGGCTCACCAAGCCATCCATCCCTCCGGGGTCGGTAAATTGGTACCAGACAGGTTTCAGACTTGTCTGGGAGGATAAGCAGCACTAACTCAGTTCAGCGGGAGGCCACCGCGAGTCATTGTAAAAGCCAGATATGCATTCAATCACCTCAAACGAAGTTGAAAATTGAAGTCGAATGCATGGCGCATCCCTCAGGGATTGATCAACGCCAAGAGCTTTATCCTTTATCCTTTTATCTTAGAGACGAATGAACGGATTATTGCTCTAAACGATGACTTGCAAGGACATTTATCCTCTCTAACTTATGTGGTCCCATTTTGTCATTTTGTCCATTCCCCTTTTGCCATTTTGTCAACATTTTGTCTACTCAGGCGGCATAAATAGTTTTCTCAAGTTTTCTTATAATCGGAGCGTCGAAAAGAGGCAATGGCTACTTGTGTATTGTAGGCACTTCGAAGTCTAGTATTAATCACGCTATGAAATCTAGATAGATGGGTACCTAATAGATAGACTATGTGTGTCAAATAAGTGCAGATGTTCATTATGGGATGGAATCACTCATTGAGTAAGTCATAAAGAGATATTAGCACTCTTCCCCGATTCTTCTTAGTCTTAAGAAATGTCATTTGGGTAACCAATTAGTCAATATTTGTATAAAAACTGAGACGAAACTGATTTGAATTTAGGAAGTCGTCAAGAAAGGACTACCACCCAAGTACTGATGACGGTCACGAACCTGGCAGCGTCTTTTCACGTCCGAAGTGGACTCGATGCATGTCGCTGAACCATTGCAGCAGACGGCCACCCATTGATACCAGTTCGTCGTGCGAGCACACTAAACAACAATTCTCCAATTTTTGCTTATTCGCCAGATTAGTCGTTGCCGACATCGCTTGGCTCCCAATAATTCGTCAAACAACTTATGTTTTGAGTTCGGAGAAAGCCTTGGGTAATTTCGCTTCACTAGTGTAGAATCATATTCGGAAACGATAGCGGCGGTGTCCCAAAGGTTGTGAGCCAATCGATGCGTTCAGTTATTAATAATACGCTTCAGATAGGATTTCTTTTCAAAATGTTCCAGAGATAGTGTTGTTTTCAATTCAGAATATGCATGTAGAATGTTTCCCTCATCGTGATCATTGATTACTCCTCATCGATTCAATTGTGAGTCTCTCCAACGGGTTGCCTTTATTGCTTGATCCGGAAATACGTTCGCTAATAAAACTATTGTCAGCTATTCCGTCTTTGAATTGCACTTTCATTTCTCTACACAAATCCAAAGAAGTGACAACTGTTCGTAAGTACAGAGCTTATCCCCGGATTTTCTAGACGAAAAGAGCCAGAATGAAAGTGGAAGTGGCAAAAAATGTGGAAAATACAAGTACTGCTTTTAGAATTAATTAAACAAAAAACGGAAAGAATTTCTTAGATTTCGCTAATGTGCGATAGTGAAAACGAAACTCTGTTTAGGTCAGCAATCCCAGTGTGCTAAGGTATATCTCCCTCACCATCTCAATAGAAATCATTTTCTTTTAACAACAAGGCAGCAGCCAATTAGAAAGCTTCTTAATAGTTCGTGTAAACGAATTTTTCACTGAGTTCCTCAGTAGCCCTTCTATTAAAAGTTACCTGCACAATCCTCTTCCAAAGGTTCTCATTTTCTACTGATTTTAAAGCAATTTTGAAACCTATGATTTCAACACAGCGTTATTGCTTTGGAAGCACAAGAGAAACGCAGTCAGATGTCGAACAACTTACAGTGGTTATGCCGATGGTGATCGTCTCTAGCGGCATCGTCGTCGTGTTTATGGTGCTGAATAACTGATTAGTGGAGAATCGATAATCGAAAAATCGGAGGAAAAGTATCAATTTGGCGATGTTTTTCACTCAAAGAGTTCGCATTGATGTTGTCAAGTCATGACACGTCGCGCCAACTTTCAATAAATAAGATTGAATTGGTGGGTTCTACGATCTTTCAAGAGTAAATCACTGATTTCCTGCGCTCGTAAATGAAAAAGCGATTGAATAAAAAGCAAGAAGTAGTTAGAGAGGAGAAAGTGGTGCCCCGAATACGCCATTGGCTCTTATAGTTGCCACACTTGAAAATTTTGAATCTCGTCTCTGAATATTTTCTAAGAGTCTTATTTCGGGAAATTTTGGAAGTAAATTGTGTTCTGGAAAAGTTCAAGAAAGCGAAGAAGATTGAAGTTGCGCGTATTCTGGCTTTCGTTCAGCGTAGACCAACTTCTCTTCTTCTTTATCAACCTTGTATCGTCGTTTGGTTGTCGACCTTCGCCTTGGCTTGGTTCAACCACGAAAGCCGACAGCTTCTTTCTAGAAGCTTAGTTTTAAGATCGCTATGGAATGCATTTCCTCAGTTCTTCCTGTTCACTCAACGTAAATAAGCCTGAACGATGCTAGAGCTCTCCATGTATGGATGCGCTACGTATTTTATGTTGAACAGAGTATGTTAACGCCTACAGTTTCCACGTTCGTTCGCACGATTTCAGGATGAGTAAGACGGTATTTTACGAGAGCTACTATTCTTCTATGAGATATAGTAGCCAGCAATAGGGGTGTGCTCTTTTGAAGTATCGCACTCGTAAATTTACGATTAGCATCAGAGGAAGACCCACCGCAGCGCCGCCACACATTAAAGTCAAAGCATTGCAAGATTCACATCAAGTCTAGGTGGAACGATTGTCCGATGTCAAAATCAAAATACACCAACACCCGTATCAAACACGTTCTTAGACTAGGGAAGATTATAAAGTAGAAATTACTTTGTGGAAAACTAGAGAATGCTAAATTCAAGAAGAGAAATGAAATAGGTTCCACTGGCAAAGCTGTTGTGATTTGTATCAACGAACTTCACGAGGAGCACTGAATTATTAACTATATAATTATATTCAACAATTGGCATTATTACGACAAGAGGGCTGCCCGATTAGTTTTTCATGACTTGTTGTGAAAGAAAAGTGCAACATCGACATTTTCGAGAATTCCTAAAATGAATAACACGACGCAAATAGATATCAATGACGATTTGACCAGTAGAGATCGCAGCATACCAAGTTTTGTGGTACATTTTGCGTTAGAATTGAAAACCTCTTATTCCGACGGTGACTCAAATTCTCCATCATTTGCGTAATTCACTCTTTCAGTAATCATTGGGCTACGCGAGAACATTACAGTGATTCTTCACTAGAGCGAATCGTATGCAACAGTTTCTTAGCGAGCTTCTAATAATGGCAACTTGTTCATTTTCATATATCTTGACAGAGTTCAAGAAGAGAGCGTGTGGACAGTGGTCAGAGGTGCTCTGAGTCACGCAAACAGTAGATGGTTCGATATCTCTTAAGAACCACTAAGCCTTTCATTCCTTCAGGTTTGGTGAACCGGTACCCAGATTGTCTGGGAGGATAAACAGCACTGACACGATACATTGGCAGATCACCGCCAGTTATTGTGAAGGTCAGATATGCATTGAACCACCTCAAACGAAGCTTAAAATTGAAGATGAATGCATGCGCATCCCTCAGGGATCGACCAACTCCAAGATCTTATCCTCTGCCTTTTACATATCTTGATCATTCCCGATATCCAGTAGTCCACGAATCACGTCCAATGCTTGTCCAATGATGCAAACGTGTTCTATTCACCTCATGCTTAACATCCTTGTGCGCATTGAGCCATCTCTAATCTTTAATTATCGATACAAGTCGGGATTATTTCCATTTCCCAATTCAGTGGCAATGGATCTTTTATGAGCGCGATATCCTCGATGTGCGTTTAATTGCGATGGGCCTCCATACGTTATCTTGAAGGTCTCAAGACGTGTCTTGAGGCGAAATTAACGGCAAAGTCAAAGTTGAATGAATTGGCGTGGAGAGTCAGATATAATCTACGTTCTTCACCGCATCTTTGATACTGCGGTAGTATCGTTTTACTGGTCATTTTTTTTGTTACAAATAACAGCTGAACCGTTCAACATTATGCATTCGTTAATGAAATGTTCAGGCACATTCATTCTGTTGGATTTAGTCGGATATGATCTTTTATGCAAACTAGCCTTCAGGTGTGAAAACGTTTCCCATAAATAGTATTTCCCTTAGATCTAGCGAAAAGTGATATGCTCAGTGTCATTATTCAAAGAGGCAAAGAATATGATACTTGTCTGTTATATGGCGGCAAATGAAGATTCAACCTCTTTTAGTGGAAAAAGACTTTTCATTTCACTTTTGGTAATCACTCGATAGTTCAAATCTCTTGTCACCGCAGTATTTGACCATTTTTGGAAAAGTCGTATTGTAACACTTCAGCAAAAACGAAGCATTTGCGTTCCACACGCGCATATTTCTCGCAGAACAGAGCTCTTCCTTTAGAATACTAGTGATCAATGGACAACGTATCTTTTCGCGATATCACCGCCATATTTAATTTCTAGAAAAACCTCTTCACTGTAGAGTAGTAAGGAGATTAGAATCGAGTTTCACATATTCGGCGCGCTTGTTTACCGACTAATCTACAGTCAGAGTGTCTGGTGCCCGTAGATTTGATGCGGCGGTCCGCCATCGATTGAATGAGATACGCTGGCGCGTCACGTGTGAAGAGAGATTTTTCTCATCCAACTGAGATTTTCTCTCCGCTTTGAAAGAAACTCCAGGTCAAACGTATGACTCTGATACTACGAGATTTCCTGTACACGTTGACATGCTTTCCTGCTTCCAGCGAAGCAATTGCAAAATTGAGCTGCCAATTTATAACATAATTTTATTTTGCATTTTACATGGTTATAAAAGGGTGTTTTCAAAAAGTGGCCCACGTAGCGCAATAGCCAGAGATTTGAGCTTTCAAATGATCACAATCATTCTTATGAAAAGTTTTTGTCCAGTGAAATAGATTGAATCTTCATCTGTCGACATACAATTCACAAGAACCAACAATATTAATTATCGTAATAAACTCTTCTCAAAATCTTCTTGGCACAGGCTGAGCTCTTGGTCTGATGTCTTGCCATATTTGCTGAGGACGAATTGAGTCCTATCGAGTATCGCGATAGATTCTACAGGCCTGCAGTTAATGGAAAGAGTGATAATTGCTGATGGTGAATAGGTTTCAAGACTATAAGAAAAACAATCTCATATCTCATATAAGAGGTAGTCCAAACCAACACGAAAGCATTAGTTTGAAATTACTGTAGTGTAATATGAATGTGTTGGAACATAGTCAGATAAAAAAATGAATTCTTTAGAAAATTTGTTCGATACATGATCACCTATGGCCGCCTAATTGAAAATAACTGTTAGAAAACTGATGCAGCATCTTTTACTAACCCAAGGCAACCGCGGTGTTTCGAGTGGTTAGTCTACTGCAATATGGGTCATTTTTCTTCGCTTGGAGACTTGCCAATTTTTTTCAATAACTAAAGAGCTTTAGGTGCTGGTAATATATCAAGGTTGTGAATAAACGTAATCTGTCGCTCTATGGGCATAAACAGTATTTATGTTAATATTTACTATATGTTATTATTTATATCTGTACATATACATAGCTACCAGCATTCGAAGGTATTTGCATTCGTTTGGAGACTCTTTTCGTGTATTTTATATCCACACACTCCCTACAATGACAGAAGTGGCTGGAACCAACTAACAGATGCTTGCTGAGAACAGCAACGGAGTTGAAATATGGCAGAGAGAGAGAGAGAGAATGAAGGCAAGGGCCTTGGTAGCCCAGAGGCTAATACATGAACTCCAGAAAAAGACAATCGCGGGTTGAAGCTCACGGAGGCTCCCGGCTTTGTTTGCTTCTCAGCAATCTTGTGTTTGTACACTATTATCGTCGTACTCTATCAAAATAACATGGCAATAAACAAAAGTTAAAGATTAACGATAGCAGATACTCAGCTACTACTATTCAAACTACCGGTTAATGACTTTGCCAAACCTTGGCAGCTGTAGTAAAATGAAACGGATAAAGCTCTCGACGTTGGTCAATCTATGAGGGATGCGCCATGTATTCGTCTTCACCTAACATTGTCTGAGGTGACTGGATGCATATCGAGCCTTTACAATGGTTTATGGCGGATAACCGATGTGGCAAGTCAGTGCTGCTATCCTCCCAAACAAGTCTAACATCCACTCATAGCTTTGGAGTGACGGAATGTTTGATGAACCTCTGTTGGGATCGAACCATTGACCATCGAGCGGACGACCACGTGCGTATTGTAGACCACCCCTAACCATTGTCCCACACACTGTCTTCGCAAAATCACTTTTTTTGGAATTTTTCTTTATTCGATCCGTCTCATTCTTTCCATTTTTGTTCTCTTCATGGTAATCAGCCTCAGTGTAGCACGAGAGTATTCAGTCTCTGCTTAATTTTTTACTCCATATTCTAGCCAGAGTGTGAAAGTGCTACAAGATATCAAAATGGTTACATATTATATATATAATATATATATATATATATATATTATATATATATATCAAGGAAGTATCGTTCACAATGAGACAATTAAGAGTGCTACCTTTATTTAGAAACTAAGCTAGAAAGAAAGTGGTGTGAGAATCTTTCCAGTTTTGGAAAGAGAATTCTCAATTTTAATCGACCAAAAGCCATTACAGTATGCCCGCCCCCGAGGACGACCACCTGCATGTTGAGCGACGTCTTTGTAGGAGGGACTGATCAGCTATACCCGCAGCTGCCGATGTTTTACAGATCACAATATGAAACTCGCTCAAGTCGCCACGCTCGAATGAAACCACCACCATGGACGGCAGTTGCGTGAAGAAGAAACGAATGGAATTGTGGTGGGCTCTGCACAATCCTCAAAGGTGGACCGATCAGTGATCCAGCTAAGTATCTAAGCAATGGCCACTACTTGTTTTAGCGATTGACGAGCTTTGATAAATCTATTCCGAAAAAGGAAATGAAAATTCCTCGTAGCTAGCAAAATTCTGACTCAAACAAATTTTACACTCGATGCAGCTCTAGCAGCTTGTGTTGATTTCATCGACCACTCTTCCTATGGAGCAGATGGCAATGGTTAGTTGGCATTGAGCCTCGCAGGATCGTCATTCTATGATGGATCGATCACGTCAAGGAAATGTTCAGTTTAGCCAAGAGATTGTGACATATTACAAATATACACTGGCATTGCAAATACTATGTGACTAAAATTCAGTCTTCATCTCTACGCATTTTGAAAATCAATAGATTACTGTTGAAAAGTTGTCAAATTCTTTAGAAAAAAATAGTTATGAATGTGCAAAACGTCGGTTGTGAAAAAAAATGCAAAAAAAAAAACATTTCCTTTCTCTTTGATAAGAAAATCAAACACGGGAAAGTCTTGAAATAGCTCAGGAAATCACATACAAGAAATGTTGCCGAGTAATTTTCGAATACATATGTCTATATTGCTGTCGTTAAAAATAAATTTTGAGAAAAGAGACATGGCTTGCTGGCAGCATTTGGTAAAAGCTTTTATCTTTGTGACTTAGTGGACAGCACACGATAAAGCTACTCGAATGGTACAGAAGCGTTAAAGAGATTAAATGAATTTTCTTCCGGCCATTTTTTCCTCCGACACTATCGAGAAATACTAGCGATTTAGAAACGCTACAGAAGGAACCCGAGGGCCAATCATGAAAAGGAACTCGAAAGCGTAACAGTGATTGAAGGTGACAGCTTTTGTGACCAATGAACGGGACACAAACGAAACGAATGAAAAGTAAACCAAGGCTCATATGTTTTTTTAATATATCCATTTAGAATTCTTTACAAATTCGTGAGCATATCATGCAAGTGAAGCTGCTAACTACTGTATTGTTACAGATCTCTTCAATAAGAGTACAGTGATTATGGGAACGGTCTTTCACAGTCATTTAAGTAGCCTTGTGGTGTTGGTCCATTGTTCCTAGAATACTGTATAATTTTTTTGCCATAACATCCCCATGGTGATATCACGATCATTCGTCAAGACCAGTATGGATTGAGAGTGGGTTATTCGTATCAGAACTTGATATTTCTAGGACGACAGCTAACTACAATATTGACGCCCTCAGGCAAAATCCAAACGGAATGAGTCATCCTGCTGATGGAACATACTAAGCGCTTTATATTACACTTTTGAAAATTCGCGAGCACCTCTGTAACCATGAGTTAATTCAAAAACAGTAAGCGGTGATACATGCTTG
Organism: Parelaphostrongylus tenuis; assembly: GCA_019055375.1. Taxonomy (NCBI): domain Eukaryota; kingdom Metazoa; phylum Nematoda; class Chromadorea; order Rhabditida; family Metastrongylidae; genus Parelaphostrongylus; species Parelaphostrongylus tenuis. The sequence continues at coordinate 1,283,728 of JAHQIW010001340.1, forward strand.
GATATTAATAGAAATTATTTCAAAAGTACTATCATGGAATTGAATTATGGAAACTCAGCAAAAAATCTACTGAGTGTGCATGCTCCAGAAATATCTCACCTTATGAATCCTCACATGGTGTTTGAGTGGATGATGAATTCCGTGCTTTTTCGCCAATTTGATACTGCAAGAAATACTGGTCTTGAAGGTGTGAAATGTACATTCAGACAACAATTATTAAACGTCCTACATCTGGTGGGCAATAATATCGGGAAGAGATTGAGCAGTAGTATTTAGATAACATATGTACCTAGAGTCTGATCATAATGAGAAAGTGCAAATCCTTCCTTAAGAGGATGATCCAAAACCGCTCTTATGATTTCGCTATTTTCTTTTTTCCAATTTAGACCATCTGCACTTTTTCACACTTGCATTTCTGTCCATTTGTATACGCCACGGAAGTTAGCCAGGTAGTGAAAAGTTACGATCATTCAGATGTGAAGTGAATATTTGATGAGCTTACTGTATACACAGCAGAACAGTGACCAATAGAGAGTTAGCAAAAACATTACACCCTCACAGATTTTTGGCTGCAGTCACGTCTTACTTTCCAGTAAAACACTTTTAGTGTTATTTTAATATCGATGATGCATTAAAAGTGTCATTATCATAGATTAGCAATATTACTAAATAAATAACGAACGTTGAGGACATGTGTAAGCCAATCCCTTTTAAACTACATAAAATTGCTTTCGAATATGGGTGTCTTCATGACCGCTCTGAAGAAAGAGAACAGCTCACAGCTTTATTTTGGAGATGCATTGTGGCTCGCCGTCCTTAACCACGCACAGCTCATTGTCGGAGCATCGAGCTGCTACGCATAGTGGATCTGGAAATCGGTCGTTAGTGCAAATTTCAGATCAATCTTTTAGTACCGCGGTGATTTTTCGCCTGACAAGGGAACAGTCACCGGCTGCAGGGTGCGCTCCAATGACAGTGTTCAAGTTCTTCAATGAGATTCAGATCATGATCGTCACTGAGGACTTCTTCGCCAGTAAGTGGCAAAATATGGATGAAGAAACTCCAATTAGGCCAGTTGTAGTCGAAGCTACGTCAGTACTCTCTCTGGCCTGCATTTCTAGAGGGAAAAACCAAGTACTTGCAAAAAGTCAAATTTCAAAATGTTGTCGATCATTCTTAAACTATTTCATATTCATTAATCCACATATAATCATACTTATGTTTCATTTTGAGCCAGCAACAGTTCGTTTTTACTCGATACCACAATTGAATGAAAGATCAAGTTATCGATTTCACAATCACTTTGTACTTGTGAAAGTAAACTTCGGCATAAACCTTCCAGTTTTCATATTCTCTCATTCAATATAACATACAAATGCCACCATAATAATTGAAAGTTACTTGACAAGGAATAGTTTGGCAAAAATGATGCTGCTCACTGTGTGCGATGCCACTTATTCCATAACTATCAATAATCTTTCTACTACCTGCGCAATTTAGAGGTTGTGACCTCAACGAAATTGTAGAAGAGACTTTGTTTCATCATTTCATGGGTAACCACTTTCTTATGCACTCATATTTCACTATGCACACTATTCTTAGTTGTGGCTTTTATCACTGATCTTACGCACCGATTTTATAGGCTTCCCGCTAATCCTTTTAGTTGAATGCTTGAAACTATACTTGTACACCGTAAAGTTGCAGCTGTACAAATGACTCCAATAAGGCAATGTGCAGGTGATTGTGGCCACTCACCGGCAACCAAAGACCTCATGGTTCAGCCAACTGTCCCAATAGGTATCCTTTTCCACTTTCACCGTTTACATACATAGACATTGCTCATTTCCACAAAATATTTGTGATTTAGGAGGCCGGTGGCCGAGTGGCTAGTGATACTTGGCCTAAGGTTGATTCTCCTCTCCATCACTCTCCAGAAATGAATCAATCAACTTTCTGGCTATTCTCAAGAGTTCAAGGAGATGTACTAAACCAATGTTCTACGACGTTCATGAAAAAGACGAAATCAAACATGAGAAGAGGAATTTGATATCAGAAGTACTGTGTCACTCATAGTGAAGAAAAAACTATGACACGGATCAAGTAGAATGATGAAAAAATTATTTATAGCTTACCTAAGAAAAGAGGAGTTGGATACTTTTGCATTACGAAAGAACTCTGTGCGATAAGCCACAGACGTTTTCAGGGATTCAGTAAGGACTGCCTATTTCTCTTTTCCGTTGTTGTCACTTGGAGCTTGCTCTTTTCGGAGGTGAGTTTTCGGAAGTGGTCAACCGACGAGACTGCGAGTTAATTTTACCTCCGAAAAATAAAAAACTTTCGCAACTCCAGCCATTCTTGTACTGTAACGCACCGGATCTCATCGAGAGAGCACCGTTGAAGAGATATTCGTTTAATGATCAACAAAAATGTCGTCCCCCAAAAATCCTCTTTACTCTTTGATGACGATGAAAGGTGCTTAAGGAGACGTAAAGCTCAGGTGCAAGAAGGCATTCGACTTCTACGAACTGTGCATACCCGTTGTTTGGAAGTTGATTGTAGAACAGACGTACGATGGCTATCGGAAGAATGATGAGTGGTAAAAGATGGTCTCCTCTCACAAGGCAGGCGACATGAGCGTGCATATGAATACAAATGTGTTCTCCTAAAGGCTGACAGAACTTTTTCTATCTTCCCTTTCAAATTACCTAAACAGCTAATTCTGCATCAACAGAATGCATGCATAGAGTAACTTAACTGCACTTTTGTGGGAAACATTCAGTGATGTGGAAAAAGTGCAAATATGGGGCCATGGAAATGAAGGGAGATTCGATTTTTGAGTGACTTGGTTCGAATAGCCACAAGCTACCAATATAGTTAGAAAAATAGCGAAGACACTTGAAAATGTTTTCGCTTGGACTGAATTCAATGCTGGTAAGTCGAAAGACCAAGCACTGTGTTTTCAGTTGACGGATAAGCGCTTCTATAAGAGAGGATGTCAAACGTTTGTTGAATTACTCATACAAATGTCTAGCTTCAGGACAATGCGAATGTGGTTCAAGATGATTTAATATCATCAAAATCTTGATAATAAAGTATCCCGTAGGCACAGCGTGATGATCGTCATATCCGTCAAGCCTACGTATGACATTTCTTAATTCACTTACGTGACCGCTATACACACATTTTTTGTGAAGACAAAAACCATCACTCCAACTCATTCTTCTTAAGAACTTTCTATTCATTGAGCGAAACGTCAAGTAGTATAGGCTAAATTCATGTTGAAATCAGGCAACAGCTTGAACGGTGTTTCAAACACATGTAACCGCATGAAATGATGTAGATCCATATGTTATTGGCTAGATTACTTTAAATTCATGCGTTGGTTACAATAAGATGGATATATACAGCATAAAAATCGATTTTAGTCCTTTTTTGAATGTTTATTTGGCCCCTTATAGATTTTGAAGTATTTTCTGCACTCAATTGATAGATTATACGGCACAGTTATCGTGCTAGGTTGAGGTCAGCAAGACAATGTTGAAGCTCACAGCGCAAGAAGACCAAGGAAAGGTTTGATGAATTGGAGGGAATCGAGGTTTCGCCACACTAAGCCTACAATCCAGATGCTGCGCAGTCCGAATATGGTCCGAATTCCGCTTAATGGAACATTTCCTGCGTGAACTCCCATTGAAAAGATTTGATCAAGATGAAGAGACATGTTAGGAGTTTTCGATTCAAAGCCGACTAAAGGCGATTTTGAGCAGATCCGGATGCTCGCAGATCGTTGGCAGAGATCGTTGACAATGATGATCTTTATTTTGAAGATTAATCATTGTTCTTTGAATTGAGTTCATGTATAGACTTCGAATTCCCAGAGAGTGTTAGGGAGCTTCTTCCTAAACCTAATATCTGCCTTGTACATGGAAATTAACTCTACATCATTGGCACTTTAGCGCTTTATTTGATCCGCTTCACAGTTTTTTTTTCGTTGTGCTGATCCCAGTACATTTTGCATTCAAATCATTTTTTCGTCCTCTTCCTACGCTTCGTAGAATACCTTTTGAGAACGTCTCCTTTCAATCTAAAAGACAGTCTGGCCGTGGCGTTCCACGGGGCGTTCGACGTTGACTGCCTAATTGCTGATAGTGGTGAACAGATGCGCGCCGCTTCGTAACGAGCATCATAACCATTCGGCCACTACTCCTTTCTTTTATCTACACCTACGTTTGATTGATGGAAAAATGCTCTAAGCATTAAATGCTGCCGTTACACAAAACTAGGTGCCGTCAAGCGGGACGTGTATGTCGAAGGACCAGGGTATGGTTTTGTACAAAAACTACGTTAGATATTCAGATGTTTTTATAGGATGGAAATCATGTGATTGCATTGGAAGTGTATATTATATTCTACTTTAACTACTGTCAAGATTCCAAGCGTCAGAAGAACCGAGGCAGCGAATTGAAGATCCGGACCCACTCGTACACTAACATTGAGATGATGCATTTGACTGAAAACTAGCAGCTGTCTAGATACGAAGGAAAAAACCGAAAGGCAATTCGGCAGGTGTTTTTATGCCTGGTTAACAACTGACAGCGGAGTTCTCAAAGTACGGAGTATGTTCGTAACTACTTTACGATTAGTTTATATGCTATCCTGCAAAATTTTTAATAAGACCAGAACCGCATCATTCATTCGCTTGTCTTTAGCCAAATATTTTTTGAAAAGCATATAATAAAGGCAGAACTTTTATGCAATCAAACATCTCTAGCAAGCGTACATAGAAGCATACCCTCTGCTCACACGACCTACACGGTGATGGTTAATTCAAGACCTAACTCCTTTCTAACGAATAAAGCCTTTACTGAACAATGAATTAATAGGAGCATGTAGATGCTCTCAGCGTCTTTCAAACCAAGAATTCCAGATGTGTCGGTCACTCTATCAGAATTTGCTTACTATGCGAAATGTGCGAGAAAAAAGTTAGATTCGTGGGGCACATGCATGGCAGCTGAGTCGTACGTTTAAATTATATCGATAGGTGATTCATTTGAAGGATAATGATATTGTTGAGTAATAAATGAAGGTGAGATCAGAGTTTAGCAGATAATGCCTTCACGTGAAATCTACTTCAATTCCTTTTGGTAGCGTCCTATAAAATTGTACCAAAATAATAAGTATCTGTTTAGCAATGAACGATTCAAAAAAGTCAGCGAACCGGCTTCTAAAGATCAGCTTCGCATTTTCGGGTTCACAAAGTGGAAAGGCAATTCAGAGAAGTAATGATTTTAAAGGGTCACATTATCGCCACAGCGATATTCATGAGTACCATATGGATTTGAACGCAAAAAATTTTACTGCGCTAAATTTCAAGTAGTTAATTTTGAAAATTTTTCCTCTCTTACGCTATAGAGAATTTGAGGTTTTTCAATAAAACAAAAACTCTACGAGTTGTCAACAACATCATGGCTGAAAAAAATCACTAAATTCTCGATAACATATGTGCTTTCCGATTCAGACAATTTCTTTACGTTTGTGAGCGCATCTCGCCGCATCACCATTATTACACTTTCTCCATAGAACAAGTGGGTGGAAAATTTGGTGCCATTCTTCAAAAGCGTACTATCTCTTCACATAAAAACTCATTATTTATGGTAATCAGAAACATGATAATGGAGCATATCCCTTTACAATGGGTAGCGACAAGTATACGACAGATTAAGCACTATGTCTATCACATGCTATCTCATTCATCATTGAATAAGTTAAACAGACACAAGGAATGTATGTCTGTGCTCTGATCCTCCAAAAAAGTGGGCATGAATTAGACTATTGAAGATCCTGAATCTACCTGCGTACTTCCTATTCACTTAGACTCAGATTTATTGCTGATATCTAAATTTCACGGATGCCTTTTGTCGCTTCTAGCCCTTTGTCTAGCAAGCATCTCACATTGTGACGCACCTCGAATGAATTTCAGTGTGATAGATAGGGAAATCTGGAGTGCGGAAGCCCAAAGTATTTCAAACAAGATATACGATATTTCAAACAAGATATACGGTGCTCGATTCAGACAAATAAAAGATTACTCAATTTCGTACTCAAAGAAAGGAATCGAATTCAGTTTTTGAATACGAGAATTAACATGGTCATTTCCGGTACGTCAAGTAAATAGTGAGATTATTTTCATGAACAAATTTGCATCGCTGAACATTTCGGTGTTCGGCCTTCATCCGTGTATGAATACCGGTGAATCAGACAAGTGATTGATTTTGACGTGTTTCCTCAAGCTACGATAGAGTATTCCTTAACATCTTCCTGGTCGTGATCAAGGACAATCGCCTTCTACTCTGAGCCATGGATGATGAACATTTTAATGAGATTTCTTGCAGCTCAACGGCAATCTCTATAAATTTACTCTTGTCCACTTCCAAATAGGAATATCGAGCCTCTTTTCAACATGGGTTAGTCTGCGAAAGGTGAACATCATGCTGTAAATCAACATCGACGTATTCGTCCTGAGAGACATTCGGCTCCATTACAACTTATGTGTCACCTTACTCGAGGTGAACTAATACCCAAAAATACTCTATGCCACGAGGAGTATAACATTAAGACTTTTTTGAGAACACATGCTATCAAAGCTTTAAGCTCGTAAAGAAAAAAAAGAAAAGTTAGAGGTTCTTCACAGTCAAATAGAGTTCTTAACTTTTGCCGTAAGTTGAAGCCCTTTTTCAAAATGCTACCACTTTAAAAATTCATAATTTCCTCTCAAAATAAGACGCATGTGTCTACTGAAGTGAGCTTTGATTTGAATTTAGGGCGTATTCTTTTGAACGTGCTCCCAAGTTTACATCGTGTGTGTTTGTGCGATCGGATTTCGCCCGCCTAATGGAACAATAATCTACAAGTGAAAAGCGATGACGAACCACTGATGATTCAGGTTGCAGAATGTGAATGTGTAATGGAGACAGTGATTCGTCAGCAGCGTTTTCAGTAGTGCACGGCAAGCTGTACAACTTTGTAGAAGAGCAGAATGGACAAAGACTGTGAATAAACTAGAGGCAAGCACCCAGAACAGCTAGAAACCATCGAAATCTTTGATTTTCTTCATATATTTTTATTCAGAAAAATCAAACACTTAATATTCCGTATAGATACGCACCTCGAATGACTGCTAACTTATCTAACACGAATTGGGTACTTGTCGAAAATGCCTCTCTGATTATCTCTAGTCTGCAAAACGTTGCGTTTCGAACTGCGGTTCGTATTTCAGAAACGAAAATGATTGAACTAGAGGAAGCATGCCAAGTGAGACAAAATGATCAACTCCAATGCGTCGTCGCTCGTTATCGCGCTTATGTTATAAATTTAAATTAAAGTATTGTCTTTGATGCGTGATTGATTAATCACAAATTGAAAGGAGAGCTGAGTGGTTAGTGAAGCAGTCAATCGGGAAAAGGTGCTGGTTCCACTCCCTTACCCATCACCGTCCTGCAATCGACGTGGGAACGCCTCAACTCGAAAGTTTTCAAAATAGGAGAATCGGCTCGCTCAGTGATGTACGACATCCATAAAAAAGGTAAAATTTTCAAAGAAAAGCAGAAATAATACTTTTCTGTTGGTAAATTTCTGTGGAGAACGATTGAGAGGGAACTAGTCAAATACAAAAGCGAGGAGATGAGATGAAGCTATCAAAAAACCTTTGATGTAGCCACAAATAAATTAAGAGGTTAAAGTACACTTCATAAAAATTCTTGCCTACAATAGACTTTTAGTAAATTATACGACATTTAGTAAATTATCTTCTATAAATCTATAGGATTCTCTGCTTCTCAAATAGTCTAATAATCGGTGATCTATCGTAAGTTCCCGAAAAGTTAGCTGTACGCCTTCTGTACTTAATAAATAGTTTGCATATTTTGAAATCAACAGTGTTAACTTACCAGGATACTAATTCGATAGATTGAATGCGGTCAACATGAGCAAAAAAAAATTGGAAAACGTATCCATTTTTGAAGCACACTCTCTGCATAACCGTACATAAACTTTCATAGAGAGAATAACAGTAATAATAAAAAAACGTGCCTGTTGCCTTTCTAATCTGAGTATGAGAATATGCAAGATTTGCAATGAAGCAGAGAACAGCAACAGCCGTCCACCAGCAGGTCATCCTTAGAAAACAGTGACTGATCGAGCAACAGCCGACCGCCCTCTAGGCATTAAAACTTTCCAGAACCGCCCTACAAAGGAAGAACTATGAAATAAGGAAGCTACTAAAGAATAATTTGCAGTGTTCTACTTAGCTACGATTAATAACAAAAGGCTTCAGGTAATTCGAAAGTCACCTACTCCAATGAGGAAAAGCACATTTTTTAGAATAAATCCTGGCTTACCATAGCAGCGAAGACGAAGCGGAGTACACAGCTGAAGTGAACGGGTGTCACTTTGTGAGCACCTTTTTGCACGAAAATAATGAGGAATCGAAGAAGAAGCTGTATCCTTGTGCTACGGTCTTCGTGAAACTTAAATAGAGTTTCATACAGTAAGGATTTACTCACTGATCAACAAGAGCTCATGGAATTACATTCGATTCGACGTAATCAAATATTTCATCATAAGCAACAAAAGTCAAGACAAGTGATAGATTTCCGACAAAATATCTGTGATTCAGGAGGGAGAAAGTCTGGATGCGGTCCATACAGCAGAATTGCTGCCAATCCCCTGGCTACTCAACTGGTTGTGCCCTCGCAAAGCTCCTCTGTATGCTGCACAGGACAATATTCGTAAAGTGCTCATAGAATACACTGCCAATATGACAGTAGTTGTGTGGGCCCTTTCGATCACCCTTAGTGTGCAGAATGGTGGTGAGCTACGTCCTCTACTGGTCAAGGGCTTTTTCCTTGAGAAGATAAAATGTTTCATGAGCTGTCAGAAGTATGGGTAGTTTAAAGCTTCCAGCGGCAGCCGGCAGCGATGTTATCGGGTCTCAAAGTTGCGCCTTTTTTCATACTGTCTATCGCTATTCAAGCTTCACAAATGACAATCCACGCCAGCTATTCTTTAGTTACAATTTGGGGCTGTGGAAGGACATTGTAAAGCAGATAATATCGATTCAGAAATTTTGCGTTGGCTAAATCAAATTGTAGCAAGAAGTGATGTTGATCTCAATTTCGTTTGTCAGTGGTGAAAAATTTTGCATTTTTTGCGATCTCCGTGGCACTTCCCTGGCTCTTTTTGAGTCGCATCCACTATTTTTTGCTCGTATTGATGTAAACTCTCTAACAAAATTCTCCCAATGGTGCATTGGTACCTGCTGCGATAGATGTATGCAATAAGATCGAGTATTAGTTCTCTTCTTTCACTGACAGCTCCTTATAAATATTGAAGATGTGACTGAATTTTTTTGACGCTTCTCTATGAGCAACCTACACTGTTTGATCGGATCTTCCCTGGTCTCTACTAGCCAAGAACCATTCAAGATAACACGGCAACTATGCACATCTGTGGCATTTTCTCATGTTTCTGATCAACTACGTGCTGATATTTTCAGCTGTTCAATGTTCAGAAATATTTTCGGGATTCAAGTTAAATCAAAAATTAGCACGAAAAAGATCTCGGTATAGAATGATGGGACTGTCGATTTATCAAGTAGACGGCATCCTGTGTTTTTGAGAATGTAGTTTATCTGAACATGTGTCGAACATTATGTGGCGTGTATCAACATCTGCGCCATTCTTTCTTCAGGAAAAACGAAGTTCTTTAGAAGAAAAATATTGTGAAAAGGAGGCCAGTGAATGATTCAATTCAGTCTATAATAGAACGCGCCTAATCGAATCCACTCAGAACGCTTGGCAAATACAGGTTAGTGAGTCGCAGCTGATGAATCGATCTTCATGTGACTGGTGTGTCGAAGACATAAGGGCGACTAAGCAGTTGGAAAGATATCGTACCAGTCGACGAATCAGGAGGACAATGCTTACGTTGTTGACATTTCGTTGCGTGACTTTTTTCTCCGCTGATGACATTCAACTTGTGTGTGCCCAGTGTCTTACTATGATTGACTCGTGAGATTAAAAAAATATTTTATGTCAGCCGAATCAGAGCGTAGACCTTTTCTGTGCCAGGCAGAAGTGTAATTACTACACCTCTAGATAATTTTGGAGAGGGGTAGTTGCTCTCGTTTGTGTACAATATATCCATTATAGATTTAGTGAACGAATAAAGTCCTTGTTTTTCACAGCAAACGATCTACGTCCGAACTCAAAATTTTTAGCAACATGTGATAAAATACCTGTCAGTTTTCTAAGCGTTGTGGAAATTTTGTGTCCGTAAACGAATCATCTATCTGATCATTTACATAGCGAAAAAAGGCACGTCTAAATTCTGAAGAGCTCCTTCTGAAGTTCATCTTGTACCGCATAATTTCAAATGCAGCGTCTTGTGTTTTGATGGTGGAAAATGGTCCTGATCGGGTCACCGAAAAGGATCTCGTTCCATCATAAAAGCATGAATATGAAAAAGCCCTCTTTCGGAATCACTCCTTCATAAAAAGTCCTGCATAACATTGAAAAGGACTCTTTTAGAATTTGAGCCTCCAAAACATTCATCTTCAAACATCTCGGAAATTGTTGCGATTTTTGCTTGTGACAATCAGGTCTTTTTTGTCAATGTCGGAAAATTCTAGTAAAACTGAACATCCTAGCATTCTTAGAGGTAGAAGACCTAAGGTATTGATACATGATTGTGAAGAAGTGTCTGGACGAAGGTCGAAGCATCATACTTATTCCTAACTTACTCATAATAAGCAACTCTCATTACCTGCCTTCTTCCACTTCTCTTTCCGAAGTAAATATGAAACAATGGAAAAAATCTTTGGTTATACCATATATGATAGAAATTAGGCTACGAATAGTGAGATCATCGCAGTGCAGACAATAAAAAAAGAGCCGACACTATCACATACAAGAAAGCGAGCTATCAAGTTTTTTCTCCTAATTCTTTGGTATTTTATAAATTTATCTTCACAGCGAACGTTTGGCGGTATCATGGCATTTCAATAATGCATGATTTTACTCGAAGGACGAAAACGTATGGAATCTCATTTGCTCATCAATATTCTCTCCCTTAGAAAGATATGTTTTTAGAGATGAATGATACAAAATTTACAGTCAATATGACTAGTTCTTAGGTGATTTTGTTGTATTCTTAATCACCTAAGATGGTAGTGTGGAAACTTCTCAATGAGGATACTATTGCAGCGCTTTTGCCACAATAAACACATTTCTTCCTCTGTGTTTACGCAAGTGGTACCTCCCACACCCATAGCAAATGACATAGTGGTATTCTCCACTTGGCTTCGGCAGATGAAAGACGTCTCTAGCAAAAAAAAACACGTTAAGGTGCAGGTGTGATTTCTAATTCCATGCTACAAAAAGCAAGTAAAAAAGCTAAATAGCTCTGAAAGTTTTTGCAGATTCGGTTAGTGGAACTGACATAAGTCGAGACCCTCAACACCCGCAACTCTTCGCACCGTTTTATTTTCAATTTTTTTACTCGCTACTGCTCTTTCAATGATGTTGATCACCTCTTTTCTGACGACTGCGTGTCAATTTTCCTTGAATATTCATCACATAAAGTTACAGGTCTGTGTGCTTTTAGGGAAAGGAAAAAACGAAAGAAATAAAAAGAACTAAAAAAAGGCAATAATGGAAAACATGTTTCGAACAGCCACCAATGTGTGTACCGTGGAGGAACAGAGAGTAGAATCCGTGAAACTGGCTCTCGATATAGCCACTTCTAATGAATACGAATTTGTAATCCTCGGCTTAGATTCAGAGAAAACAGTGCGCCTCCGAACGAAAATTCGAATATAAGGAAAGTCCCGTTCATCTTCTCATTCTTTTTCTTCATATGGGATTAGCACAGCTATAAAACGCTGTTTGAAAAGAGCAGGATTTAGAGCAAGCGGTAATGATCATTGAAAAGCCACTGAATAATCTGAGGTGCCAACTAGTTCGTACCCGCTTATATAACAATCTCTGTATAATGAAAAATTGTAAAATATGTCCTAACGGCAGATACGGTGATTGCATGAGCGTAGGTACAGTCTACCAAATCTCTTGCAAAGCGTGTAGCGATAAATATATTGGCGAAACGGTAGGCCGCTCTATGCCCGCTTAGAAGAACACCTATCTGATAAACGCCTTACTAGACAGAATACCCCGCTAGGGACGTATAGAGAACAGAAACACGACGGTCCACTCGAATCATTCAGTGGAACACATATAAAAAGCGGTGAGTATGTTTATGTTGAGAGTTGATCTTGTGCTTGATGCGATTGAAATCTAGGTCAGGTGATTTTTTTCTAAAAGAGTAATGGAGGTGTTTGACTGATTGGATTGCAAAAAACTTAACCTTTTCAGGCTCTGAAGGTAGCGAAGTGCCGAAACGTTAACTGTTAAATAAAAATTATTGTAACACCTCGTGTTTCGCTCAAAGAAAGAAATTAGGAACTATTAAAGCATGCCGAAATTGATAGATACTCGATCTTGGAAATAATTAGCATCAAATACATTGCTGAAATATGTGTCACACAGCAGACTGTTGATTTTGACTAAGCTAACGAGATAACGGAGTAGATGGAGTGTTGTATGATACGCTTTGCTAAGCAGGTCTTCCCATATTCGTCATAATGTCAGATCTCAAGGGTAAGCTTTGCTCAATGTTGAAACAGCGTGATTGATAAAGTGACCTTTCATTTGACAGCTTGAAGATGGTAAAAAACATTTTAGAAGCGAACTCGAAGCAAGGGTAATTTTGCAGTATTTTAAAAACTTGACAACTTTTCTACTAATGTTCGTTTTATCTTCCGATAATGAAATCTGATGGGGCTTCAATAGTCTAAAGTAGTGTCGGAAATCTGAAGTTGTTCCATAGGCTACTAAAGTGCCCTGAGTGAGGATGCGAAATTCCCGTGACTTTGACAAGTAAACGTCCACCTACTACACTCAGCAGTTCTTAGTTGGACTGTTCAACTCCTTGATCGAACCATGTAGGAGAATGTCAAGTAAAAAGAACTGCCCACCAGTTGTAGCAACTTATAGTTCCAATTGAGCATCCAGAAACTGGTAGTAAATCCATCTGCTCCTCTTTGTTGTTTCTTTTCTTGAAAGGTGCCAGTTGAACAATGATCTATTTCCTCTTCTCTTCTTTTCCTTAGATTTTCTGAAATCTTCTAATCTGATCTCCTAAGGCAACCTCATCATTGCAGTCGTCATGTTGAGTCGACGATGGATGTTTGTGTGGTGAAGAAATATAGTAGACAAACACGAGTCAGATAGCGATGAAATCCAAAAAGCCTTCAAAACACTAGACCTCCGCAGACTTGACCATGCAATGATATGTTGCATATCCACCGTGACAACAGCATAAACGTTCATCTTCATCAGCGGATGAGATCGGTTTTTCATTTGTCCCCTCATAACTGAATAGTACCCCGAAACTTGATGGACCGATGGCAGAGTCGTAGAAAACAATGACCTTTATTTTGAAGAATAGTTAATATTGTTAAGTATATAACATTTTTTGAATCATGTGTATGTGCTATAAAAAAGCGGTCGAAAGAAGAGTTAGTACTGTTTTTGTTTGGAATTTATGCATAGATTTTCAAATTTTTACAAGTACTTCAAAACTTTCTTGTCACCTAATAATTCTTAGCAAACATGTCTTTCAGCGTGTGATATAAATCAGTGTGATCAGTCAATTTTGATGAACTCAGGTGTCTTCCAGCGTAGGATAAACAACATTGCGACTAGTCGGTGTCAATAAACTCGCTTTTCGAGGATTCAAGAGACAAGGTTTCGGCCCTGGACAAATCGCCCACTTTCTGTGGTTTAGACAGATGTGATAACTACTACATCAACCTGTCGCAGAATCTGCCATGATCATTATCCAGCATAACAAACTTTGACCTGTAAATTATGACAGTCAATCTGTTCCAAAACTCAGGATAGAAGAATATCTTTACAAGTGCCAAACGATATTTCAAGTGCCGTTTAAGATTTCTGCATGTACAATTGCTAACTTCCTCATATGTTATATACTCAATTTTGTTTAGTATAGGATATACACGACGAGTGATAACGTATTAGCAACTATCCCACCTAATGAGAGCGTGGAATGCCTGATAACGGGAGAGCTCAAACAGCTGAGCTCCTGTGTGCCAGACAGATGTGATAACCACTAAGCTACAAAACATTATTAGCTAGCCAAATCTCTTTTCATTGCGAGGTGTACACTATAAGCGATCAGTTATTCACATCAAAATCAACACATAACATACAAGATTTAAAACATAAAAATTTCGGGCATGCTCGAACGAACGACCTTCGCGTACTGCATAAATGTGTTAACCACCGTACTAAGCGACTCTCTTGCTTGAGACTGGTCCGTTCTCTTTTCAGTGCAGAATATGTACCGTGGATCACCAGTTATCGCTCACTAATAACTCAACAAACAGGGAATCAAAACGACTGGTCTCGGGCGGGCTCGAACCGCCGACCTTCTGTGTGTTAGACAGATGTGATAACCACTACACCACGAGACCTCGTTACGGGCAAGCTCACCGAATATACCATATTTCCGTCCACCATGATAACCATAGAAACTTTGATTTACAATTCATGACAGTCAATCTGGTTTTGAATTTGAGATACCAAAGATTTTGATGCGATGTTCAAACCGATTTCGTACGTGTTGAGCAATCTTCTGTGTATTCATTTGAACACTTTATATATTAGCTAGCAAACGTTCTTTTCAGTGTAGGATATGCAGTGTAAGTGAAACGACCTTTTCCGGAAATTAAGAGCATCGTTAGAGTTGTCAAAACTTACGCTAACGAAAAGTTACTTATCGTTTGAGGAAAGAGTTGTGTCTTGTGAGAAATGTGTGTGAACCGCAAATATTTTTTTTTGCTATAGTGCTGTACAAACATTTAAAAAAAAACAAGTATATAGTGCATTGACCTGAGATTTGAGCTTTCAAATCCTTTTCGAAATCCCCCTTGTTCGCATGGCCGTCCTCAGTCCAGTGCTCTGCCAATCGCATGTAGTTGAGTCAACTGGAGATTATCTAAACGACGGACAGCAAACAGATTGTGCGATAATAACCTATGTCGTGAAGGTCTCCTTTTTAGCACTGATACAGCCTTGTTGATTTTCCACTGAGTGGGAATCTTCTATTATGACAATTAACGATTGAAGAGATGAGCAAGAACGTCGATAAGAACTGACGAAATGTTCTGCAGGTGTTCTGATCTTACCCTGTGTGAATCAGGTGTTGTTTTAAGCATCACCGACGAAATAGCGTATCGGATTTTGGAAGGCGGAACCGATCGAAAATCGTCCCTCTTCTATTTCATATGGCAGTAAGTGGACATGGCTATAGACTAGGTCCTAATAGCAAGCGCGAATGATTTTCTCCAGGCCTTTCAGAATATGTAAGTGTTCCGTTAGGGCGTCGCAGTACAATCATCTTCGTCTTGTGATTGGCAATGTTCTGTTGGGTTCCGAGAATTCTTCTTTCACCTTCTACAGCTTCGACTATGAACTGCTGCTATTCTCCGGGATCCTCTGTTATTGCTTCTCTTCTGCGCGTGTGATTCCACGTTGACGTACAACTCAGTGTTTGAAAACAGAGGAAGAATGTTGATGACCACAATGACGCGCTATCACAAAAAACATGTATCCCCAAAGCGTGTGATGCTCATGAAGCGGGCGATATTGCCGAAACGTACGCAAGCCCTGACGTGTTCATCTTGAATAGGCTTACAACATTCTCACAGACTACATTGGATATTATGACGAGTTTTTAAAAACAGTAGACTGGGACGTAATGCCTACCAGCTCACCATCAGCCATAACCCATAGAATGAAAAAATATTAGTAAGCGCGATACGTGCTCTCACCAATAACGTCTCTGGTGGGGCATGTAACTCTGATGAGGCAGGTGATACTGCCGAAATGTATAATAGCCAATTTTCATACGTATCGACCTCGAAAATGCTTGGTATCCTCACAGACTACATCAGATGATCATAATAAGGTTCAAAACACTCGACTGGAAGGTGAGTTCGGACATAATCATTTATACAACCATATCAACAAAAGTTCAACAACAAAAAAAAACCGGATGACGAAACAGATATGCCAAAACAAGATAAGGAAAAACAAAAAGCGGAAAAGAAAGCATGTATATCAAGTACATCATCTTTTCTTAGCTCTCAGCTTCTTCTTCTTCTTGGCAGCCTTATTAATCTTACTGAGCTTGTTCCTCTGGCTGAAAAATTTTTTTTCAAATGTAGTTAATTTTTTAAAATCTCCCTCCAAGAGTTTTGCAGTTTAGATTAAAATCTCAGCGTATTTCGTGATTCAAATCAGAATGGCGTGTCTCGTACTTAACTCACTGCCTACATACTTTACTGACCGGTTTTCCTCTCATTCAACTTGCCATTTTTGTCTCGAATGATTTCCCATGATACTGTTGAAGTGATTGCGCCTAAGTTGCCATGCATTTAACCTCCTCGACCGGTAAGCTAGTAGAGTAATAGATAGCTAATCAAGACAACCTCAGGACTTCATTTATATGACAGTAATGTTCGATAAGCTGCTCACTGTGTTTACGCAGTCACATACGAATATCAAAGTGCTTATTGATATTTATACTGTAGAAAATCATTTGTTTAGACTACACTTATAGCATTACAGAAATTAACGACTTCTGCCGGAACTTGTTTATTGCAGTTTGCTGGACATCTAACACATTAGCTGCTCTGCTGATTTTCAGTAATCTTCAGTAATTCTAAAGATACAAGACTTGAGGATCGTAAGGATTCGATAGACGAGTAGGAGTAGTTTCCCTGTCATCTTGATAACGTGTATATTCAAAAGAAGCAAATTTTCATTCCACTAAGGAATTCGAACTTTCAAAGAATTGAAAAGTTGAGAATTTCCGGCATAAGCCCTGCAGACGAAAACATCACCGTCGCATTATGCCAGCCAAAAGCAATCAAATGTACAACACTGTCTTTTCAATGATAATCGCACCGGATAGACAGTGTAGAACGTTCGCCGTAGCCTACACTTACTATAAGGGACTGAGAGAGGATTGGTAAAAGACTAAGGGTCCCGCCCGAATGATGAAATTGTCAAGGTCGAAACACGTGTAGCGGGTTCTATAAATCAGCCCTATATAAGAGACTACATGCGTGGCTCAAAAAGTGCTTATCATATTTGGCTCAATGTGTCTGCTGATAGCTTTCGTCGGTTAAATAAAATTCTACTCCGTTAACCGCATATAAAGCGTCACGACTCCAAGACACGACGATATTATCGCCGATTTATTTGAACCTGTAGACCACAAATTGCCAAAACCTATATAACTCTTGGTAAGAGAAAATATAAAACCAGTGGAAGTCGTCATGCACGGTCACATTATCCAACGGGACTATCGAAGGAATTTTTGTAACTACCATGAGATTGCCTGGTGAGTGCACTTTGTAAGTTGTTCATGAAGATCATTCTTTTCCGTATATTGAAGAGGGGATGAGCAACGTCTGCTACAGTAAGCAGGATTCCGAAGAATATTTGTAGTCTGGATCACATTCAAACGGTGTCGCGGGTTACAGAAGCTTCTAAAGGGTACCGTCTGTTCCTTGTGCTAAGCTTTATCGACTATGAAAAGGAGTTTATCAGCGTCGAAACGAATGCAGTCTGTTCGGTACTTGTCGACTAAGACGTGGAGAAATCCTATAGATAAACACCACTTAACTGTTATCGAAACTGAAGGAAAAAACTCAGCTTTTCATCCTACCCCTTTCCATACCCCTAAAAAAAGGGGGTTCGACAAGGCGACGATATGTTGCCCAAGCTGTTTACCTCCTTAATACATGGATGACAAAGTCACTCGGTTGGTTGGGACGAGAATAGTGTGCTCATTGACGGAAAATTCCAACTAATCAATCATTTTGTGAATGACATCGTCAATTTTTTGAAAAATACCAGAAAGCAGAGAAGGTACTCTATTAACTCAGCTAAATGAGAGAAAGAATGGATTGTAGAGGTTAAACTAAAAGAAAGTAGGATGAAGGCCCAAGTTCATGAAGAAACCTTGATTCAAAGTTAGCAGCAAATGATTGAATGGTTGCCTGATTGAAGAAACCACCTTGTTTGTGCACTTTAGACGTCCAATGGACATGTGAAACAACACGAAAAAAGAATTAGAAAAGAAGAAAAGCAACAAGGACCGAATCCGAACTTTTCAAGGAATCAACCGACTAACTAACGGACACGAAGCTCCGCGCTCAACTTTCTGAGTCAACACACTTAACGCTATATTATGTGGCGGAAACGTGAACTGATAGTTCAACCAAATCAAGAATTATGCGCAGCACTTGAAGAGTGTTCAAACGTTGTCTTCTAACAAAGCGACACTCCAAACGTTTAAAAGGATGCGCAGCGCACATCTTCGAAACCTATTCCATCTCTGTGTATAAGTGGACGTAACAGAGCAATCCTTTTCGAAGATCACCTAGACCGAAGGTAGACGTGCTTCTGGCTAACAAATGAAAGGAGAACTAGAAAGAGAACAAAGAGAAACATGTGTCGACCATCTACATTCACAGATGAGGGCGATTTCAGGACCCTAGGATGTATACCACGTAGGTTATCGTGTCGGAAGAAGACTACTATCACCGAGAATTGCGCAAAAGAAAAATGCGTGAAATTATGGTGGAGACCGCACAACTAGTAACAACGGCCTATTCAAGACAAGTGCTTAAGTAAGAGGAAACTTCTCGAATTTTCACTTACCATAGATGATAATGGTTATTATCATCTACTCAGGTGCTTCTGTGTTCATCCAGCAGAGGGTCTCATACAGCGCTTCTCCTGGACGTCCTCAAATCCTGATTTTAGCTTTTAAGTTCCAAATGACGACTTCGTAGAGGGTAAGATTTCCTGCGTAAAAGTTCACCACGTTCATAGAAATGACCGAAATTACTGTTTTCCAGTTAATGTTGTAGCGCGAAGGACGGATATCCCGATATTCGTATTACTTGATAGGTTCTTCTAGAAACTTGTCCGACTCCGTAATTGATTTATCGAAGGAACCGATGTTGATGGCCGACCTATGTTGAACACTGACGCACGTAAATTCTCAACTCTTGTATAGACCGATGTTTCCTCGCTTGCACAGATTCGAGAATAACTCAAAAGATCTTTAGAAAAGGATTCATGACCAATTTCAAACCTAAGCACTATAGAATGCCTTTGAGACTTCAGTAGCATCCCCGTATTTCGCACCGTATTTCGCATACCCTACAGTTCGCAACAGGTCCCTTTTGGGGTTAAAATAATGAGGCTTTCATTGCCATATTCTCGACGAAATACTCAAGAAGAGTTTTCCAGACTGTAGTGTGAGTGATGGTTATATTCACAGATAAGTTGTCGATTATCTCCCTTTTATTGATCGGGACTCCTCACCACTTTCTAAGTAAATCCAAGAAAATTGAAGAAAATTTTGGCCAGACTTCCGGCAGGATGGAACCTCGCAAATCCATTCTCGTCCTCGCACACATATGTGGATGCTTCAACGCAGAAATGAAACACCACCAGTGTACTCGGTGGAGCATATAGATTATATAATTTCAAGTCACCCCTACCTGCGGAGTAATTATTTTTTGTCCGTGCTCCACCCTTTGTTCATTACTTTATGATGCAACTCACAGTCTCAGTACTAAATGGGCAGAAATCTTTCAGTGAATGAACTTAATGGAATAGGAACATAATAGGAATACGATTAAGGGCAAAGAGTCATTGTTATATGACTTTGATGACATGCATTCAATCAAATGCACATCGCGATCGGCAAGAAACTAGACCCTGCTCCCATACAAAAGCCATTGAAATGTGGTGATGTCGACACACGAAAACGTTAAGACTTTAGAGAACAGCAGCGCAAGTACTGAACGATCAAATTCAAACAACATTTCCTGAGTAAATCACCTGATTTGTGGCCTATCGACTTAGGACTTAATTCATTCCTTCGCTCTCTTCAGAGCTTCAAATTTGAAACATAAAGGCTGGAAACTATGATCTGATATTCAGGTTAAATTGACACTGCTATGCTTACGTTCCACTTAACCATGGAGGATAGGTGCCGTCTGCTCTCTTCATAGTTTTTACGTTGATTGTCGCCTTTTTGACAGGATTTGGAGAGGCGTCATCCAGCTAGAGACAAACAGAACTTTGAGAAAAAAAACCGTAGCATTGTGAGTAAGAGAATAAGCTCACTAACCATTTCAACTTCATTACTGTCACTTTTCACATCCGTTGTTTCCGCTCCTTTCGCTGAAAATCTGATTCAAGTTGTGGCTAATCTTAACCATACTTGAAAAACATTGACTACAAACACTTGTATGAATGTTTGATTGAGTTTTCTATGGTTACAGCGACTTCACCGACATTTTAGAAATCTCTAACATATCACATCGATCAATAATGTACCATCAGACTACACCAGCATACAATCTATCCATAATGTAGAGTAATATTCAACATTGAATCTCAGTGAGAAATCGAACCACATTTCACACATTTCGAGAGCGCGTACAAACCAACTGCACTAACGAGGCTCCTGCTCCTGTTAACATTCTTCCTGCGAATGAATCGCGCCTCGAGAAGAGTGAAATGTGGATTCGATTCCCGTCAGAGATTCACAGTTTTACATATCACCAACATTATCGAATACTCATCAAGAGCATCATACCACCGCTAAAATTGGTAAATTCAAAACAAGTATAAAAAGGATTACAAAATTGTCTATACTCTAATAGCAAATCTTGACCCTTTCATGACATCTTTTATGGCACTTATACAGTACTAAACAGGTCTGTTTCGCCTTTACAAGCTCATCAGCAGCACGGTGCCTTTCGGTCCAGTCAGTCCCTTGCAGTAGGATGATATACTTCCTACATACTAAGGAATTGAGGCCCAATTATTTACGAAATCACCGTATGTCAGTAGACAAAATCCCTGACAATCGACCGAATGAGGCTGGTAAATGAAACGTACCTTTACACTCGACTACTCCTAGGGACATCGCTCAAAACAATATATAATCCGACAACATATCTTGAGCCTACCATGAGGCTCGTTATGGTAAGTGTCTGACACTTCATAACTCAAAATATGTTATTGGATTATACACTTTTTTGAGCGAGGTCAAAAGCAGTTGAATGTAAGAGTGCCTATACAGTATCCTTATAACTATAATAGTAATCTACTTCCAACAGGGTGCCTTGGAGTCAGCCTTGAGGCATTTTTATGATGATTATTTATTTTAGTTATTTATATGACTCGTCATCACAATTTCTATTGTGCGGCTCCCAGATACTGGTCAAGTACATCTCCTTGCAATCTTGAGCATAGCTTGTCCGTGGCGTTCCCTAGGACGTTGTTGCTGATTGCCGGAGAGTGTTGGGGAGTGGGTTTCACCCCCACGAGCGCGCGACGAGCATGACAACCATTCGGTCACGGCGCTCTCGCATTCAGAGCATTTATATAAGAGAGCTCTGAAGCTCTCAACGATGGTTAATCCCTGATGGATGCGCCTCGCATTCGACTCCATCAAGCGTCGTCTGAGGTGACTGAAAGTATATCTTGCCTTTATAACGATTTGCGGTGGCTTACCAATGTATTAAGGGGGCATCGCGTCCGAGTGGTTGAGATGTTGGTCACGGCGCGCGTGGAGCCAAACCCCACCCCCCCGTTCTCTTCAACAGTCAACAACAACAGTCAACAACAACGGGATGCAACAGCAAGGCTATCCTCGAGACTGCAAGGACACTCGCTGAATCAGTATTCTAGGCTGTCCAAGAGGAAGACCAACAACGAATTGAATGCTAGAAGCACTGAGTCCGCACAGTAAAAAAAAAGACGAACTGTGATGACGGTTCAGATATAGGGCTCATAAATGTATTGAGTACCAATGTATCAAGCCAATGCCGCTAATCTCCCAAAGAAGTCTGGTAGCAATTCCTCAACCCTGTAGGGATGAAAGGTTTTGCAAGCCTTGGGCTTGCAAGCCTGCAAGCCAAGCGGGATGGAACTACCGAAGAACACCTGTGTATCGCAGGGCACCTCTAAGCATTGTGCGACACGTGCCCGATGTTTGAGTAAAATCCTGATATTTCAAGATTTGAACCTATCCCAGAAGTTTTAGGAGATACATTTGCCACATGAGTGTTCAACAGAGAATATTTACGAAATTGGAAAAAAAAAGGGATTTGTGTGGGAAACTGACCAGCCTGTTTCCGTTCGAAATGCGCTCTTCTGGAGACGGCCGCCTCGAGCCATGCACGTTCTTTATGCGCTTTCTTCTCCCTTGCCAATGCACGAATCTTTCGCTTGAATTTCGAGCGTAAACTTTTAGCCATCTGGAATTGAACAGTCATGAAAAAGTTACATTTCTACTCGACTGAACGAGCGAAAGCACTTGAGAATTGAGAACACATTGCTAATCGAATGTTCGGAGAAATCGTGAAGAGAAAAGAAACAAAACGGCCTTTCAGGTAAGAGTTGAACGCGCGTCTCAACCTTTCCGAGAGCAACAAAAGAACAGGAGCCCCAGTAGAGCGGTGGTTGGTTAGCAGGCCCCCACGAAAAAGGTTAGACTCGGGTTGGAGTTTTGCATATCGTGCAACATTCCTGGACATTCACTTGCAGCATTACAGTACCTTCACAAGCTCAGTGAACTAGAGAGTTCTCGTACAATGGTTTCTTTTCGGAGAAAGAACGATCTACGCAACACTAACCCTTTTGGGGCAGTGGACCCATACACTCTGCATCTCTAACTCCTAGCGTGGGAACACATTGTTTGTATCATTGCATCACTTTAATTGCATTACTGTTGCTATTATTCTACTTATAACAACATAATATGTTTGCATATAATCGACGACAAATCAGAGCAGAGGAGGTGGAGTTGTTCCCACGCTGGCGGACACGCCCAGTTTGGGTCCGCGGAAACCACCCGGTAAAGCGAATTTCCACATGTGAGTTGAAGATGTCCAGGCTTCCTAGCCGCCCTGGTATTTTCTAGAAGTCCGAACTTTAGGAGAAGTACTCCTGATTAATGACAGTGATGAACCAAGATGGTGACCCACACCATATGAACAGCCGAACGGGGATGAAGGTGATCGGGTTTAACAACAAAACATGAACAATACGTGGACGGACGGTGAGAGACGTTCTTGACTCTCAATCAACTTTTCAGAGGTCTTTTTCGATGGACAAAGCTTTTTTACATGAGTTTTGGTGGTCAATCGAAAGCTTAAACCTAGGCAATTTCAACCAAGAGCTTGGCTTTCGATAAGGTCTTTTGAGCACGCTGTACTATCGAAAATAAGATTATGTTTCACACTCAATTCGCTTATGTTGCTCGACTGTCTTCGGTTCGCTTTCTACCAAACGAAACTGGGACTCATTCCATAGCATAGATCCACGATTGCGAACCTTATACTAATTCTTAAGAGAGTCTTCATAGTGCGCTGTAGCATCGAGAAGAACGTTACGGTTCACATTCAGAGTTTTCCTTGCACACAAGACATGTATATGTATATATACAAATATATGTATACATACATGTAAATGTACACATGTGTTCTATACGCAATTATATACACATATATACATACATGTTGGATGTATATGTATATGTATATATATATATATATATGCACAAAAGTATATATATATATATGCATGCACATGTATATGTATACATAAGTATAAATAAGACGTATATGTATATATAGGTACATATATAACATATAAGTACACATATGATGCATAAGACACGTATATAAATGTATATTTATGTACAAGACATGTAAATGGATGTACAGATATATATATACACATACGTATATATGTATACATATATACATGCAAATGTACATGTATGTGTTGCATATGTAATTTTATATATATATATATATATATATATATATACATCTTGAATATATTTATGTTTATATATATGTATATATATGCACAAAAAGCATATGAGGGTGTAGTTAAAATCACATAGTATAAGAGGAGTACTAGAGAAACCTTGGCTCTTTTTTCCAAAAAAAATATTTCAGATGACGAAAACCACACGCGTGGCTCAAGAAAATCGATTGCCGGCGTTCGCAAAGGGTTATAAAAAATGGATGAATATTTTCCAACCTGACGGGACTCAAGTGCTCCTGAGTTTCACTCCATCTCAAGGGGTTTCGCTAACCAGACAAAGTCGCCTCCGGGAAAAAGTAAGAGGCGGGTTCGACTCCCAGCTGAGGTCGAATTTTTGCTATATCGATCGATAGTCATGGATACTGTTACTGCACAAAGATCTATCCGCACGACAAGAACTCCCCCCTCCTCACAAAGTCTAAGAGATGTGACTGTGAAACTTTCCACTTCTCAGAACAAGCACCTAAATAAGGAATCAGAAACAAAAAACGGTGGCGAATACGGTAGATTCCCTCATCCTCACGACGATCCGCGTGGGACCACCAATTGCGATTGCGCGATATTGCACTGTCATTATGAAATTTCCCTGATTATTGCTGCCCGTTATTCCTATTGGGTGGTATATCTCATTTGTTTTTGTATTAAACGAATTTCTGCCATAGTAGGCCTTGTATATATCTGTATATAAGTATATATATATATATATATTTGTCCATGTATGCGTATATATACGTGCGGATGTATCACTTGTACATACGCGTATATATGCAAGTGCATATAGACATGTAAACGGTAAATGTGTATACATATATCTCACATGTGTACACACGTATACACATATCTTGGCGCATGTTATACGTGTGTATGTGTATTCATTCGTGTATATGTGTATGCACACAATCATGCGCATGTGCACTTGTGCGTACATAAATATATGCATATGTACATAGGGATATATGTATATATACATATATATGATATTGATTACATGCGATGGCGTATGTTGCACTTATATATATATACACATATATATGTATATATATATATGTATATATATATTTATATATATAGAGTTGTTCCATAAACTCTTCCGCACTTTTGGTTCATTGTTTTTTTTAAACTCAAATCGGTTTGTTCCCTCCCAAGAGGCTGTGGTTTTTTAATCCTTAGGAACCATGTGTACCAGCTGAGGTACACGAGTGTTTGAAAGCCTTTGCCGCTTTTGAACAAAACTTTTTTCCTAGGTACTTGGTAATCATTCGAAAGCTCAAATTTCTGAGATTTCAAAAATATGTTTGATTTTTGAAGAAACCTTTTTATTACGTTGCAACAGCGGAAATATAATTTTGTTTCACACTGGGTTTGACTTTTTTGCTCGGCTGGGGCTTATATACGGCTCTTCGCCGAACTCTTACCATTCATTCGACAGCCCAAATCTCGCGGATTTCAATGCTGTAATTGGTTTCTAAAAGATTATCATAGAACGCTTTAAGAGTGAAAAGAAGATTACGTTTCACAGTCAAAGTTTTTATCGTACGGGAAAGTGATATGTGCTCGAAAAACATATGACTATGTAGAGTAAAATCATGGAGTATTAGATTCAGGCAAAAAACCCTAGGTTTTACCTTCCAAATCTTGGGGAAAACCCTAATAAATGACGAAAATCGCACTCCTCTTGTGAGTTGTGCTGTGCGATCGATCAACTGTCGTCCCTAGGGTTTGAGAATATTCTAATATTTTGGGCAAACACTAAAATAGGGCCATAGCACCATCGCTTGCCATCTAATGAAATGAGCTACCGCAAAGTGATCTTTCGAAGAACACTAATACACTATCAGTGCAGTCGGATATCTTGAGACCTCTCGAGAGAGTTTTATATTTCATGGTATGCCCACGAATGTGGAGTGCTTTGCAAAAACATTTGCGTCAGCCGGGATTTGAACCCAGATTTCACTCTTTCAGGGAGCGTATTTGATTATGTATGTGGGGTGCTGTGCAAAAACATTTGTGTCACCCGGGATTTGTACCCAGATCTCAGTCTTTCCGGGAACGTTTTAGATTTGACGAGATTTCTGCTATCGATCGGGTACTATTAATTCGAGTAAAAGCTTTGTTGCGGGAGATATAGACGCGAGAATGTGAGGCGCATGTGAATCATAGTTTTATTTTGAGTGCTGCAGCGTTTCAAGATGGTCTTTCTAGAAAAGCAAGTTCGTTTTGAATTCTTCTAGAATTGAGCTTTTGAAGAGTTATTGAACGTCTAGTGGAAACTTTTTGCCTAGCGAAATATTCCCCTTCACAAGTGCCTGCCCGATAACGGAAATGTGCCGTATTGTCTGTGTGTATACAAGTGATCGTTGTCAAAGCAGTCACTTCGTAGGCCATTCCTATATGCGGAAGTGGTGCCACAACCTACTAGGAATAGCTCCATAAGTTCTTTCGCACTTCTTTTTTTGATCAGTTCCTTCTTCTATTTCAAAGTACGATGTCGCCAAGGGGCTATGGTATGTTGGAGAATGTCCTAGCAACTTGCAGAGACTTTGGGATGCGGCCGTTACTTCGTCGTTCGTCATTCATTTGAATTGGGCATCGCAAAGTAATGTCTCGATGGACACCTCATACATTGACCGGCCTACTTCAAAACCCTTGGAAAGTCATCCGGGAAAACGTGGCGAAACCCTTGACCTCATCCACCGTATAGTCCTGGTATTGTTCTATCGGAATACCAGCTCTTCCGGTTCCCGAGGCAGCATCTGTGGCAGAAAAACTCATCGTAAGTGAGTGATAATAATCGTTCGAAAGCTTGAATCTCTCTGGCTAGAGCGGTAACTGGCTGGCTCTTGAAAAGACTCTTTTATAACGTTGTAAAGTTTAAAATAAATTGCTTGACTCACGCATATTTCTCGACGGACAGAACTCCTGATTCAGACTATCAGTAATCATTCGATAGCATAGGATTCAAAATTTCCAACGCTTAGCTCATTTTCTGGAAAGACCGCTTCTCTGCCATGCAACAGGAAAAATAAGATTAAATTCGAATACGCAGGCAGGAGGATTTCCTCTTTTCACGGACGGAGGGAGAAGGGCGGATGTGGCCGTTTCGACACGCCGGTGGATCGACCGGCTCTTTCACGGGCCATGAGAGAGTGCGATTCTTGTTATCCATTTAGGAATTGTCACTAGAAATTTAAGATTAAATGTCTGACTCTAATACTAAAAGCTTTTCTCTACACGTGCTTTTTGTGCTTTCAGCGAAGTATTAGTTGAGTTGAGGGGCCAATGTGAAACATATTTTTATTTTGGATTTTACAGCGTTATAAAAGAGTCTTTTCGAGAACCGACCACGTAGGGCTCTAGTCAGAGATTCAAGCTTCCGAATGATTACTAACACTTCTATGAAAAGTTCTTGTACAGCGAAAGAGGTCAAATAATCATTTGTTCTCGTATAACCGAAAAGAACCATGCATACATCGTATACATATATATATATATATATATATATATATATATATGTTTATATACTTATATATGCATGTATATACATATGTACACGTGCGTGTGTGCATATATATCATATACACATATGTACATGTATATATGTTTTCATATCTTTTGGCTTATATATTTGTATACACATACATACGTAAGCAATGTTTTCGGACGTTGGTCCTTATTATTCACTCTATGAACTGTTAAGATTTTCTTTTTAGGATATATTTATGACGAATGACGTCATTCTGATTCCAAACCCAGTGGAGGTTCGCAAAAGTCGTGGAGTGACAGACGCTGAAAGATATACATAGATATCGATTGATCGGTTAATCAATAAGATTTGGCAGGAGATGACCGCTTCGGATAGTACGGTGAATGGAAATCTATTCGCCGCTTCTGGATCGCTCAACGATCCCACCAAACAAGCTCAGGTACCGCTATCATTAAAGTTCGAGCTTATAAGTTTTGTTCTTACATTTATTATTGTATGATGGCAAAACGGACCTCAGTAGTGCAACGGATTAGAGCACGCGCTGTCGAACAGAGTGAGACGCGGGTGCGAGTCCCGCCTGACGCAAAAGTTTTGCTCATCAGTCTACATCATTGAATATTTATAACATCATACCACCGCTAAAAGTCTTCAAATAAAAACAAATTCTAGTTTATTTTTGTGAAGCGAGTGATATGCAAAACTTAAACCTCAGGCGAGAGACGAACCGCATCTCACCCTTTTCTGATGCGCGTGCTCTAGCCCGTTGCACAACGCTACACCGCATCTGTCTGATGTAATGTAGGAAGACTGGTGGCAAAACAGACTTCGATAGTGCAACAGATTAGAGCATGCCCCAGTAAGGTGAAATGCGGGTTCGAGTCCCACCTGAGGTTCAAAGTTTTGCATCTCATTCACCATTCTCACTTGTGTAATTCGAGTATCGTAACAATGCTTAAGAGAGATAAAACAGAGAATTGTTATGAATTAATTTTTCTTCATAACTGCTCCTTCTTTCGTAGTAATCCTCTTCGTTTCCGAAATTGACTTTTGTTCAGTTTTCAGATTTTTTACCCAACCTCTAAAGTTATAATTTCTGAATTATTTGTTGGCACATCAATATCAAATCAAAGCCGCCTTTTTCAGCTCTATCAATACCTGCAAGCACTCAAAGATGACGAGAATGGATGGCGTAAATCCACTGATAGTATTATGATGAATAATTTTTTGTGAGTTTGTGACTCTTTCTTCCGGCACTGGCATGTTTAGTACATTTATATATTGTACTATATCACATAAGAGCGCTTGTGGCGCAGTATCAGAGTGCTCTGCGTCTCACACAAGGTCGACGGTTCGATCTCACCCTCATGGCTCACCAAGCCATCGATCCTTCCGGGGTCGGTAAATTGGTACCGGATTGTTCGCAGACTTGCCTGGGAGGATAAGTAGCACTGACTCGGTTCAGCGGGAGGCCACCGCGAGTCATTGCAAAGGCCAAATATGCATTCAGTTCAGTTAAGAATTGAAGATGAATGCATGGGGCAACCCACAAGCATTAATCAACGCGGGAGCTTTATTCATTACATTGCATAGCCCCTCACCACAGTCTACTTTGTGGATCCCAACTTTTCTTGGATCAGGTTCTTTTTCTCACACACAAAGGTATCTCACCATCTAACGTGTTGCTTCAGTTGCCGCTTGAGGACTTCGTCTTTTTTATGAATGATGGAGAACACTGACGGAGACGATTCTCTTTGCAGTCATAAATGTTGTAAGCAAAGGCGTTCGCTGATAGATTTTGAAGAGAATGCTGAGGAACGGAATGGAACCACAGCCTTGCTCTTCAAATTGATTCTTGCTACACCGCATCACTAACTGTTGCGCTGTCCGGGCCGATCTATCTATCTATCCGATCTTTGAATTATTTTATCAGTTTATTTCACCCGTATTGGAGTTTGGAGTTTCTTTTTCAACGTGCGGATCCCAGAACCTTAGCATCCAATTTGTTTCCTCGCGCTGAACGCTCGATGGGACCAACCTCGTGCCGTGCATCGCTAGCCACTCCACACGCCTGATACAAATAATATGTTCAAAAAAGTTTAATATGTTAGCGTTTTGTCAGCCTTTTAGATTGTTTATATGGTCACTTTTGCTTTACTTGTTCATAGCAATTTTCAGTAATGACGAAGAACATTTTCTTCTTTTGCAAGTCATCGAGGATTATCTCGCTCGTCGTTATTCTGAAGCAGATCCCGACAGTGTTTTATGTATACGTAGGCTTCTGTCTCACTGGATCGAGGTTATTCTATCGTCTGGATTTCTTTTTGAAACGTTTTGCCTAGATAATTTATTTCTTCACTTTTTTCTATTAGAGAACCAACACTTTAGAAGCTGTCTACTCGTCCCGATCAACCTACATTCCTAGTTAATAAAATGGCACACATATTCTCTTTAGTATTTGCAGCAGATTTCCCAGATAGATGGCCTACCTTTATGGATGATCTGTGAGTATTTTATATCTCCAGTTTTGTTAAAATATCTCAGTATATGTCATTAATTTATTTTGCTGCTTTGACACCGATACGGTCAAAACAGGGTGGAGAGATAACAGGGACATGGGTCTTGGGAGTGCAATAAGAAAGACTTGAGCTCCTGGGAAGGATACTCGCGGGTTCAAAGCTCGTCTGAGATTCTGAGTTTTGCCCGTAATTCAACCTTGCAGTTATCTATTACTACTGGTTCGTCGTTAGTTTTGTGATGAGAACTTTTTCAGTTTTCTCTCGCGAGGATTGGATTCTGTTACTCTAGTAGTTTTTTATTTGAAAACACTTTTGGCGATCGATTCAGAAGTGGTAAATCGAGATATCCAGAGAAATAAGGAGGTCAGTTGGGCTTTTTGGTCACATATTCTTTGCCATAAATGCTCCTTTTTTAGAGATTCGACCGTAATACTAAAATCAAAGATTTCATGCGTGATCTTTGCATACCAGAGATTGTTAAGAGTTGGTGGACCATTCTGGTGGGTCTTGTCTGTCTAAGGACTTTTTTTTCTCTAAGGAAATTGATAGATCTCTTTGAACGCTCTTTTTGGATTGTTTGTTTCGCAGTCGAAGGAAATCTTATGTATTTTGGATATTTTTTTCTAGTGTATAAAGTGTAGATATCAACTTTTTTATACAAGGTGAAGGGTTGTATATTATTTGTAATTAACAAGTGATTCGTTTTTTTTTACTCTTTCATCGGTCTGTGGAAACCGAGCCTCAAAGTTGATTTTGTAGTTTACTAAGTATGTGTATTACTTTTATCACGTTTTCATATACTTCAACTGTTTACTAGGTGAATATTTTCGCTTAATTTGATTACTGCTCGTCGTAATTGTTACCAGGGTTTTGTTCTGCTCTTTGTAGTGAAGTCGATCTAGTCCTTTTCTAAGAATTTTAGATTTTTCATGTTCAGGAGCGTTGTTCGGATATGACTGCACAATGTTTATGTCTGGACGCCCTTGCTGAGTATGTGGATTGGATCGACGTGGAGCTTATTGCTAACGACCTATTTGTGCAATTAGTAATCAGCCGACTTGGTAACAAGGAGCTTTCTGAAGTAGGCGTTTTTGTAATTATAAATAGTTCTGTGTTTCCTGGAATTTTGTTTGCTTTTGCCGTATTGCTCATGCACTTATTCATGCAAGTTTTTCTGTCCAATCTCCACATCGTGTAATCCAAACGAATTCTTCAGTTTGACTACTTTCTGATACTTGAAAACTCGACATTAGATGGGAGTTGAACCCGTGTTTCAAACCTACCAGGGCCGCATATCTCAATTCATGGTACTTACATGTTAGACGGCGACAAATGAAAAACCAATCCTTTTCGCTGGGCAAGAACTTTTCATCACAGTGTTAGTAACCATTCGAAAGCACAATTTTTTGGTTGGAGCCGTACATGGCTGGTTTTGGAAAAAGTTCTTTTATAACGCTGTAGCCTTCAAAATAAAATTATGTTTCACAATAATCGCACGCCTCTATTTTCATCACGCGTATGATTCGCCAGTGATAGAAACGTTGAAACTTATGCTATTAAATGATCGCTAGTAGTCTAAGCGAAGAGCTCTGTCCGACGAGGTGTTGAACACGACTCTTTTCCTTTTCCTACAGCGATATCGAAAAAGCTTCTCCGAAAAGCAAACACATTTTTGAACTCTTTGAGACCTGTGCTATCGAAAGAGTACGAGTAGTTTAAGGAAGGAATTTTTTTCAGCGAAACATGAGCGAAAGAAAAAAAAACACGTGGTCGGGTAAAACATATTTTTGTTTCGGATTTTACAGTGTTTTAGAAGGGTGTCTTAAAAAAACCGGCTGCATACCACTCTACTCAGAGATTTGATCTTTTGTATGATTACTAACACTCCTATGAAAAAGTCTTGCTCAGCGAATGTTGTCAAATATTAATCTCTCGCCCTCTAACATATAAGTTCCCAGTTCACGACTGAGGCCAGCGCTTTCTATTTTTGCGGCCCACTCAATATTTCTAAATGTACTGATTAGTCTTCCAATTCTAGGTGAACATTAGTTGTATTTCAGGCAGCTGTACGGGCTGTTTCTGCATTGGTTCTCAAAGGAATGTTGCCTGCAAAGAAGCTCTCTCTCGTCACAGCACTCACTGATGTAATGAGAAATAGTCAGCTTATAACTGTCAACCCGGTACGGAATGCGTTATTCGATAATCTGTTTATAAATATTAGTGGTCTGCTTTATTGGGATGTTTCATGCCTTTCTTGAGGTCTGTAGAAGTGAGCCTTAGGGCATAGGATACTCATGAGGCGTACTAGAACGCCGAAACGTACGTATACACTAGAGATGCCTTTACCAGACGTTAAGAAAGGCTTGAACCGTTCCATTAGAATATATTCTATTTTTGAAGCGAGGTGTCAAAATAGTCGATTGGATGGATTGATGTATAGTGAATCTTTATTTCTACCGTTTATGGTTACTGCTTGAGTATTCTTTCAACCATGTCATGATAAGATCTTTTGGAAGTTTTACTCCACACTTTACGAAATAGTGTATGTGGAACAAACGTGAGATCATAAACATCACTCCAAGCCATTTTTCTCTTTTTCAGTGTGTTTAGTTTTTGTTAACCTTTCGGCGCCGTGGACTCACGACATGTGCATCTCCCACTGGCAACTCTTGGCGGTTTGTTCCACCTCCTCTGCATCTCTGACCTCCAGCGTGCTGCGTCTAACAATGGCACGCTGGGGTTTGGAGATACACAGGAGGTGCACAAATCACCCAGAGTTGCCAGTTAGAAATATAGAGGCCGTGGGTCCACAATCCCGAAGGGGTTAGCGGAGACATTGGGTAGATCTGTTTTTCTAAAGTCTCAAAATAACTTAGTAAATATGATTTTTTTTTTCAAGAACAGTGATTACGATGATGTTTTACGTGCGGGATCACTATTAAGCGCTGTCGGCAGTGAGCTCATCGATACGTATCACAGGTGGGCTTTTTTTTGGACTAATGAAAAACTTTATTCACATCAATCTCTTCTTTTTTGATGCATACATTTGTTATGAAGTATTCGACAATGTTGAATGGTATGCACAGCTTCAATCTTAGACGGGAATCGAGTCCGCATTTCACCTTTTCATGGGTGAGGAGTAAATGCATGACTCGAACTTGGGTAGCGCAGCTGGTTAGCATGGACCCTGGAGAAGAGTGAAATGCAAGTTCGCTTCTCGCATGATGATCAAAAATATCCATATCACTCAACATCATCGCATGTATATTTGTAGCGTCATACAACAGCAGAAAACAGTAAAGTTGAAAGGTTCTTTGTTACGGAATCTTCTTCTGTTATCCTTGTGCCATGCAAGTGTGTTCACACTGCTCTTTGCTAGGAAATCTGTTGAGGTTTCCACACCCGCTGAAACTGAAACGTTCGCACTTTCCCGTCTCAGTATCGTAGTACCTGTATAGATTCATATTGCATTATTCGCTCAATTTTGTTGTTGTTGTTGTTAATTTTGTTTTCAATAGCCTCGTACCTTCTCCTACAATTTCTCATTTTTTCCTCCACAAAGAAAAAACAAAGAAATAGCTCATCTCAAAAGTTTTTAAAGTGGACAGTAAGACTGTAATAATACCACATTATCCTCGCTCGACTGCAGTTTCCTGTTATTGGTGGCAAACTACAAATCTGTTGTGAAGCTTGTGTAGTCGTAGTTGTAGATGGTGGAAGGGTAGGCAAAGAAATTTGCTGTGGTACTCCAGCTACACCACCAAAAAGGCTTAGCAACGGAGGCAGTGGTACTGGAGTTGTTGTGGTGGGCTCTGAAAGTGATGATCGAATTTCGTGTTCTAGATTGACAATAAAAGGCCGAAGCATTTAAACATCATAGTATTAAATCAAGATCTCTTGATTTCTCATCTACCCATGAGTGTACTCATTCTCATGATTGGGCTCCAAGTGTTACCTGCGTGGGTTCTCTGTGCTGGAAGTGGAAGAATTTAGCAGATCTATTGATAAATTTGTGAATTTCTTGGATCTGTCACGCAGGTGTATCCCACTGGGTACCCAAAGAAAAAAATTACTCTTTAATTTCATTGCTGAATTTGATATCTTTTCTGTCTAGTGGATTTTGGCAGTTTATGGAAGAGGCCCTTCATCTCTACTTGTGTGATCTAATGAGACTAACGCTCATATGTAGTTTTGCAGTCCGATTAAAGTTCTTCGCTGCACCGCATTCTGCTTCTTCGAATTTAACAGAGCCCTTCTTCTGGTTCTCGTTAGTGACCAACGATACTTTGAAATCCTTTGCGCTAATCTACTGGATCACTTTATATTCCGCCTTTACTCTATATTGGCAAATAAATTAGTAAGAAGAGAGAACGAGTGTTAGGAACCTAATTTTCTTTTTTCGTATTTTGCAAGGATATCGAAAATAAGGTGGGCCGGACACGTGATGCGCTTCAACGACAACCAATGGTCGAGAGCCGTTACCGACTGGATTCCTCGGGATCTCAAGCGCTCTAAAAGAAGACCACCGACCCGTTGGTCCGATTTCTTCACAAAAGCGATAGAAGAAAGATATGATGCTCAGCGAATCCCTAGAGCGAGGAGGACCCACTGGGCTACTCTTGCACGCGACAGGGAAAAATGGAAGAGTTGCTGGTACCCGCTCGAGTAACTCGACGATCAACGGGACGACAGGTGATACAGGTGATATCTTGCAAAGTAGTAGTTCTTACGTGTAGTAGTTGTCGTTGGTGATGTTGGTGCGAATCCAGGAAATATGGAAGTAACTAGGTTCTGAAATGTAGATTTTCTCAAATTTTCTTGTTGCTTTTGGTCCCATGCAATAAGGAAGAGGTTTGAGAAATTTCAATGCTGCAAAATTTTCGAAGATTTACCGGGGACCTTGTAGATATCGTAACTTGTCCACCATTGCGAAGTAAATTAGGTTGTATAGTACCTCTCGTGGGAGCCAAAACTAGCAAGCATTGTGCAACCTAGAATACATGCCTTAAAAAGTGCATAAACGTTTTGGAACTTTGTTATTTTTCATGAGGAGTTTATTAAACTATTGATGGAAGCGTTTCCCTAATTCTCAAAGCTAAGTTTAGTAGGAATCTCAAAATTAAGTCTAAGCAAGACGATTTTGTGAGCACTCTTATAGCTAATTTGTTTTATTTCGTCTTCCTTTTCTCTTTCATATGTAGGGTATTCAGCTGCCCTACCTCTCAAACATTTGGAATATAAGCATAAAGAAAATCCGTTTCTATAGAGCCCGTCCAAGTCATGTGCAGTACAGGGCCATATATATCGAATTGAAAAACTAGAGAGATGCCTTAATCATCATCCATTTGGGATAAGATCCTTGATTATGAGTATATCTGACAAAAAGGTTGTCACTGACAGTGCGCTGCGCTTAGTTATGGCATACATCCCCAGCTCGGTACTCTAATTCACCAATTCAGAATTTGTTTGAAATCTAAAAATAATGAAATTCGGTCTAAGACGAGGATCGCAACTTAGTTCTTTGCAAATTGCCGATAAGTTAGTAACTGAAACACTTGAGAAAGTGAAAGCGTGATCAGCTAAAAAAAAGAGACTTGCACTATTTTTATGGAAGGGTAAGTGTGGCTCATAAGAACTCTTCCTCGATTCACAAAGCCGTTTGGAATTGAAATATCCAGAAGATAAGAAGACGAAAATTGAGTTTTGAGTATCTCAAACAAAGTCCCGACGACTATCAATATCAGCGCATCTTGAGAAGAAAGATCAACGAGTTTCAGAATTTTATCTCGTAGAATAAGAGATTTCGTGCGTCATTGACGAAGATTGTAGATTCCGACGGTTTCTACTTCAGGTAGTACATCACTCTGAGTTGTGACATGTTGAGTCAAAGTTTTGATGGTGAAATGATGGACGATTCTCACTGGAAATTTCGCCCTAAACTCGGCTCCAACGTGGCTTTGTCAGTCACAAAAGGAACAGTCAGATTTTCCAGAGTTGAGCCACGAAGTACATTTGCAGAACTAGTACCGATACCACGGAGTTACGACTTCTTTGAAGGCATTCGCAACGGTGACCGGGTTCCTGTGGATTTTCTTGCGATGTGTAATTGTTGACGTCTTCAAGAAATAGGAAGTAAGCTGAAGAAAAGCCTAATGAATGCGTTGTGTGGATTAGAGTTTTGTTCATCAGTTTGTTCGGGTTCACCACCGTTATATGTGCAGCTTTGTTTCAATATTGTTGTGCTCGAGGACATGTTCCCATTGGTTTATGATATATGTTTGCGTTGCAGCTTTCACAAAGAGATTTCTTGTTCATTTTGTTTGATTTTAGTGTCATCAATTGATCAGTGCTCAGAAAATTGAGGTTTTTCCCTTCCACTGCTGGACATCAGAATAGAACAACATTAAGCTCTAAGATGGAGGCTCATCAATACCCAACGAGCCCCTTGGGCTTGGTTCTTCTTTTCTTTGATCAAACTGCTTTTCTTTGCTTGAAGTGGTTGTCTTCAGTTGGTAGGAATAGTCAATTACTTCCTTCGTCATCAAAATTCGTGTCTCCGACAAGAAGTTTTTTGAAACCTCTGGGTACTGTGCATTTGGGAATGCTTCACTAGCCTCATTGTTTGGTCAACTGTTGAAACAGAAACATATCCAGGTTGTCGAACGTTACGTCTCGTTTTGGAAACATTGTGCTCACCTGTATGGATCAAGTGGTATCAGAAAAAGTGTTACACGGCAAGTAGTGTAATGGCATATGTTTTGAAGTGATCTATAGCAACGATCGAACCGCTAAGAAATCTTTCAAAATGTATTCGTAAGATTTATTACCATAAGGATGGCTATTTTTCAGCCTACATCTGCACAAATATGCATATATGTGTAAATATGTACATGTATGCATATATTTACACAGATATATACGTGCGCATTATGTATGTATTTATGCATATGCATATATATATATATATATATATATATATATATATATATATATATATATATAAGCTACGTTAACTGATTGCAAGAGAGCGTTGGAGGAGGCGGGCGAACTAGCGCAACCTTGCTAATCAGTTTTGCTTCCCGATACACCACATAACCGACCATTCCGATGCCGCGTCCCTATACATACAAAAATATATATATATATATATGTGCATGTCTAAGTGTCTACATAGTGTAGTATGTGTCCACATATGCTATAGACTGAAAATTCAATATTGCTTTTTGGTATGTCTGATTCTTACCTGATTTTGTATAACGCACACTTTAGGTGGGTCACATATGAGTGATTCGCAAGCATAGACGAAATCACGTTGAGCAGTTGTCAACGTAAAAGCAGTCAAAAGTGTCAGTTGCAGTAGTGTAGACATAGCGTTCGGATCACTGACGGAGAAAGAAAATAGAGAAACTGTGGAAGACGACCTGTTAGAGACTGACCCGATTATCAGCCATAAAATGAGGACTTCGAAATGGGTCGTCTTCCGTTCTTTTTCGTGCTTTTTTGGTTCAAAATATGCATAGATTATTGCTAGTATACGAAGACACTTGAGATATGATATAACCCTATATAACGTGGTATTACATTTATGACAAGGATACGTGTTATTGGATAAATTAGCAGAGTATCACACTAAACATCCTCAGTAAGTGTAACAAGTCATAGAGAGTTACACCCATGTTCAAATTCTATGTTCTATGTTCTATGTGAATAGTTCCAATGGAAAAGGTCCATCGAACAGTTAACGTGATTACACGTGTATTTTGCTGAAATAAACTCGATAGACGAATATGAACTGAATCTCTAGAGACTGAATATAGATAATAAGTCGTTCCATAAGTTTTGGCATTAGGAAATAAGCAACAAATTCATTAAATAGAAATCAAAATTGCATAATTTTGGTGTCCTTCATTGCGCATTTTCTTGCGAACGTTTTGGCATACAACTTGCCTACACCTCAAAATGGAGTTCTCTTAGGGACAAATTCGCTCGCTACCGATGCATGGATGGCGTGTAGAGGAAAATGCTAGTGAAATGGTGTGCAAGATTAATGGAACTTTGGGCGATGACACGGTGGCAGAAAGGACGGCTAGGAAGTAGTGGTTCGCGAAGTTCAAAGCTGGAGAGAACAGTCTGGAGGATCAGTCGCCCTCGGGCCGTCCACTGCAAGCTCCATCAATCTTGCGTACCGCTTCACTAGCATTTTCCCCTGCGCTCCATCAGCACATGAGTAACAAGCGATTTTGTTACAGAGACACTCCATCTTAGAGCAAATACGGGCAAGTTGTCTCTACCAAAATGTTCGTAAGAAAATGAGCTACTAAATGGTACCAAAATTATGAATTCTATCCACTTCTGGTGTTACTAAATCGAGTGTTTATTGCTGTAGTGCCAAAACTTATGGAACGACCTATTAAAAAAATCGGGTCCGCTTGCCTTCAGTGATCAGTGGAGTGGATTAGTGCACTCATAATTTTCTTTCTTTCTGATATATCAAAATGTTGGTGAAATCGTTGCCTCCTATCTTACTATTGGCTTCCACATTTTTTTCGGTATTACGTTTGACAGCAATGCCGTTCTTGTCTCGAAAAATTTCTGATATGAGCATAGAATGTCGTCGATTTGGGAAGAAAGTAAACCTCGCAATATACTTTGTGATGCTTCCGCAGATTTTTCACCTGGATGCTAAAACTCTTCAATAATTAGAATGATAATCGTATGTGTGTTAATCCATTCCGTCGGTAGTGCAACGGATTAGAGCACGCGCCCCCGGATAGCGTGAAATGCGGGTTCGAGTCCCGACTAGCGCAAAAGTTGTGCACGTCACTCAACATCTCAACATCATATCACCACTATAAACCGGTTAAATGAAAAGATTTCTTCTTTTTAACGTATAAAATAATAATAGTTGTCTTTTTAAGTGGTTGTTTTTATGTGCATGTTCTATAAATATGCATCGAGACATGAAGTAATATCGTCAGCGAAGGAAGAAACATGTCCATTGGCAGATGTGTTACTTGTGAAGTTGGGCATAGATAACAGAAGCGGATATGTTTTGACATTCTAGTAGGAAATTTTACTACGCTTTCAAGTAAATCATTAGCGGTCTGGTCGGTACACGAAACAGCGATGTATTCCTCAGGTTCAGAGTGGTACAAGGCGGTTTTTTCGGTGGTGTCGTAGGAGAACGCGGCTAGTTCAACTCTAACCCTGGAGGCGAAAGTTGCACATATGAGACTTGGGTAGTGAGCAAGAACTCGACCTCTGCGGGAGTTGACCTCGCGTTTCACCCAAGCCGGGCGCATGCTACTACTGCACCACAAAATTTACAACCACCTGGGAGTTGAGACTTCAGTATTGAATTTACACAATGGCTGTCAGCTTGATTGGGTTTGGAAAGCAGTGCGTGCTCACACGGCCAAACATGTTAATGGTTGGTGGCTGATAGCTGTGACTGTGAGATATTGAAGAATGAGTGGGTGGGTAAGGGGTGGCTTCGGTGGTGTAGCACGCTCTACCGGTATGGGTGAACTGGGGTTCCACTCCCGTCTGAAGTCGAAAGTTTCTTCGCCACTCTATCTTCTTAAGTATATTTTGAACATCATAGCCTTGCGAAAAGAGCAGTTAGTACATAAGGTGTTGAGTCTTACATATCATTCGCCACCCTCAGATATACAGTTCATACTGAAAATACTCAAGATGAATTTTTATAGATCATAAACATCATCCTATTCAGTTTAGATTGGTTTTTACAGATTCGTAAGCGAAG
The DNA here is from genome assembly GCA_019055375.1 of Parelaphostrongylus tenuis. NCBI lineage: Eukaryota > Metazoa > Nematoda > Chromadorea > Rhabditida > Metastrongylidae > Parelaphostrongylus > Parelaphostrongylus tenuis. The sequence goes on from JAHQIW010001340.1 coordinate 1,323,565, forward strand.
ATGATACGGATGACGCTCAGCGTTGTATCAAATCTTTCGAAGAAAACATGGATTCCTTGTTATTGGTGCTTGATAACGAGGATCCTGAACTCAGCGGTCTAGTGATCTCCACACTACGTTTCTTACGTGTCACTGTTCAGGGATAAGTATTTGGATGAGGTTACGTTTGTGATTCAAATAAATGTAGCAGATTCTTTGTCTAAATATCAGGTAGCTGTGTTTTCTAAAGAACTAGCTTAGATCTGAGGGCGCATTTTTTTGTTTTGCTCCTCAGTGCTTCAATACATCTGATAACATACTCTGAGCCCTTCATAGGTCCGTTATGCCGCTTATGCAGTGCAAGACACGCGCTCCAGTCCCAGAATCTCATCAGTCGAACGGCGCTCATCCGTTCAGTCAATTCCTGGGGGCACATCCCCTTTATAGAGAAATCGAAGCCTGAATTGTTCACACTAAACGTATAGGAAATATTTACACGGGAATCTGGCTGAACCGAAAAGCAGCGTACGACTTGTGAAGCTGGAGGCCGAAGCACGTGTTTTGCACTATATAAGTGCCATAAGGGACATCATGAAGAGCGCAGGGTATGCTATTAATTATGTATTATTTTGAGCGAGGTTTCAAAATAGTCAATTTCAAGCTTGTTGCATTTGCTTCAATAAATGTTAATGTTGACCTTCTCCACCCTTAAATAAAAGTGTCACACATATTTCAGAACGTAATCAGCGTGCTCACAAGGATTGTGTCGATCTGTTTCCGACGATATGTGATCAGTGACGAGCTAGATGTGGACGGCTCAGGAGAGGACGAAATTGAATTCGGTGAATATCGCAAGGAGCTCCGTGGCATATTAAATACTATTGGAACCATGGTAACTGTTCTATAGTTTAAAAATTTGCATCTTCACTCAATTTCCCATTTTAGCGCACCGATCTTATTGTTGCACCGTTAGAGTCCCTTGTTGCTGAAGTTTCAGCTAGTGGTGGTGGTAACGCTATGCCGATTACTCGTCTTGAGGCCATAGTTCAACTAGTGCATGGCCTCGTGGAGATCATACCGGTTAGACTATACTTTTGCTTTCACTTAATGTAATGCCTTCTAACCTATGAAATATACGAAAATGTTGGGTTGACAACAATATTCCGGACTTTCCCGTTCTTGTTGATAATTTGCCAGAATTTGAGGTTTCGTCTTTCAGAGCAGCTCCTTTCGGTTATTTTGATATATAATACATACATATGTTTCAATATGAAATTTTCCCAAGAGCAAAAACTATTATTGATGCTACACGGTTATCGTTTGGATTCAAGTGCTGCTTTGGCATGCAACTATACTCGTGTAACATCAGCAATCATTTTTTTCTCTCGGGACAGTTCCATGTTGAAACAAATGTATAAGTGCTATATATTGAAATATCCGAAAGGAGCTGCTCTATGCGTCAGACGAAAACGAGGAAGTCCGGAAAATTTCTTGCCAACCCAGTATACTCGCTATACTGAAATTATCCATTTATATGCAGGCAAATTTTGTGAATGCAAAAGAAGGTTGGATGGCACGCGGTGCGCAGTTACCAGTGAATCTCCTAACTTCTATGCAGTTAGATGGTCGATCAGCCTCAGTACATGTATTGTATTTTGAGGTATGTGACGGTTCCAAAAAAAAAAATCGGTTTTTTCATTTTTTGGGGAATTCTTGCTCCATACTCGCTAAGATAAGCATTATTTATCAGATTGCGTGTCGCTACGAACGTCTCCTCATGGCTCGTCCACAGCCCGTCGTACCGCAAGTAGCAGCCGCCTTTCTTGATGAGAGGTATAAATATATAATCAGATATAAGGAATGTCTTGGGATTGATTTATGTCTACTTGAATTCTATGAGATAGAGTCCTTGAGTCTGTCGTACATGCAAGTCAAAAGGAATTTTTGAAATTCTTTGTTGAGCTCATTATTTTCAAATCCGTTATTTTACAGAGGAATAGCGTTTCGAGTGGCTCGCGTTCGCACTCGTATTGTGTACCTTTTTTGTCGCTTCGTTAAAGCGCACAAGACCGTGCTTAGCCCATTAGTTTCTGAGGTATGTGCGTTTACCATTTAACAAAAAAGTGTATCAGAATTTCCTGAATGCTGTTTATAATCATTTAAAACTAATGGGTCGCTGTGAACATTTTTAACACATTCGCTCTCCGTGATTTTTATCTTACAAAGGTTCTCTAATTGGTTTATTTTGGTGAATAGAGCTTTTTTTACTGCAATTTTTGCATTTGATTAATAACGGCTCTAACTTAGATATTATATCAGACGTGGACCATGGCAAACTATTCTGTACACTCATAATTTTCCAAAAATTATATCTTGGACAAATTTAATATACGGCAAGAGGACTTTTCGTGCCTAGAGAAGTATTCACTATTCAGGCTTTTGCCTGTGGAGAGGACGCAGAAATACTCATATATTAATATTTATATATACATATGTATACGTATACATATATATGTATATATATATATATGAGCGAAATTGGCACAGTAATTAAAGGTGGCCTGCGTCGCACACGAGGTTAATGGTTCGATCTCGCGCTCATAGCTTATTACCATGCCATCATCTCCCGAATTTGGTAAATTGGTCCGGATTGCCGCACTAACTCAGTACAGTGAGAGGCCACCACGAGTCATGTAAAGTCCATATGCGTTCGAAACCTCAGACGAAGTTAGAAATTGAAGACGAATGCATGGCGCATCTCTTAGGGATTGATCAACGCCGAGAGCTTTTTCCTTAGCTTTAAACATAAGTACATACATGTGTATATATGTGTATATACACGTGTATATGCATGTTAATGCATGTATGTGCACGTATATGCATACGTAGATGTGTAAATATCCATATGTTTATACATATGTACCTACACATGCCTGTGTATTTGTATAAATGTACATACATGTATACGTATATAGAGCGCATGTGGCGCACTGGTTAGAGGTTCTCTGCGCCGCACACGAGGTCAAATGTTCAATCTCGCGCTCATGGCTCACCAAGCCATCCATCCCTCCGGGGTCGGTGAATTGGTACGAGGCTGGTCTCAGACTTGTCTGGGAGGATAAGCAGCACTGACTCGGTTTAGAGGGAGGCCACCGGAGTCATTGTAAAGGCCAGGTATGCATTTAATCATCTCAAGCGAAGTCAAAAATTAAAGACGAATGCATCGCGTTTCTCTCAGGGATTAACGCCGTGAACTTTATCCTTTAGCCTTTATTACTTTTATACACGCTTATATATGTACATGTATATATAAATAATATATATACTTATATATACATATATATGCTTATTAGCACTTTATTTGATCCATCATCACAGTGTTTTTTTCACTGTGCGGATGCCAGTACCTCTATGATCACCTGTATCACCTGTCGTCCCGTTGATCGTCAAGTGGCTCGAGCGGGTACCAGCAACTCTTCCATTTTTCCCTATCGCGTGCAAGAGCAGCCCAGTGGGTCCTCCTCGCTCTAGGGATTCGCTGAGCATCATATCCTTCTTCTATCGCTTTCGTGAAGAAATCGGACCAACGGGTCAGTGGTCTTCCTTTAGAACGCTTGACGTCCCGAGGAATCCAGTCGGTAACGCCTCTAGTCCATCGGTTGTCGTTGAAGCGCATCACGTGTCCGGCCCACCTTAATTCCGATATCCTGGCGTGTAGAACGGCGTCTCTGATTTTCGATCGTTGACGTAGGTCGGAACTTCGGATCCTTTCTCTCATTTGCGAGATACGGGATACTCCTAGCATCGACCTTTCGACTGCGCGTGCGATAACTCCAAGTGATCTTTCATCCTGCTTACGTAGCGACCAGGTTTCTGCTGCATACGTTAAGGCAAGGATAATTGTCGAGTCGTATTGGTGGGCACGGAGTCGGATGTTCTTTGTCCTTTCACTACATCTTCGATGCTTTTAAATGTTCCCCAAGCCGCTCGTTTCCTGCTGCTCAACTCTGGAGCTAGGTCGTTCATCATGTTGATTTCACGACCTAGATAGACGTAACTAAGCATTCGCAGATTGTCGTTCCGTTGAGCGTGAATGGGGCGTTCGAAACCCATCCGTTCCTCATGAACATCGCTTTCGTTAGATTTAGTTAAAGACCAATCTTTCCACAGGGATTTTCGAAATCGGTCAACAATCTTTCCGCTTGGCTGATGTTTGGTGTTATGAGAACCATATCGCCAGCAAAGCGAAGATGGTTTAATTGTCGACCGTCAATTTTCACTCCCATTTCGTCCCATTCTAATGTTCGCATGACGTTTTGTAGGGTGGCAGTGAATAGTTTTGGCGAAATTGTATCGCCTTGTCGAACCCCTCTTCTTACGTCAATGGTGATATTGTTGTAGAGTGGAGATATTTTGGTTATGAAATCTTTATAAAGCTCACGAAGGATCATTATGTACCGAGTAGAGACGCCCTGGTTATCCAGAGCCTCTATAACCGCTTCTGTTTCCACTGAATCGAAGGCTTTCTTTAGATCGATGAAAGTGAGAGAGAGTGGTTGCCTGTACTCTCGTGAAACTTCAGTGAGTCTTGTACTCGTGTGGATGTGATCTATGGTACTAAATCTTTTTCCTCTATGATATATGCATATATATGCATACATATATGCGGAAAAGCTGAATTTGATACCTAAGAAGAACTTTTCGCTGTGATGAGACGATGAGTTAATTTTCTTCAAAGAAAGTTAACAACTTACGCTATCTGTATCTAGTAGTTCTCACTCACAATTATACGTATAACTCAACAATAATAAGTGTTGAGAACGACAACTTGCAATTCTTTCCTATAAATGAGACCAACGAGGCTTATTCAAAGGTCATCTATACTCACGTAAATGCAGTTATAGTATCCATACTTTCAGTGCTCGTTGAACCAGTTTATACAAAAACTTACCCTGTTGCCTGCCATAAATGCTCTTCATATTGGTTTTTGTGCCGATTTTTTTATGGCATCTACCAGATAAAAGAGAAAGTTCTCAGCGATGATCGATACTTGAGGGATGCACTATCTTCTCGACGCGCTGGTGCTCTCTTCAACGAAATCAGAATTTGACCGTATTGAACCACTCCGGCATCCAATGTAATGCAGCCAGTTTTCCCAACTTCAAGTATTTCGGCGACGTTCGTGACATATACGTTGTTGATCTTCAATGCGTTAACCAGAAGTGGTCAAGTGAACTAGTAGCCGAATGTATCAGTAGCATGGTTTGAAAATTTGTTTAGATCATGAAGAAGCGCAAATGTTCGTACTACGTAGTAATGTTTCAAATTGATGTGCAGTCATTCATACAGTTGTTCGCGTCCACAAGGAATCATCTACAGTTTTAATAAACTGAGGGGATTGTTATCGTCATGATTGTGGTCGGCTTATTGATGTCTTTTTTCTCATCTTTCCTTTTCAACATATTTATACTGCTCCGATTCTGTTGGGCTATCAAGTGGTCGCTATTCACCAGACAGTGCATGTCTTTTTGCAGAGCGGTTCTTGGCTGCAGTAAGTCTTCTACAAAGAAAGACTCGTGTGCTAATAAGCACTTCAGAAATGCTTGGCTTCGTCTAGGAAATTGTGTGTGAACTTCATCACCACATGATGCTTCTCTAATTTGTGATTGATCGCTAACGGTCCACTCTTGAGCGCAGTTGGAACTTGACGCTGAGGCAACCAATAATTGATATGGGTTAGAAACATTCAGAATAAACAACAGAAGAGATTGATGGAGGTCATTCATACATATTCGGAGTTAGTAACAACGGTTAACTAGCATGTCTCTGATCACTCTGAACTCTATCATTTGATTGAAAACTGTGAAATCCAGAGGTTTTTCCCACAGCGCAGATACTTTTTTTCACAACGATTAAAGTTGAATATTTTTGCATTGTTCTTGAGCAAGCTCTAATGAAAACTGCACTTTAACCCTTTAGAGACCGCGAGGTACGTTTCTACTAAAATGCGCGATGTCAATTGCGCGTAGTTACTGCATGCACAAACATGCAGATACTGCTTGCCTGGGACTATCGAGGCAAGCGTCGACGCGATGCCGCTTGCCTATCAACGGTGGCCCTCAAAGGGTTAACTTTTTTTTGTATTGATAAAGAAAATCTCTCTTGCAGTTATGTCAAGTGATGAGCTGCATATGTCTCCTAGTTACCGAATAGTTACCTGCGTTATTGATCGCAGAGTGTTGTATGTAGTTGCAATATTATTCTCAAAGTGGATGAAGCAAAGTTTTTCCTATAAATCTACGTCATTCGCCCTCTAAATCCGTTGGGTAGAGAAATTCCATCATTATCGGAGAAGCATCATTGCCGTGTATTGAAATGGAACGAGTTTTCCTTTTTTCTTGCAGTTACCATAAAGTTAACGGTGATTGCGAGTGTGTCAAAGTGATAGTCGTTTGTCTGGCTTCGTATATAACATTGCATGGAGTTTTGACTTTTATTAATTTTTTGCTTCTATTTGTTATAAATTGGAATAAACCCGATAGAGTTATAACCAAGGTTATCGCTCGTCTGGCACCATTATTGGTCATGTCACCACAGTCGGACCAACTGCTCACCGCTGACGATCAAGCGTTCATATTTGAAGCGACGGGTACACTTATCGTATTTGGTGAGCTTGAAGTGGATCAGAAGGTAATGTTGAATAGACGTTGAATAGAATTTGTCCTTTAGGAAGGATAATGAATGAAGTTTCTAGGCGACTTATATTGGAGAACTAGCAAATAAGCTTGCTGAGAGTTTCCTTGCCGCTACAAGAGAATTACAAATAGCTCGAGTATCCGAGGATGCGGCCAAGGTGAAGATGATTCAGCAGTTTATGATCAACATTGTGGGATATTGCAGGTAGGCGTAATCAAGGTATTACGTTGTCAAGTAGTTTTGAATGCAATAATGTTGAGTGATATGGAAAATATTGAGCCTCAGGCGAAAGTTGAAATCTCATTTCACCCTTTCCGGGGCCCGTGCTACCACTGCGTTACCGCCGGAACTTATGTTTTGCAATCACTCTTTCTGCGACGCAAGGTATTAATTCTATCAGCAAACAACGTTAACGGTTCAGCCTGGTAGCTTCGTCTATATGGTTCTAGAACAGGAGCCCCGGAGTGCAGTGGTTAACACGCGCCCGGAAACCGCGAGAGTGAGGTTCAACTCCTGCTCGCGCCCCGAAGTCTTGTACATCACTCAAAAGTATTGCTTTTTCAATTACAACATCATAGTACTGTTAAGCAAGCGGTTAAATTATCGATTACATATAATTTTCAATTGTTTCGTTTTAGTCGTTTGTCAAAAGCATTCAACAATTCTCACTCAATGCAATCATGCAGATGTGTAGATGTGTACATGAAATTGCTTAATGTGAGTTCCTTGCAATTTCTAGCGTGCTTACTATTATTTTTGAATGTTTCAAATGAACTTTATAAAGCGTCTGTCGAAGTTTTTTGGTCCCAGTCACAGGAAAAGCATCGTAACGTGGAAGAAAATTTGTTAATTTTCAAACGTAAACCACATTCAAGTTTTACCCATTGACGCTGGTATAGCATGTGGAGTTCTTCAAGTTTTTGGGAACCTCGCCTATAATTGAGAAGACTTTACCTAACCTTGATGCTTGTTGCACAAGTGTTCTGTACGATTTTGATTTTTTTTTCCCGTTTGTGAAATGTCTTATTGAAACGCTGTGAGTGTCATTTTATAGCTGTTTTTGGGACACTTGACCTTGGAAAACGCGTTCCTTCTGGAGTCGCTTCGACAGCTTTCACATCGACTGGTTGTATGTCTTGAATCGGAGCTGCTTCCCGTTCTTCCTGCATTAATGTCCGCTTTAGCTACGGTAAAAGAATTTCTGATGTACCATTCTTTTTTTTTTGCTCCGAATGGCCTTTGAAAATTCCGTTTTTGCTCAGGTATCCATTGATCTAGATAGCATGAATCATCTGCTTATTCTCAGTCATCAGATAGTCGCCAAGTTTAAGGTTGGTTTTCAGTAACTCAGCATTTTTCATATAATCGCCAGCTACCAAGCAGTGAAATGATCATGTATTCAATTATGCGTTTGAGAAATGAGTACTTTCGCATTTTCTCTGGGTAGATGCCTCTGTAGAAACAACAATGATTTGTAGTTGAAATTTGATTTCATTACTGTTACAGAAAGAATGTCTACGATCGGGTGTCGATTTTGGAGCGATTCTCGCATCAGCGGCTCGTCTGTCGATGGAGACTGAACCCACACCTGCATTACGAGCGCATGGTTAGTGAAATATTCTTCTAAGATAAATTCTCTGCGTTATTGATTATCTATTCCAGACGAAACCGTTTATCGTAATGTGATATACGTTCGACGTGCATTTTTGCAACTATTTTACACTTCAACAATATCGGATATGCTTCCAGAAATCGCATTAGGTACGTATTTCGTGTTGCCTTTCGAAATCGCCTGTGATAACCTACAGTTTCTTCGTACTTAATATATGGAAAGTCACACATGTGAAATAAAGTTTTTACGCTGTTTTAATTTTAGAATTTGTAGAGTTTCAGAAGATCTTTTGTATAATGAATGACATCATCTACTTAGGAGATCTTTTCGATAATCTCCAAGAAGTTGCAACACGGCTCGCTCTGAGCAGCGATCAGCCGTGTCAGAAACTCGCACTTGCGACTCTTAGTCGAACATCAGTTGGAAGTACTGAATGGTGGCAAAGAACACTGCGTACTGCCCTAGAAGTACCTTCACTCTCGCATATCAATGCCTCAGACGCTGGGAGCGTAGTGGTGAGTGGTGATCATTGCTTTACTATTAGAAACTTGAACACTAACATATTACGTCGGTTCCGTAAGTTTTGGCACTGAGCAACATTTGTTCTAAGATGGAGCTATAGTAGGGATAAACTCGCTTGTTAATCATGCACAAATGGTGCGTAGAAGGTGCTAATGGAGCGGCACGCAAGATCAATAGAGCTTGAGGTGATGGATGATACGGTTGCAGAAAGGACGGCTTGGAAGTGGTCCGCGAAAGTTTGAAGTCGGAGAGAACAGTCTGGAGGGTCACTCGCGCTCGGACTGTCCATAGGAAGGTCCTTAGTCTTGCGCATCATCCCACGCAAAATCTCCTCTACGCGCCATACGTGCATGATTAGCAAGGAAATTTGTTCCCATGGCAGCTCCATCGTAAAGCAGGTATAGGTAAGTTGTATATAAAATGTTCTGAAAAAGAAGAAAATTGAATGATACCAACATCATGCAAATTCAACTACTTCTTAATAAAATTGGTGTTCATTGCTTTAGTGGCAAAACTTATGGAATGGCTCAACACAACGCCAAGTTTCGCTGTTAAATTAGTACTCTTGTGGTTATAATAATCAGCGTTGTCCTCCAAATTGCTTTATATATGCTCTTCCCTGGTGGTATATCCGCTAAATATTGCTAAAAATTCCATAGTATTGAAGTTTATCAGTTTAAGGTTGTTCATGAAGTCGCGTCGACGTTGCTAAACCTTCAAAAAGCACATCCTGAGGAGTTCACTGTCGCTGTTAAGTCCTTGTTACCTGGTGAACTTGGATTGAATCTGTTGTCTATACTGGATAACTTCAAGTCTCGTGCATTGGACAAGCAACTTTTGATAATGTACGAGAAAATTCGAAAAGCACAACAGCAGGCTTAATCTGGAAAGCTCGATCTGTTTCAATACAAAATGCTGGAACAAATTGACAGCTTTCTAAACCTGACGTATATATTTCATTAATTATGCCTCCAATTTATAGGTGTTATGAGGTAATGATATCCTGTCAATTGGCTGCCTTAGAATACTGTGTTACATCTGCTCAAACGTGTCTTGTTTTGTGCCAGAATGGCTTTCAAGAATACTAAATCTCGTAGCGTTGGCAATCTAGCATAGATGTGGGACGTTGAAACTCCACTTCATTTTACACATGTTTCCTTTTGAACCATCTTATTTCGTGGAATTTGGAACTCTACACAAGTACTTCGCTATGGGAATACATTTGTTTTCCGAAATGATTTTTATTTTCAAATTCTAAATCTAAAAACAAAAAAAAAAACCCCATAGCTTCAATCTTTTCGACGCAAGCTTGATGACTGCATACATCAAAGATCTGTCTTGCAGTCTTATCATGACCTTCTAAAGGAAGTTTCACTTATCCATTCGCTACGCCTCTTTATATAAGAAGCCGCGAGTTAAAGCGATACGTGGTAGCAGAGATCAAAATTATAACGTTAGAATAAGTAAGGTCGTATCTTGATGGTAGATAATCTTCATTTCATGGTAAGATATTGATCCGAATATGAAAGCGTAAATTGTCATTGGCTACTGAAATGACTGTGTGATGGCAAATGCATTAGACACACAGAGCTGACTACTTGTGGAGATTTCGTACATAGCCTTATGTAGGAAAAAAAGGATGAAATTGCCGTGTATTTTTACGGTTTTAGCATCTGAGTGCAAATTTTTTGCTTTCAACTGATTTTCTATTAGTCGGTGTTCATTTTGTTACAAGATTGTTTGAGTTAGTAATCACTGAACATTCCATTCTGTATATGATCTGCACACCTCTGAGTTTTTATGTCATTGTCGCAAAAACGTCTATCTCAGCGGTAGTGCAGAATATTGATGACGGTCTAGTTCAAATCCTGGTTTATTATAGAGTTCACATGAGACTGTTATGAAACCTTGTTGCAGCTTTCAACTTAAGTTGTTCATTTTGACGCATGGTCGGTGTAATTGCGTACATGATAGCTATTGTCAAATTTGCTCTTCATTACTGACAATCATTGCTAAACATTTCTGATTGTTCTGTTCCTCACACAGCGAATGTTGATTTCTTTCAAATTATTGTTATCTATGGTTTTTATGAAGCTCTGAAACGACAGTTGTTTGAAAGGTGTAGACGACACTATCGTTTTTCTTTTGGATTTTATGTTGCGAAATAAACGCGTTCACACAAGAGATCGTTGACGCTGACATCCATATTCATGTATAGATCTCTTTTAGCTTCGTGTAAAATAAAAATGACTTCAATCCGCGAAAATTTGCACTTCTGAGACACTGTTCGACGAAAACGGTTGGTTCTCTGCGGCAGATATCAGCAATCTGCTTTGAATACTAAAAATTGTCACTTAATTCCAATAGCACTACCAGATTCCGGGCAGGTGGCTCTACGAAATCTGCGATGTCAACAACGTCGGTGTCAGTTGGAGCTTTTGATTTCCAACTACTGGGTACTGTAAACTATATTTGTAATCTATTTGAGTCAGAGATTACTAATCTGATTGAAGTAATTGTACAAGTAAGTGGTAGCGCAGTGGTTAGTGATACAGAGCATCAAGAACGCAGGTGACACCCAAGATTTTGCTAAGTACTGTTGCGTGATTGACAATTATCTTACGTAGCAAATAGCATACACTAAACTTAATCCTGTCGAGAAAAATTTATAATAATATAAGAAGTATAAATCATTACTTATAAAAATATAAATTATAATAATAAAATGAAGCCCTTCAAATCTCTTACTTAAGAAGAACTTCAGCGCAGCACTAGAAATACCTGCATTAGCTGGTACTGATCTTATCATCGCAATGGCACGCGAACGTGATAAAATCTTTTGAGTAGAATACGACTTTTGTTCGTCTTACTCATTTCCCAAACAGGAAACTCGCGTATGGGGCGAGAGAAGGTTTATTAACAATGATGTTGATTATTGCTGAATTAACGTTGTTCTGTTCATACTAAACATAAAAAGGATCAAGTTCGATATGGATCCATGTCACACCTTATTAAAAACGTAGGTATGGCATACTAGTCTATGCTAGGACCACCTGGCCAAATTTGCGAAAATGAGATATCTTAAACATACAATACCGTACCATACATACCAAACCGGACGAAGGCACCGTGTGACTTACTCGTGATGTTTATGATAACTATAGATTATCCTTCGCTATGTGACGGGAATTATAACACCAACTTATGCTTAGCACATTGCCCTACAACAGATCATATTTGATTGTAAATCCATCAACATCTTCCCTTCGTGAAAGAACATTGCTGAGTGATGACACTTCATTAGAGCGATTTACCATTTCATAGAATCCGATTTGATCCAACAACGAACACTCACGTCCTGAGAATGAATGACTGTGTACAGTCGCCTCGTGTCAATTTGCTCTGAAGAAGACGAAGACATCGAAGAGTTGATCGAATGAAAACTATTTATCATGCTCATGTTAGCTCGATGACTTAAGGGGGTATCTAGAAATTGTCTATTCTACATAATCAATCAAAACCTCTTCGGAAGTCCCTATGAAAAATCGAAGGAAAAAAGCTCACGAGGGCAGAAAAATCTTCACTGGGAGTCACACAGAGTTTCTCTTGAAATGACGGACAATGACCGGGACAACAGACGTTTAGCCCGCTCCACATCTTTTATTGAGATTGGTGATGTCTTCTAGAGAAATAGATTTCTAGTGAACTCTCACATCTTCTAGAGAAATAAGCATAGTCACCTGATGCATCGACGGACTCATTCGCATATAAATGACCATCCATAGTGGAGCACCGTCGTCATTTATATCAAGCAGAGGGCACCATCGCTGATGAGTTTTCACTGGATCAAAATCAGTGTAGCTAGAATAGGATTACGACCATCACACAAATACACATGTGCTGGTGAGAATTAGAGACAATGAAGCACTAAACTCACCCGAGCACGAAACTTCTTGCACAGTATTCACATACAGCTACAAATTGCTTCCGACCAGCAATTGTTTCTGTTTCTATTGACCATCCTAATGAAGCACCAACGACAGAATGTCCAGATGATAGTTTTACCCTTTCAGTATTCTTTCTAACAAGTTCAGGAACAATCTGGAAAAACAATTTCCTTTAGCTTCTCTTTTCAACATGCATGCATGTCTGGACGGCCCGTCCTCACTGATAGTGCGGGCCCATCATACAGAAACTACGCTAGTTTAGATTTTTTGTTCCCTGGAGTCCTGAGGTAAGCTCAGCCGGAGCTTCCTCAAGTCGTAACCACCTAGAGCTGCCTCCGAACCCTGTGGAGCGGAGGGAAACTACCACTATGCGACTAGTAGCTAGCAAGACAGTCATCCGTGGTACAATTTACTTCTAGCTGGGTTTTTCGAATGGAAACGTCGGACTCATTCTCAGCTTGAGTGGCCCTGCTCGCAGTTTGAACTCTCCGCAGTACTTCACAATGCGACACCTAAGAATATCTTTCAAACACGATGAGGCTGTAAAGCATTTGGGAGGTACTTCTAAGATTCAATTTGTTTATTTGTCTTCTTCTTGAATATCGTAGATTACTAGTTGAGCGAGTCTCCTTGCAATCTGAAGGATAGCCTGGCTCTGGTATTCTATGATGTAATGTTGTTGGCTGCCAAAGAGAGCTGGAGAGGCGGGAGGAGGGAAGGGGGGGGGGGGGGGCTCCACGTTCGCCACGACGAACATCACAACCACTCGGCCACGGCACTCCCATCCGTAAATTTTTTTTTGCCTACGGCTGAGATTTTCTGCCGCAGGTCATAGTTAAGTGTAGGCAAACCCAACGAGGAGCATTCGTAGATTTCTCGACAGATATGAGGTATAGAGACGATGGAACAGGAAAATTTAGGTTATGATTGCCTTTGTGGACCGCAGACTGGGAGACAGATATTAAGACTTTAGGTAGATTTTTTTTCTCTACAGAACCATTCAGGGATGAAGTGATATGAAGTTTATGTCATATCGTGTGAATTTACAGATGCTTTCGGTACCTAAAGATTTGGAAGGCAGAAAAGCGTCTCCAGAAATGAATAGAGCATCGAAGAGCTGTAATTTATGAACTAAACATTGTGATAACAGGCTTGTACGGCACCAGGAGCAATTCATGAGAAAGAAAAAACTAAGTCGCACCAATACGGTTAGTTTTCTAGCCTACACTTCGAAACATTACCTAAAATTTATAGTGCATAAAATCTGCGGTGACTATCATGAAGAAGCGCACTTGTTAGAGATGTTTCGCGTTGCACACAAGGTCAATGGCTCGATCTCGTGCTCATGGCCCACCAAGCTATCCTTCCCTCCTGGGTCGTTAAACCTGTACCAGACTGGCTCAAAACTTGCCTCTGAGAAGAGGATTTCTGACTCGATATGGCAGCAGGCCACCACAAGGCATTGGAAAAGCCAGATATGGAAAATCAACTCAAATGAAATTAAAAAAGAAGGCAAATGCATGGCGTATCTTTCAGAAATTAATCGACCCCGAGAACCTTTCATCCGTTTAGCATGAAGATCTTAAACGACTAATCAACACCTATCTGATGTTTACTCACCTCTTATCCAGAACATGAAATTTGATCGTTATAGTACAACAGCACTAAAAGATTTGCTCTTACATAATAACGGGAATTTCCTTCAAATGGTGTCCTATCAAGCTTGAATATGTTTGGAAATGGAACTCAAAAAGCAGTATTATAGATCTAGATAATTTGAAATTTGGGAAGAGGAAGCAGTTGCAGCTAAAACTGATGACTTGTTGGGGAACACAACCTTGTACTGCTGAACGAAATCACGCTTGTTAACCCTTACGGGACCGTGGAGCCAACCCTCCGCTTGTCTAACCCTCGTCGTGTTGCGTCCAGCAATGGCGTCTTACCCCAGCGCGCCAATGTTCGACGCAGTGCGCTCCATTACTACACGCCATTGTCGGACGCAACACTCCAAGGGGTTAGACACACAGACGGTTGGGTCTATGGTCCCTCAAGAGTTAAATTTGCCTTGGCGATCGAAATGTGGGCTATGGAGAAATAAGTGGAAGAAATACAAGTCATGGTCTATTTTGAATTTGTTTGGAAGACCAGACGTAAAACTAGAGCAAAAAACACATGACAAGCAATCCTACCATTTTCATTTCTAACCCTTCCACGTCATAAGTTGAGATTCTTGGTCGAACGACATCATTGAGAAAATCTTCGTCGATATCGTGTTTGAACTCGAGGGGTTTTGATCTGTACAAGCACGTGAGCAAATGTGAACTAAGAATTTGCTCACGAATTCGTCTGAAAAGAGATAACTGTAAAAATGGCTTCCAATCTGTACTGACATTAGAACAATCTAATAACCATAAAAAATCTCATACGTCCACAACCTAAATTTACAGTGTTTATATGCTACCTATTTGAGACTCAAATTTTTGAGGACTGAAGAAAAAGCTCTCTATGGTCAAGAATATGATACTAGACTAGTCTGGGATCTACCAGCTCTTTCCTATCCACAAAAGGTGGCTAACGGCCGGATATTTGAAAGGACTTAGCACGGACTTTAGGGTATTGAGTTTCGACCCGTATTCATAAGCAGTGAATCTATAGATAGATCCTAAGGTTTCCGTAGACGATGGAAGCGCGAAAAGAATGAAGAGCTCAAAAAGCTCGGCGTTGATCTAACCATGAGAAAAGTGCTATGTATTCGACTCAATCAAACAACGTTTGAGGTGATTCGAATGGATATTTGGCCTTAACTATGGCTCGTGGTGACTTCTCAATCTATCAAGTCAATGTTGCTATCCTCTCAAACGAGTCTGATACCAATTCACCAACTCCGAACGGATGTAAAGCTTGGTAGGCGTTGAGCGCGGAGTAGAACCATTGATTGATCGTTCACATCTGCCGCAACACGCAGAATACCTCTGACCACTACGCCAAGCGCTCGCAGGAGGTGGGAACGTAGAGATTTTGATTAAGTCACATTAATGAAAACAAGAGTGAATTATAATGAATTTCGTTACGCTCACCTGATACATCTATTGTACACGTCTATTGCAACGTCGGTAATCTTCGGAACAGATGTGCATAAGAATTGTCTACATGCAATACACCGCACTTGATCCTTCGCTTTACACTCCCAACCATAAACAGCTAACTCTCGCGGACTTATCTCGTTGCCAGCCCATAATTCAAACTGAAAAAAAGGCTACTAGACAGTTCAGAAGGTTAATGAGCATCAAAAAATGTACAGACACTATATACATACATGAACACTACCAATTTCACTACATTGTGGCTTCCGACATGTAATTCTGCTTGAGCATTGAACTCTAACTCTCCCTAGATGTCAGATTCAGATGGCAGGAACATAGAAGGTGAGGGAAAGAAGTTGCTCATTCATTACTTGTTCCTCATCTTCCATTATCAGTTTCAGAGTAGTTATTAGGCATTATATTAGGTTGGAAAGAAAGTTTCCATCGTTTGGATGGGAATGTTGTTTTTTCACATGAATCGGGTGATCTTCATATAATTTCAAAGATCTACTTCAAGCGCATCTACTGATATACAATTTGTCTATATCTGTTGCAGAATTGAATTGTCCAGGTAACAAAAACGTTCGTTGATGCTTTACGAGAACAAAATTGTTCAAATGCTGATGATGCTGCTCGCCGAATCAGCAAAGTTTGGGGCGACCGTACGGCTGGAAAATCAACAGTCCGTGAGCGATTTCGTGAGTTCAAGGCCGGAAGTGAAGAGCTGACCGCCAGACCCAGATCCGGACGACCAATTGAACTCGATGATGAGGACCTGATTAGTGATTTGGAAAATGAGCCCTCATTGAGTTCTCGTGAGTTGGCAGCAGAACTAGGCGTTTTCCATACAACCTGGCGGACAGATGGCAAAAAGTGGTGGATAATGATGACTTGCATTTTAAAGAATAGTTGTTATTGTTCGTTTTCTGATTCTATGCATTAATTTCGATTCCATCAAAGATAGAAACTTACTTTCCAATCAGTAGATTTTAAAGATCCATGATCGCTTTGCAAGTACGGATTGATTTACGAAATATATGAAATACTTCTGTCCACCATAGTGAAAGCATCAATGACATATGTATTGTGTTAGCAAGAAAATTTCCGGGCTTTACCGTTTTTGTTGATTATTTTCCAAACACTTAAGTTTTGTTTATACTACCGTTCGGAGTAGCTTCTGTGATTACTTTGATATGTAACATTTATACATTTGTTTCAAGATGGAACTGTCCCGAGAGCAAAAACGACTGTTGATGCAACATGAGTATCGTTTGGGTTCAAGTGTACTTTGACACGCAACGATTTTCGTATAGCATCAACAATCGTTTTTGCTCTCGGAAGAATTCCATCTTGAAACAGATGTAAAAGTGTTGCATATAAAAACAATCGCAAGAAGTTGCTCTAAACGATAGTAAAAAAAAAAACTCAAATGCCTGAAAAATAATTGAGAAAAACGAAGAAGTCTGAAGAATTTCTTGCCCACCAAATAGGTCTATGAGTGGAGAATAAACAAACTCGGTTAAAAATAAAATCTGAATTGATAGAATTTCGGGATAGAACGAGGGCTATCTCCGAAAAAAAAATCACTACTGACTCAAAGGAACGATGTTTTTTTACATACACTACACAGAAGTGACCTTAACATTCCCAAACGTCATGAGTGATCTTGAGTGGTCATGAGTTCATATGATCTTTCAAAAACAAAAAAAAAAATAGAGGAAGTGTGGCGCAATAACTAGAGGTGCACTCGGACACACATGGTCGATGGTTCATTCTCGCCCCATCGCTCACCAAGTCTTCCGTCTCTCCGAGGTAGGCGTTTCTTTGCAGCCTCGAGGATAGCCTGGCTGTGGTGTTCCACAGCGCACTCGGTTGACTGCCGGAGAGCGCTGGAGAAGAGGGAGCCTTGGCCCGCGAGCGCCGCGACGAACATCACAACCACTCGGCCACGGCGCCCCCCCCCCCCCCTCCCTCCCAAAAAAAAAAAAAGATGTAGGAGTATATACGACACTGCTGAATGATCAGCAAACTTTGAACCTCACACGGCAATTGAACCCGTATTTCACGCTTTACAGAGTGCTTATACCCAAACTACACTAGCTAGGGTTCTGTTCTGCTATCCTCTTCTACATTACAAGTTGTATCACTGTTGGAAAACAGTTAAATAATAAAAATTCTTATTGATCGTATTGTACGAGTTTTAGATCAAGAACGGAATCAATTCAAAATAAGTCTACTATTTCGCAAAGCAAGGCTAAATACAAATAAGGACAAGTTGTAGATGAACAAAACCACAGGATTCGTGTGGCACTTGCACATTCAAATTCAAAGGAAAACAGAAACAAGGTTACCTTGTAGGACTTCACAAGAGCCTTGTAGGTGGAGAAAGATTCCGTGCATATCCTGGATCTGAAGAATTCAAATGATAGTACTCAATAAAAGCACGGGTATTACAAGTATGGCAGAAAGTAAAGACTTTTTAGCTACACAAAGTGTCTCCACACAAAGGCCTATTTTCTGGAATTTTACATAGAAAAGTCCATTTTAGCTCCACCTTTTCATTTCATCGACTGTTCAAACCTCGCTTCAAACATTCAATACGATCCGTGAGAATGTTCAAAGCCTTTTCGAGGTTCTAACGACACTGGCACACGCACGTTTCGGCGGTATCACCCGCTTCATCAGTGGCACACGCCTCACATTGAACCCAATATCACTTTTTTTGAATTTGTTCATGAATATGTAAATATGGATATGAACATGGATCTACGGAAAAACACGCAGAATGTACCAATCCGACTAACTTTGTGGAATCAGTGAGCGCGTGAGACGTAGTGGTTAAAGGTGTTCTGCGAAACATATGACCAATCAGTCGATGCTTGATGGTTTGACCGCGCTTAGGGCACACCAAACCTTTTATCCGTCCGGTTCCGTCGAAAAGGTATCTGAGCAGTCTGAGAGAATAGCAGCACTGAGATGATAAATCGGTAGCCTACTGCTGGTGATTGTGAAGCTCAGATATGGACTGAGTAGCCTCTACGATGCTACAAATGGAGTCGAATCATGGCAGGTCCCTCACGGTGTCATCAACACCGAGAGCTTTACCCTCAATTTTCTTTTATGAAACCAATCCATACCATACCAAAAAGCTACGCGAACCAAACTACTCCTCCTATACTAAATGTAATTAGAAATGTACTCATACTAAGATCGCATGTGGGGCAATGGTTAGAGGTGGTGCTGTGCGTCGCACACAAGGTCGATGGTTCGATCTCGCGCTCATGATTCACCAAGCCTTCCATCCCTTTCGGGATCGGTTAATTGGTACTAGCCTTGTCTGAGAGGATAAGCAGCACTGACATTTGCATATTAGGCAGCGACAAATTTTTTAGCCAATCTCATTCGCTGGACAGGAATTTTTCATAGGAGTGTTGGTAATCAGTCGAAAGCTTAAATCTCTGGCTACAACTCTACGCTGTCGGTTTTTCAAAGCATTCTTTTATAACGCTGTAGCATCCACAATAAAATTTTATTCCTTACTCGCCTTTGGCCTTCAATTTTACCACAAATACAAACCGCTGGAGGCACGAAAAGCATTTCAGCGTGTAGAAAAATTTCCATAGCATCAGAATCATGCGTTTTTCTCCAAAGTTTCTATCAATGCGGTGAAAAAGTCCTCAGTAAGATAGTAATAGTTACCGCCGCTTTATCGCATAGTGTGATAGATCACTACCAAGCTAAGCGATAGATCAGGCCATTACCGTACTAACAAGTCGTCGTTGGGGTTTCCCCTCATCATATTCATAAGATATCTTACTGAAAAATCGTTGCTGTGGCTTCACTTCACATTTTACGCAGCTACAAAACTTTTTCAGCGACTTCGCTTATCGGCAAACTCACGGAGCGGAAGACGGGACCGAGGGGAAGGACCGATCGCGTTTGAAATACTGCTATTCAATTGGGGACTCTTTAACCACTTCGACAGAAACTCCAGATAAAAGCGTAGATTCGGATGCTACGGAAAATTGTCTACACGCTGATATGCTTTTCGTGCTTTCAACGATTTACACGCGTGATAAAAATGGAGGCGAAAGGTGAGTGTGAACCAAAATCTTATTCGGGATGCTACAGCGTTATCATGTGGTATTTTAGAAAACCGGTAACTTAAAGTTATAGCCAAAGATTTAAGCTTTCTAATGACTATACAATCCCATGACAAACCTCTGCCCAGCGAATGATATATGTTCGAAAATCTGTCACAGCCTAACATATAATACTGCAGCACTGACTCGGTACAGCTGTAGGTAACCGTTAGTGACCGTAGACTCCACAATGTGTTCAGTCACCTCTATGATGCTACGAATGGGGCCGAATGCATGACACAACCTTTCGGGATTGATCAACGCCGAGAGCTTTGTCCTTTATATTGAATGTAAGCCACTTTTTTAGAGAAATAACTAAAATAGGTACTTTGGAATACCACAAATGGGACCATCAGTTCTTTACTATGGGCCATCTTGGATCGAAATCTTCATTTTCACCAAGACACAGTACTCCTTCATGGGCTTAGGCTTCATATCTACATTCGAACAAGTCTCAAAGACGAGTAATGAGCGCTATGCAAAACATTCGACTCTAGTCGGGAATTGAACCCGCGTTTTCCCCATGACGAGGTGCGCTACCATTACACTACTGAGGCTACCGCTTTGGTATCTATCGCTCTACCTAGACTTATAACATCACTATCATTGGTGAGAAGAAGTAAAAGTAAGGAGTACATGTCACAAACAAGTGTTTCGTTAGAATCTCAGAAAAAGAACCCTTGGCATAGGTGAGACGTGGGTTCGACTCCTGCCCGAGGCGGGAGTTTTGCATATCACTCAGGACCGTTCAATTTATAAAAAGTACTCGGATCTAGAATAAGAAAAAAAGAGATCAGTGGCCTCCTGATGACGTCACAGTAGAGACTATTCAAAAAGTGACGTCATTTAGTAAGAACTAACCTCTTTGCCGACGACTCTGGAGAGATCGTCTGGGTTAGCGACGACAACTTCTCCTGGGCTTTTCTCTTCAATTCATGAAGTGAACCCAAAGATACTTCAGAGGCGGTGGCGGAGGCGATATGGCTATCATCAGCCTCTTCGACATCCATTCAAACTCTAAATGTAGGAGCATTTAACCCTAAGCGGACGGTGTGCATCGTTTTCAATGCATGCTGGAGAAGCAGTTAACCCTCTGCGGACGGTGCGCATCGCCTTGATGTATGCTGAAGAAGTAATTAACCCTTTGGGGACGGCGCGCATCGTTTTCGATGCATAGCTTTTTGGTGGGTGTATTTCTCTGGACAGAGCTTTTTTACTGGAATTTTTGTTATCATTCTAAAGCATAGATCTCGCTAATTTCAATGGTCTGATTGGCTTCTGGGAAGGCTTCCTTAGAACGCTATAAGAGCGAAAAGAAAACCACATATCCCACTTGCAATTTTCTTCGCAAATAGGAAGTTCTTTCCAACGACAACTAAGAATAAACCCCTATTGATTGACGGAAACCGCGCACCGCTTGCGGAAATCGATTAGCAGCCGTCCGCAAAGAGATCATGAATGAATACGATTCGCGAAAAAGAGATACTCAAGTGCAAAAAAAAACCACCTGCAAACGGGAATCTTTCAAATCGACGAGCAAGACCCGCCACCCCTGCTTTCCTTGGCATCGATTGGGTCCTGACACGAAAATGTTCGACACAGTCACATTCGCAATGCCCGCCTGAAGACCACCACATCCTGTCAGTCGATAACGTCAATCGATAACTCCTGGTCGCCCACATGAATTCATTCAGTCATTGTTGTGGCCGGCGATGGCATCCTGTTTTCATTTGCTTCTAGCTCTTCGTTTTTGCTGTTGGCTGGGTCTGATAACCCTCTAGATAAACCCTAATCTTGAGATGTTATCGTTCCGTCATGACCAGACCCGTGCAGCTGATGGGGTTAGCAGGGATGAAACGGGGGTTACAAGTCTCAGGTACATTATTTAAGGTAGAATCCTGAGCTTCCGCTGGTTTATTTCCATCTGTTTCGTTGTTCACGTGCCGTTTGGCCCTAAGTGCTTGATTCACCTGATGGCCTGATAACCCTTCAGATGACCCTAATCTCAGCGTATCACTGTTTCGGCATGACGACACCCGTCCAGCCGATGGGGTTAACTGGGGTGACCCCGGCGTCACAAGACCTTACGTCAGACATTAGCCATTACAAGCCTTACGTTCATTGTTTGATTCGGGTTTTACTCTTGTGTTGGCTCATTTACGCTGTCACTTTTGTGCTGTGTTTGCTCCTTAGTGTTTTCAGCGTTTACTGAATGGTCTTATAACCCTCCAGATAACCGCTAATCTCGGCGTATGACCAGTCTCGCATCTAGGCGAAGGGGTTAGGGTTTAACAAGGGTGATCACGGGGTTATAAACCTTCATCCTGTTGTTTGGTTTCAAGTCCTGCACCTTTGGCCAGCTCATTTTTATCTGTCGTTTGTGGGCTATAGTTTGCTCCCGAGTGCTTGATTGACCCTATGGTCTGACAGCCCTCTAAAGACCCTACGTTTTGCACACTTTTGTTTTGTCAAGAGCAGACCTTCGTCCAGTAGCCGATTGGGTTAGCAACGGAGAACCCTGAGGTTAAGCCTCAATTCCCTTGTAAATTAGAGTTCTACTCCTCTGCCGGCTCATTTCCATTTGCCACTTTTGGAATGTAGTTTACTCCTCGTAGCTTTTTAGCTTTGGTATCACTCATTGATAGAATTTCCTATGTGTTTTCCCCCTTAAATCACATGCAGTGATGGTTATGTCGAGCGTGAATTGTCACGCTATATTACTGTCAATTTCAGAGATTTATCAACTGCTTTTGTTGATAGGTTTTTTACGCGCTGTGAAGATGTCGTGTAGTAGCGGTGAGCAATCCGATAAGGAGGTAATGAACCACTGTCTATCTGGCAGTACTCGGAGACCCGGAGAGTAATGCGTCCCGAGTAATCGCTCTCCGAGTCTCCGAGTAATGCCACATAACTTTTCGTTTTCCTTGTGAATGTCTCTCTGTTTCAGTGTCCACTTTGTATGGAGCAGCTTGAGATCGATGACTTAGATTTTTATCCTTGTAAGTGCGAATATCAGGTTAGTTGCCCTTTTCAGTCGGTCTGAGGTCAAAGAGAGTTTATTCGCAGCCGGCTGGCTGATTCGTTATTAGCTTCGGACCCTCAAAAAAGTGTAGGAACTGTTAGTTTCTATAAATTTGACTGCTAAGGTCCCGTAGATCATGCTGGGTCTAGTGGAATCCTCAGGGATTGATCAACTCCTGAAGCTTTATCCCTAGTCCTTCTGATCAGACAGTGTTGCTGTTAGTTAGATGGTTAAGGATTGGGTATTTCTGAGTACTTTTGAGTGTCTCGCCTTTTCAGATTTGTAGATTTTGCTGGCATCGTTTGATTACGGATGAGAATGGTCTTTGTCCCGCGTGTCGACAACCGTATCCTGAAGATCCTGTTACATTCAAGGTAAATACTGTCAGACACTTCCGAGCACTTGGTCGTTTGAAATTCATCTCGATTCACCCAGGTTTTATAGAGTTTGAAAAATATTCAGAAAAAAAAGAATCAGTTGTTAGAGGCAGAATTGTTCACGTGGCATCATTGATCTAGCCCACGTCAGCTCTGTTAAATGAATCAGCTGCTTCAAAAAAAAAAAAGCGTCAAATGTTTGTTGTAATATTATGTTCCGACAGCGATTTGAAAGCTTTGAATTGATTATTGGACTTTTGAGAGTTGCCGCGTCTATTTTGATGTAATAAAAGCAGAGTATAGAATTACACGTAATGTAATAATTGATTCCCTTTGCTTCTATGCCTTGGCATTCCTCAGCCGCGTAATTGGCTCTAAAAAAATGTTCGGTGTATCTCTGCCGAGTAATTCTTGTTTTATAAGAGATGAGATCGCAGCAGACTACTCGACTCGTCGAATGAATGCCATTACTCGAAGATGTTGAGTGATGCGCAAAACTTTGACGTCAAGTGGGACTCGAACCCATAACTCTCTTTTCCGTAGGTGCGTGCTCAATTCAGTTGCACTATCGGCGACTGTTTTGCCACTACTCTTTTTTACGCTTACTATTCTAATTTCTGCCTGGTGTCATGTTAAACTTTACGAGAGATGTCATGTGGACGATTCGCTCTTGGTCTGTCGCTTCAGTCCATAATTAACCTGCTTCCTCTAAATATAAGCATGAAAAGGTGGTACCTAAAGTGTCCTTTACATTTACATTGGCATCTGTGCTATGCTCTTGGTTCAAAAAGCGGTGATTTGCCCCAGGAGCCATAAATTAATGAAGAAGAGATTTCCTAGCACTCCCTCCTCATGTGTGGTTCTCTGGCTAATAGAGAATCCTTGCTACCATTCTCAATAGAAGCAGTAATTCTGCTGAAATCGAAGAATTTTCTTGGAGAAAAACGAGAAACATTTTACTATATAAACGAAGTAGCCTTTCTTGAACCGTGAGAAAATATCTGTACGGGAATTTCCCTCTTCAGTGAAAAAGATTTATTTAAACGCGACGCAGCAGTGAAGCAAAAACAGAAGAAAAAACAAGTCGAGTTAGACATCGTCCAGCTTGTTTTACCTCCATATAATCTTCGAAATCAATAAACATCGTTGCTAATGCGAGAAGAAGAAGGAGAACAAGGGGAACCTGTTTCGTTTATCTCCGCCATTAAATGTGAATAATTGAGTCGATCGATATTGTGTTCTCGAACTTCAAGTCCTCTATATTTGAGGAAACTCACAATGGAACTTCTAAAAAAGTCTTGTGGAACTTAACTCGCAGTTCATTTTTGATTGATCAGGCAATTTCATTATGCCTGGTAATTTTTTTTATGAGCCATGCATGTGATTTGTTATGGGCGCTTATACAGTGCGATGGCATGTTTCGGCCTTGACAGCCTCGTCAGTTGCATAGTGCCTTTCGTCTTAGCCAATCTTCTTGAGGAAAATCCAACCTTCTTACATAGAGGAGACAGACTTATCATCTACACATGCCATCAAGTGGAAATCACCAAGTGGTAGTGTTGTACACTCGATTGATTTTGCCTGGCATTAATAAAATATCATGCCGTTCGTTTCAAGTGTTTTCGAGAGACAACGCTCAATTTGAATATACTCGATAAGGCCGAAACGCGTGCATTAGGCTGTGTAAGTGTCATAACAGACCACACGCATGGCTTGATATTAGGCAAGTTGAAATTTGAGCGTGGTCTAAAGAAACACTTAGAACAAACAATTTTAGTAGATAAGAGAATGACGAAATACACTGAGATCTTGGGTCAAAAAGAACTGGAAAAGTCATGTTCTAGAGAGGAAGTTTACTGACACGAAGTAATAACTACAGCTGAAAGTCCTACTGCTGGGACTCGTACATTTACTCAGTATAAAATGGTCAAGTTTTTGAAGAACCCGATTTATACCATAATTGATTAGCAATTCTATCGTTCTCTGTGTAAAAGAAGAGAGTAAACTTTTCTGCCAGAGTTAAGCTGTTCTTTTTGTTTTTTCCGATTGATTTATGGTGATTATATAGCCTTTATCTTGTGCGGATGTTCAACGGATCAAGGATGAGAAGCGGTTAAAGCAACAGGCGGAAAGGTTACGTATCTCAGAGTCACGCAGTCACCTGGCAAATTATAGAGTTTTACAAAAGGTACCTTTTGAATCAATGATTCCATTTATTAAAGCACTCGTGTCTGTTCGTGGTATATTCTATGTGTTATAGAATCTGGTTTATGTAGTGGGCATATCTCCACGAGTGGCCGACCCAGATACATTACGGAAACAGGAGTATTTTGGCAGGTTTGGCAAAATATTGAAGGTGAGGATCTCAGCAGTATGTCCAGTATTTTGTATCTTTATTTCTCTATAACTTTTCATATATCAGTGTGCAAACTGTGCTGATAGAAGGACTTACGAGCAAAGCTTTCAAGCTTAAACCTATCCATTCGTGTTCGCTTTCTTAGTGATATATAAATTTATTTACATAGGTCGTGGTTGGGACGATACCAACTGCCAATAATCCACACGCACAACCTACCCATACAGCTTATGTGACATTTAGCAAGGTTGAAGAAGCCTTGAAAGCCATACAAGTATGTCCAGTGTTTCATCGCGTTTCAATCGCGAGTATTTGATGTTATTTTTTCTAGGCTGTCTCTAATGCACAACTAGATGGTCGAATCGTGAAGGCCTCGCTAGGTACCACGAAATATTGCTCTTCTTTTTTGCGGAGTCAAAAGTGTTTCAAACCGGTAATGTGAACACTTTCATACGATTCAAATAGTAATAGACCACACATAACATATGACTCTACACCCAGTCTAGCATTCATGTAACAAATTCATGTCCTTTCTTTCATCTTTAATATTTGCGACGAGGCGACACCTAGTCTTTCGGCGTCTGATCGTGCACCGAAATACTTCTGATTTCTATGTGCGCATCTGAGCACATGTGACGAGTGGTAAGAAGTGTCCTGCGACACGTACGTGGTCGATAGTCGACCCACGCTCAACGTTTATCCAAGCCTTTCAACCGTGGTCGGTGAATTGGTAGCAGGCTTGCTTCGGAGGGTAGTAGCACTGACTTGATACATGGGTAGGCCACCGTGAGTCACTGAGAAGGCCAGATATGCATACACTCACCTCAAACAGCGGTATATGAAGACACATGTATGGTGCATCCCTTAAGGACTGGTCGATGAAAGAGCTTTGTTTTTGTCTTTCATGTTCTCCTCTGGGTTTTCTATTTCTACTCATGCTTCTAAACATATTGATTTCATATTCGCGATAGGAAAGCGATTACCATTTGGCCAGGGTAATCTTTACCTTCAGTGTTCGGTTTCTCATCAAATATGGAATATTCTGGTGTTCCACAAATTTTTTATCCTTTTTGCAATGCGACTGTGGTAATTCTTGGCCTTGGTGACAAAATAAAGGCGGTCAATTACTGATCAAGAATTCAATTTTGTAGTCAAAAACGATCGCTGTAGAGAAATTTCTAACTTCTGTTTCGTCGACCGTCTATCGGCAGTGGACCAAAATAAGCTAAAGACGTTGGGATAGTGAGGAGGTTTTGTCGAAGTGTATGAAGGAAGTGGAGAGGCGGATGAAGACGTAGTCCTTGATTGCGTGCCCCTTTTGTCCGCTTTGGTCACCCGGACATGTTCGATGAATGCTCTACGGTTTGAGATATAAACGTAATTGAGCTGTTTCAGATTAATAATGTTTGTATGTTGTCGTCTAGTTATTCTCTGGATGAGAACAGTCTGGGGACCCTGAGATATTTTTAAGAAAAACTGTTAAAGCAAACCTCAGAGCCCTATATGTGATGCAATACATGGTGAACATGTCAGTAGTATATACATGGTGCATACATGGTGAACATGTTAGTAGTAGATGCAGGAAATGCTTTTGTGTGCACATCGTTTGCCTATAACTATCTCTGTCTACACAGACAGTGAATTCGGCATATACCGATTCTATCAGCAACGGTATTTGTGTAAGTAAATAAAGATATAGGCTCAGCATAAGCTGAAAACAATGTGGTTGTATGGTAGAATATAATAGTATTCTATTCTGCACGATTCATCATCACAATTTTCCGTGAAGATTTCAGCGTTTCTTGCATTCGACTAGCTTCCTTTGCACTCACCCACTGCAGAGGTTTCCGAACACTTTATGTGTTGCTTCGGCTACTGCTAAAGGTTTTCGTCTGCTTCATAAATGTCGTAGAGATGATCCGGACGATTCCCCTTGCAATCCTAGCGATAGTCGAGCCTAACGCTTTCGTAGGCGCTTACTTGATTGATTGCAAGAAAGTGTGAGAAGGGATCGAATCAGCGCCTTCTAAATCACCTTGCAACCTAATACACAATGTCACTTACCACTGCGCTACCCTCAAGCCTCGTCCTTAACCGTAATAACCCGTAATAACATGTATGTGACTTGCGTGCAAATAACATCCAGAAAGCGATTGAGCAAAGTCTAGAATGTTTTCAGCTCCATAAATCTTTTCGTTATCTATCGTTGTCTTATCTAAAAATGTTCGCGATAAAGGTGATTGTCGTCCCATATTTGAAGTAGAAGAAGATTTTAAAGGACTTTTTACACGAAGATATGTGGAAGAAGATTTGGCATTATTGTGGCGCTATATTATTTAGTGCCTGCTTGTCATTCTATCACTTCTAGATTGTTCGAGCGATCGACTGTGTTAACCTCGGCATCAAAGTTATATATGAATCAGACATGGTTACTTAGCCAGCCTCGTGCCAGCTAGAGAGCTAAGTTACCATATTTGGTAGGTAATTCTAGATTGTTGTTTTAGGATTGTATGTACTTGCACGAAATAGCGGATAGTGATATCAGCTTTACAAAGGAGGATATGCATATGGGAAAGCATGCTGAGTATGAGCGGAAGTACGTTATTCACGGAATTTCTCTTTTCATTTCAGGAATTTATGTTTTAACTCGTTGTTTACTCTAATATTGGAAAGATGAACTCCTTGAGCTTTACATAGTCGCTATCCAGTCGTGAAACTTCCAAAAGAGATATACTGTTTGTAGAATTCTCTTTATCTTACTGTTTTCAAAATAATATTGTGATATTATGACTATATAACCATGAATGTTGGGTGATGAACAAAACTTTGGATCTCAGTAGGAGTTGAACCCATGTCTCACCCTTTCCTGTGGCGCGTGCTAACCACTAAACTAACGGAGGTCTGTTCTTCTGTCACTCTGTGCGATTTCAAGCGGAAAACTATTAGTTATCCATGATGCCTACCCTTATATGGATGATTGTTATTGTTGCCTATTGAACGTAGGAATCTATGGATTTTTCACGCCTACTCACCACAATAGGAGTAGGATTTAATTACTACACGGATGTTCGATGTAATTATGACGTGGAACAGAGACTGGTGTAGGACTGAATCATAGTCGTATTGACGTGCGCGTTAGGATTATTGTTCATACGCTTATGTTAGTGAGGTATGTGAGGACCGACGTAAGTGAATGCCTGCCGCACAGGTGAAAAAATTTGAATATCGAATGAAAGATGGGTCAGACTTTTGTTTGTATTAAAAAGTAAAATACTTTTCTCAATCTTTGTTTTAAGGCTGCTAGATACACTAATAGTTAGGACAGTACCGCAGCCACAAGAGAAGCGACCTCAGTTAGTTCTAAATCTATAATAATTTTAGTTTTTTTTAGGTCATCCTATTGATTTACGTTTCTATCAATATTTTCAGGGTCTGGGTCAACAAGAATAATATTTGTTGGGATAATAATGGTAGCGAAACAAGTGAGGAAGCAGATAGCTCGAGAGATGGAGGTTACAACGGTGGCGATGAGGTGAGAATATTAGTTCAGTACTTGTGACTGACTTCCGAAATTTGTCTTTGTCTTCCATACAGTGCGGATTCCATTACTTCTTCACTCGATTTGTTATTCTTCATCCATCCTTCTCGCATTTTCTTGAGTTTAGCTTTAACCTTGGCTGCATGAATGACACTGGATAGTGGTCGAGTATATTTCTACTCAGAATCTCACGGTCGTTTTGATAAAAGCGTCCTCAGTTCTTCACTACAAGCACTTTTACATGTTCGGAGTGAGCTTTCTCTATTCAAGTCAGCTACTCAGTGATTTGACGACATCTGATGGATGGAGGTCTTATTTTGTTTTTGATCGAGCCATCGCTGTTCAGGGAACTTGTACTCATTACGCAGCTTGCGCATTGATTGACTTGGTGCAAACGTAGTATTACTGGAAAAATCTAATTATTCTAACTGGACGGCGACCCAAGTGCATTAGTATATATTTGCAAGCAAAAGAAAGGCGCTATACGTAGCATTACGTTTGAAAGTAAAAAAGGCCGTTTCCGAGAAATATGTAGATAATTTTGTTTCTCAAAGATTATATCCTGAAATAATATACACACATATATACACATGCATATATATATATAAATATGTGTGTACACGTGTATACACATATATACATGCGCATGTAGTATGTTTTTTATACATATATATATATATATTTTATATATATAATGTATACAAGCGTATGTCTATGTACGAATGTGTACATGTATACGAATGTATAATATATATATACATATACATATATATATGCGTACATATGCATATGTATATGCATATACATGCGTATATAGCCTTCATTTAAATGTGCATATATTCTCATACATATACAGATATGTACTTGTATAAATGTGTGCATATTTTTCAAATCCGATGGTCAAGCACTCCAAGCGTCGCTGGTCGTCGCATTGAAATCAATATTGATTTTGAAGATTTCGTTATTCTTATTGCTTTTTCTTAGTGCTCCACATATGCACCTAAGAGAACTGAGTGGTAAACGAAAACCGGGTGCGCGTATTACCACTATGCCATCGAGGCCACCGCTTTGCTACCACTCTTGATATTCAAAAGATCGACTGTTTTGAAACCCCGAAAAAAAAACATTCAATATAATTCCAAAAAAAGAATGCTTTAAGCTTAAACGGGGCTGATACGCCAGGGTCATACACCGGTGTTTCGGAGGTTCGTCCTCCTCGTCAGTGACCCCCGCCCCACATTCAGCCCTGCACTGAAGCAAGGAGGGAGGCGTATGTGGTGATGGCACAGTGTACAATGATATTGATCAACTCTTGATATTGATTTTGTTGTCAGTGATCAGTTTTGAAGCGGTATACTAATTTTCTCAGAGCGTTGTTCTATTCTTCGCCTGAGGAAATGGGCAGATGGCTTGAAAAGGGTTCAGAGAGCTTTGAAAAATAGATTTAATGATCAGAGGATTAAGTATGGATTTTTTACTTATCATAATGCCAGTTATTAGCCAACTATAGTAATACTACTTGTTATGTGAAGTGTAGAAAAGATGCTCATACGCATCGATCGTTGGGAAAAGATGGAATTAACGTACGGTATTGGGGTGTATTTGAACTATTTCGACAAAATATAATGGTAATGTAGTCGACGTCTTCTAACACTATTTAACTTTCCTTCTAACTACGGATTTGAATAGAGATGTCTGATATATGTCTCATTAAAAGTAGGCAAATCCAAAGAAAAATTCCTTATGAGGTTGTCAACATTTTTCTACGTGCAGCAATAAAATTTAGTACAGTTTGAACGGATTTTGTCTATGAGTTTTCCTGATTCCATGATTGTTATTTGCACCTATGCATTTTAGTCACCATCTGGAGATCCGACTCCATCAGAAGCTTTTCGAGCTAGGGATCGGCAGTCGTCATCTCCTCAAGATAAAGAGAACATTCCTAAACGTGGCAAAAATAAGCAAACAACTACACAATTGAATCCTCACAATACACTAATGAAAGCGCCACCGTCGCCATCACCTTCACGGGACCCAGCGTTATCCTCCGTAGTAAGTTAATTATGGGATTATAGGTATGACAAACTTTCAGAGCCTATCGAGACTTGGAGCTTGTCTGTCAGGTACTAAAATGTTTTAAAAAATGGCAGTTCTTATATTGTTTGAAGTATGCAGCTATATATGAATATGCAGAATACAATATGTGCTCATGTTTAGGATTGCAAACCTTCCGAGTCTGAATCTGTTTCTAACGCGAAATCCAATCACTTGAAGTCATCGGAGCAATCAAAGCCGTTTAACTCTATCTATAATGAAGATACAGAATCAAAATTGTTAAGGTGAAACTTGTAGATAATTTGATTATGTTTTATTTGTCTATACTAGGGGCAAGTGTATGTCTTGCACCTGTTTCCATTCATAATTTTTTTTTTGGTTTTTTTTTGCGAGGAGGTAATACCGTTGTCTTCATTTGCGCTTTTTTGTAGGCTATTATGTGGAAATGAAGACAGCGGTGCGGGTATGATTCCGGCGCTTGCACCTGTAAGAGAGGCGCCGGCGCCTCTAGTCAATTGGCAAACACTTTTGGGTCTTTCACCTCAAACGCAAACCACGACAAGTAACACAGTAGTATTTGCACCTTCCACGCTTCATTCGTCTACGACTTCACAAAAAACGCTGATATCAACACCACCGCCAGGTTCAACATTGTTTAGATGTGAAACTGTAATATTATCTGTGAATATATTGAAGTATATCAACGTTTTTGTCGTTGTAGGTATTGGAGGATTTACTTCGGATGACGATCTTGGTTTTGACCCGTTCAGTGAATCATCAAAAGGTCTTGCAAGATTGCTGGAGGAGGAAAAAATCAAACAGCCATCGTCAGTTTCTCAAAAGTTGAAGCTTGTTTAACAAAGAAGAAGGATAATATTCGTGTAACTAAACTAGTTAGTAAAAGGCGTGTTAGGAGTCTTTCTAGAGGGATTTGTTTCTGATAATTTACGCTAAGGAATATTTTCCTCAGCAATCTCAACACGTGTTTTTACGATTGATTTTTGTTTAGATAACATGTCTAAAATCTATTAGTAGTGTTCATCTGGGAAATGCTTTCTATTGTTTTTCAATTCTGTCAGAGTTTTTTTTAGGGTCACTTCTAATGTGAATCATCATACATCACAACAACATCTGCAGCAACATCAACAACCGCATCATCAAGAAAGCTTCTCGTTACGAGATTTGTGGAGTAGACCTTCATCATTGTTAGGTTCTGTGAACTCAGCCCAGCCGCACTCATCACATCTCGATATGTTTGCTGGTTTGATGAATACGCAGCAATCACAGCAACACCAACAGCAGATCCAGCAGCAGCTACACCACCCGCTCAATCACCATCACACACATCACCACCATCAGACGCACCAGCAACATCCACAACATCGACAACAGCAATACGATCCATATTGTGCTCCTCCACCCGGTCTCACACCGCCGCATCGTTCTGATATATCTTCACAATCTATTTCGGATTGGCAGGAAGGTCTGAAGGCCCTATTGCCAAACGTGAATGTACGTTTCGTGAGCGATCTTGAAGGTGGTGGTCATAACGGCAACAGTTTACACCATTTACATCAGCCACAAACGGCACAACACTCGTCAGCTGGCACGAGATGGCTACCGTCTGCCTTTGGACTCGATCCGAACGGACGCATAGGACCGCATCATATGGTACAGCACACAGTACCTCCACCGCCCGGTTTCCCAGTGCCGAACCGATGAAAGACCATAAATTTTCAGAATTGTCGATCCATCCAATATCGAACCCCCTACGAATGTTTACGGTGCTCCGTGGTCTAGGTCGTGTAGCGAACAGGCTGCATTGCCACCACGGAGCGTCGTTCCTCTTTATTCTAAATCTGTACTTTCTTTTCCTTCCCCTTCCTTTCCCCGTTTCATGTTTTCCCTTCAATGTCACTATTTTTATATTTCTTCGCTGTCCGCACAGGCTCGCTAGTCGAGAGTACGAGGTTGTGTGATGGCGTTTCACGTTAAGAGTTGCGCCACCAACTTCCTCGACGTATCTATTCGAATAAAATTTTCTGTTCTATGGATATGTTGAGTCCGCAGTGTATGCATTCAATATCTAGAGATGTGTGTTTGTGTGGAGCACAGTACAAAATGAGGTGTAGTAACATAGAAGCAAAATGACGGAGCTGTTATCATGAACAACATTCCAAATTTGTAAACTTGTTCAGAACTCCATTCTTTTTCTAGCAAACTGACCCTTTCGGGACCAGAGCCATTTTCTATCGGCGTGCCGTCCGGACGGCGTGTCGTCGAAGTGCGGCTGCTTTGTCCAAACAATAGTGGGGCTCGGAGAAGGCGCAGCGCACTGGTTTCTTAAGATCGCCGTTTTATCATATGCTGCACTCAGACGTTTCCCGTGTCACTTTCGTTGCCGCGGGCTCTGCGTAGATCCCTTTGTTTATTACCAGTTTCTACTTAGGGCAAGAAGAGTTACGGCATTCACTTTCTGACTTGGGTATCCTTTCATTTTATAAGCCCGAAATAACCATACAGATTGAGAAACAAAACCATCGAACTACTAGTTAGAATGATACCGAGCTTCACGGACGGTGCGAGGTCATGAACTCGGAGGTATCTTTGCGCCACTTCCCTGTCTACACTCTAGAGATTGCACACTTCAGAAGCAGTATCCTTCTGGTGAAATCTAGTGGAAAGGTGTGACCGGCAAAAATGCCATTGGATAGCTTGTGCATGCAATACTATGCATACGGTCCGAAGCAAGCATGCACACGTGCACCCAAACTCGGTACGTCGCCGAAGATGGATTAGCCCATTAGGGACGCCGTAGTGCAGGATGTGCATGCCGCGCGACGTCGCTTTCGAAAGAATTTGTTTTGGCGCGCCGCAACGGAAGTGAGGGCATTTATTAGGTAGGGTTGGGATTTGAGGGACATTTTCTTCACTGGACGATGGATGAACGTTAAAGAGAGTTATGTAGTTTCTTTTCCTAGTCAAAAGAACTCCATCTGCCTAAAAATTCTTCATGTGAAACGAGAAAGCAACATCTAAGTGAAAAGGCGCATATCTCTAGGTGTTGTGTGATTATCAAACAAAAATAATTTTCAGGTCGTTGACGGCTGGCGGCTGACAGATAGATGTGCTGTAACGTAGAAAGAGCGATGTGCAAAATGGGCGTCAGTAGTGTAACGGATAGAGCACGCATCCCGGAGAGTGAGGTGCGGGTTCTAGTCCCGCCTGACGCGAAAGTTTTCCACATCACTCTACATCAATGGGTAGAAATCATCGTATTTAATCGCGTTTACTGATGGCGTGATGTTATAGATAATATACCCATTGATGTAGAATGACGTGCAAAATTTTTCGCGTCAGCGGGACTCGAACTCGCATTTCACCCTACTCGGGGGCGTGTACTTTAGTCCGTTGCACTAGTGATGCCAATTTTGAGACTACTCATTTTAGGCTAAAAGGCATCTATCCGTGAGCAACCAAGCGTGAACGGTTTGGCTGGGTAGTCGCTTCTCGACATTGAACCCAATCACGCTAACAGATTGAGTCCCCTTGACGCAAAAGTTTTGCACATCACTCTATGCCATTGTCATGTAATGAATCTATGACGTCATCTCTATGTTTTTTGTAATCAGTCGATAGCTTGAGGAACGTAGATCTGAATACTAAGCTTGGTTTGCCGAGAGGACGTTCCACAACGGAAGACAGATAACGTCTTGTTCCGCTCGTCTGCAAGTCGATCGGGTCGCCTACCGTTCCCAAAATTGATGCTATATCGCCTGCTATTGGCCGGAAGTCCCCAACCCTTTCCAGGACCTCGTGTACCACGAGTGGTCATTCAATAGCTGAAGAAATTGCGATTCTGATGACATGTTTGGCTTTTGGAAATGGTTTTTCGATGAGCTGTAACGAGGAAGTAAAAATTGAGTTTTTTTTTGGAGTGCACAGTGTGATTCGAACTCGTGCTTACATGGCCTTTGCACTGAAGAGAAGTTTTTCACCAAAGTTTCAGTAATTATTCGATAGTCTTATAAATGACGATTCTGAATATAAAATTAGTTTTTAGATTGAATAGAATAGAATGCAGGTTTTTTAATGCGCTGTAAAAGCGGAGAACAAGCATTGCGTTTTGCTTGCGGAGTGCTGAGCGTATTTCGCTATCGTTCAGGCGTGGCCTTGCTATAGAGTTTTAATATTCGCTTAATAGTTCAAAAAGTGCAGATTCTGTGAACTAGTTTGTTTATCTGATTTGAATCCTCGGTGAGCTGTAGCAAGGGAATTAAGATCGTATTTCATGTTCCGAGTGAAAAGCCCGCCTCTTGAACTTCGCAGTGGCTGCAATGGTGATTGTATAGTGATATTCGTACGCTGGAGGCAATATATAAATGATCAGAAAGAATGGTATGTTACTAAAGGCTTTCTTTTGAAGGTTATTTTAAGTAAGAAGAACGCCCATGTGTCCTAGAAACTTCCTTTTTCAGTACTAAAATCACATCAAAGCGTACAAGTGTGTAGCGAAACTCTCAGACTGTTAAAATATCACAAGAAATCTCACATTTTTATCGTATCGGTGAAGAAATCCTTATGAAATCTCAAAAGTCGCGCATCGAGACTGCAATTTGCACTGCGCGTGGAGATTTGAATTGGTGGTCCCGAAAGGGTTGAGAGTTAATACGAAACACTGCTTGTTCATATTCAGCGGATTTACGTTACACCTTCCCTTGCTAGGCGTAATGTTGTCGAATCAGTAGCTTCCTTTGGACAATTCAGTCTTCATGAGAAGAATGCTGTAGCATTTGTGTTCATTCGGAAACCTGTTCAGAGGCGTAACCGGTGTCGAACTAACCCTCTCGAGATCATGGACCCAACCCCCGGCTATCGCGTCTATCAATGACACGTTGGGTCAGACGCCACTATCAGAAACGCAGAGGGTTGGGTCCATGGTTCTGAATGGGTTGAAAATTAGTTTTATCTACATTTCGTAGTACAAAGGTAAAACTTTCTGATGGGCATACTTGACAAGCTGCAAGTACAAGTGCTGTGGATGAGGAAGGAGGTATTGTGGTAGTGAATGTATCACAAAGTGGAAGTACAGTAGGATACCACTCAGATTAATTGCTATGTGTCGGCAGAATTGCGAGCGACGGTTGTTAACGAGGGGGGTGTGTATGGCACGGGTGCTGAGGAGATTCGCCAGTGAACTGGATTCGGTGTTCAGAGTGCGTGTGGGGAAATTAGACGTTGATCGGACACAAAGACCTGCAGGCGTCCGGCTCCTTTTATCTCTCATTTCTTAATCACACGATCCGTCTTCCCAGTTTTTTCGGTGAGGATCCCCGTAATTCTAGCATTCGATTCGTTTCTCGTCTCGTTCTTGAATAACGTAGAATACTGGTTGAGCATGTCTCCTTGCAATCTTGAGGTTAGCCTGGCTGTGGCATTTCATAGGCGTTGTAGTTGACTGCCGGAGAGTGTTAGTGCGGTAGGAGGAGAGGGAGAGAATAGCTCCACACGTGAGTGACGAGCATCACGACCACTCGCCCACGGCGCCTCCAACCGGCTCTACGTACTGAGAATCAAAAGATATCTAGTTAGTATGGGAAGTAGTTTTTGGGAGACACATTCGCCTTTTCAACGCAACCGTAGTGGTTAGCACGCGCTCCCGGGTAGGGTAAAACGCTGGTTCAACTCCAGCTCGATGTTCATTTTTGCATATCACTCAACGTTATTGAGTATGCGGTTTTTTTCTGATTAGAAGGGAACAAATGAAAAATCGATTTCATTCGATGAAGAAGAAATTTTCACAGGAGTTTTAGTAACCCTGCGAAAGCTAAGATTTGAGGCTACATCTTCACGTTGCCGGTTTTTCAATACACCCCTTTATAAGACTGTAACATTCAAATAAAATTATTTTTCATAAAACCACGTGTTTTTTTCCTCTTATCTTGCTTATATTTCGCTGGACAAAACTATTCCATTAGAGCGCTAGTACTCAGAGTATAGTAGAAGCTGTAAAGAACTCAAAAATGCGTTTGCTACTTGGGAAGCTCTTTTGATTTCTTGATCTCCTGTGGTCTTTTGATTTGTACTTTGAACCTCGTCGGACAGAGCTCTCTCTTTAGACTATTAGTAATCAACTGAAAAAATGCTTTCTGATTCTAGCCATGTCCTTTTTTACTGGAAATACGGTTTAGCACGGAGAATGAGATCAAGTTTTACATTTTTGGCTACATTGTTCAGGGGCTATTCGACAAGGTGAAAGCCGTGGCAGGGCCGGGCGAGGTTGGACGATTGATATTTTTCAAAAGTTCGACTTTCTATAAACCTCGGCATAATTAATTGATATCTTAAAATTAAGAAAACTTATCTTGATTAACTGACGCGAGGTTGGTAAATTAGTCGTAGAAGTTCGGCTGACGTTTCGGCGACCCGCCTTCTTCATAGCTTGGGCGTATGTAGTATTAGTCTATTTGAATGATTCGGATGGTCTTATTTATATGCTGCCTAGGTCAAGTTAGAAGGCCAAACGAAGAAAGGGCGCGAGATCTCGTGTGATGGTGACGCACACGTCCTTCCGTCATTTCGGGACTTTGGGCGTTTATCCAAAATGCCTCAACAGTCTTGCGCGTAGATGTTTTTGATTCCTGCGCTATGATTGTGACAGTCACATCAAAATCGTTGTTGATGTGTTTTTGTGCCCACTTGATCTTTTTAAAGATCTTTTTAGACACCTTTTAACCGCGCTACTAATTTCGTTTGATATAAATGGCAGTTTGAAGGGAACTTCATTCAGGTGCGGAGTATTGTGCTTTCGGGACCTAATTCAACTTTTTGAATATTCCGAGTGGAAGACGTTTTGTAGCCGTTAGAAATGGCAATTTTTCGTGCCAAGTTCAACGATTTGTTCCTTTCCTCTTCTCCTCTGCTCACATTTTTAGTCGTCCAGCACATGTGTTCTATATGCGATTTTTTTTCATGTATGAAGGATGAGAAGAAAGGTGATTGACCAAAATGTTTTTGTTATTTGCGTCTTGAACGGACAGTCAGAGCATATAAAATTTACGCGAGAAAGTCCAAACGTATGGTGGCTTCCATTCTTAAACATCTAAGTAAAGCTTTTGGTTAGTGGCTATAGTACAAAATAGTATTGAAAGCCAACTACCAAGAACATTTTGGTCAATCACCTCTCTTCTCATCTTTCATATGAAAAATCGCTAATTAAAAACATGTTTCGAACGGCTAGAAATGTGTGCACAGGAGAAGAGGAAAGGAACGAATCATTGAACTTGGCACGAAAAATTGCCTTTTCCATCGCCTACGAAACATTTGCCACTCGGAATTATTCAAAAAGTGGAATTAGATCCCAAAAGAACAATACTCCACACCTGAATAAAATTCCCTTCAAACTATCATTTATATCAAACGGCATCAGTATCAGTAGCGCGGTTTGAAGGTGCCTGAAAAGATGCGGTCTTGAATATTCCGTGGTAGTTGTTGAAATCCCCCCTCCCACCTTGCGCCGTCAGCTGATCTGCAATAGACTTTACGATCGATTGTGCAATACCAAAAACTGTATGATTTGCCCTAATGGAAAAGAGGGGGATTGCATGAGATCGAGCACAATTTATTTGCTAATGTGTAAACATGCGGGAAAGAATCTAGGCAAAACGAGTAGACAACTTTTCATCTGCATTAAAGAACATCTAAATAGCAAGTCTGAAACAGATAAAGCCAAACCTTTAGGTTCACATAGGGCACAAAAACACAACTACAACGATTTTGATGTGACTGTCACAATCCTAACGCATGAATCAAAAAACATTCACGCGCAAAACTCTTGAGGCATTTTGGATAAACGCCCAAAATCTCGAAATGAACTGGAAGGACGAGTGCGTCACCACCACACGAGATCTCGCGCCTTTTCTTCGTTTGATGTTCTAACCTGACTTAGGCATCACATAAATAAGATCTTCCGGATCATACAAATAGACTAATACTGCATACGCTCAGGCTCTGAAGAAGGCGGGTCGCCGAAATGCTAGCCGAACTTCTACGACTAATTTACCAACCTCGCGTCAGCTAATCCAGACAAGTTTTCTCGATTTTTATAGATAGATATCTTATCATTCAATTGGGAATTTTTCCTCGGCTTCGGAAGAAACTCCAGATAAAACGATTGACTAGGATACTTCGAAAATTTTCCTAGACATTATGATTTTCAATTTCCAGCTATTATACGCGTAATAAAAATGAAGGCGAAAGGCGAATGTGAAACATAATTTTTGATCTGGATGCTACAGTGTTATAAAGGGGTGTTTTTAAGAACCGGTGGTGTGAGGTAGACTTCAGTCTCAGCTTTCAAATAGTTACCAACACTCCTATGAAAAGTTCCTCTCCAACGAATAGGATCGGTTTTTCATCCATTCCCTCCTAATCAGGAAGAACCACTATTTTTTTTCACAAAAAGCGTCGACTGCGTCAAAGAAAACATGTTTATTTTGTTATTTCAGTTAACAGAGGTGCTGATCCGCTGAAGTTTCCAATTTCTGCTAATGTATGATCCGTTCTCTGTCGACTTCGATCCGGTGCAGGTATTGAAATGTTCACAAGACAGCGATGACAAGGTTGTCAATGGTAGCTTGGATGATTTCGAACGAACATTTTTCAATAGGCATCCAGAAATCGCTGAGCTCATATGTGAGCTCGACGGGTCACTAGAGCGGATTAGCAAAAAGTGGGTGATTTGAATTGCCAACGTGTTTTTTCTTGGCAGAAATCTCTAGTGACATTCACTTGTAGGCAGATGAAGCGAATTCGTCAAGCTCGTTTAGAGGAAATGATGTTGAACGATCGCACGCT
Source organism: Parelaphostrongylus tenuis (assembly GCA_019055375.1). Lineage (NCBI taxonomy): Eukaryota > Metazoa > Nematoda > Chromadorea > Rhabditida > Metastrongylidae > Parelaphostrongylus > Parelaphostrongylus tenuis. The sequence goes on from JAHQIW010001340.1 coordinate 1,363,750, forward strand.
GTTTGAGAAAAGGTTGAAACCGTTCAAGAGGTGAGATCTCATAGATTATTTGCACACAGTGTGCTTAATGGATGAAGAAGTGAAATTCTTGGCTTTGATCAAAAGGGTCCTTGAGGCATGCGGCATGCATTCCACTTCACGTAGCATTTTCAGAGGTGACTGAATGTATGTCTGCCTTTGTCATTTATTAGCGTTGGCCTGCCGATGTACCGAGTCAGTGGTGCTCTCTTCCCAGGCAAGTGTGCAACCGTTTCGCCAAACCGAAAAGGTGGGAAGGCTTTGTGAGCCTTGTTGGACGCAGCGGGATCGAACCATTGACCACGTATGTGTTGCAGAGCACCTCTAATCACAGCGCCATAATTGCTCTTAGTGAACTTACCATATTCTTTTAGCTTTTCAAGGACATAATGCCCGTAATAAGTGAGTCGATTATTAAAATTCCATCAGTCGATGGTTTCACTCTCTGTGAGATCCATTGTAACGCACCTGAGGGAATTCGATTCATTGGTGTTGCTAAAGAAATTCTCCCTGTGATTCTTTTCACATGCGTGCGTATTCAGTATTATTCTTTTTACATGCGTGTGTATTCAGTATTTTTAGTGGGTCTGCATAGCTGATAAGAATATAATATGTTCTGAGCCTGGTCTAAGTGCTATCTATACAGGCGCCTCATTCAGCTTACTGGGACTTATCAGTAGCACGGTCTCGGCTTCAGCCAATCCCTTGAGACTGTACTCCTCTGTGAAGGAATCGATGCCGAGCAATAGATCACCGCAAGTCGCATTTTGGAATTACCTGACACTTTAATGACCTGCAACCGAGCTTGTGACTTTTACAGTAAATCATACCTCTTTATTCAACCTCTTTTTTATAGACTCAAACAATAATAAGATCTGCGGCCAGTCACTACAATGTCAGGTAATTCCATCACCTGACTTGCGGTGATCTATTGCTCGGCCTCTACTCCTTCATAGAGGTATATAGCCTCAAGGGATCGGCTTAACCGAGGATGTAGCTACTGATAAGTCCCGGTAGGACGAAAGAGGCGCCTGTATAGCACTTAGACCATGGCTCAAAACATATTATATCCTTATCAGATTATTATTGTTTGAACAAGTGTATGAAAAAGCGGTCGAATGAAGGGGTCTGCATAGTATGGATATTGCGGGATTTTTTCTGAGGATTTTCAGGTCTTGTCGCTAGTGTGCTTATTGACGCATTCAAGACGACTGGATTATCCACTACGTTGAAATCCCCCCGCCCCTTCCTCACCCCTTAACTGGTTCAGGGGAAGATGTTGTTTCTAATAACTCCTTACTTAATCTTCCTTTTTGCTTCGGAAGACTACTGCTGTTGAAAAGAGGCTTAGAGAGCGTGTTTAATGAAGAGGGACACAAATGCCTCTGCCCTGGGGGTTTACACCGCCTACGTTATGCAGAGCATGGTATTTGAAAAGCAATTTGTTGTATTCTGAGATTGAATTACTATGATGTTTTTTGGGAGCAGGTAGCCTTTTGGTTAGTGATGTAATGCATCAGGAAGTATGGTGAAAAACAAGACCCTACTTGATGCCCTCCTCCTCTAACACCTGGAATCAATCAACTGAACCTTTTTGCCCAGCTACCTCTGATTGCAAAGAGAATAGTCTCAACCAGAATTCTACGCTAATTACGAAGAAGACGAAATCCTCAAGCAACAATCGGAGCAACATGTGAAATGTTCGGAAATATTTGTGAAGGATGAATGCGAGGTAACGAATCGACTGCAAGAAGTGCCACGATTCGTGCAGTAAATTGTGGTGACTGCTCAGGAAAAATAATAAGAAAAGATGTTTCAGGTGCTGTATGCAGTGAGAGGGTATCAAGTCGACAAATGAACATCGTAGTATTCCTTGGGTAACTCATATAACTTCATAAGTGCTGGTTGTTTTGTGGACGAGTGGTTTTCCTCACAGGCAAGAGTTGTATCTGCACTAAAAACATATAGAGTGAAGAAGGACATAGAAGATACATAAGGGGAAAGAAAAGCATAAGTCCTTCCAAAAAGCAAATAAACCTGATTCATTGAGGAGCAAAAATCGGGTGCAGCTTCGAAATTGCGAGGCACTGCGGTTGGTGTGACTTCCATAGAAGTCGTAGCGAGTCAAAAAAGTTGGACGTCGTCGCTAATATGTTGAATATGCGCTCGTCGTCCTCCTGTATAAAATAGTAAATAATTTCCCTGTTGGAATAAAAAACTAGCTATTTTGATAGAAGGACACGTGCGGCACAGTGTTTAGAAATGCTCTGCGACACACGTGATCCATGGTTCGATTCCACGCCGCTCAAGGCTCAGCAATCCTTCCACCACCTTCGGATAGGCGAGTTGGTACCAAACTCGTCTGGGAGGATAGCAGCCCTTTTGATGTAGATCAGTAGGCCACCATGAGTCATTGTGAAGGCCAGATGTGCGTCCAATCACCTCTAACGATTTGATGAGTTCTGGGTAATGGCGCTTTTCTCAGGAATCAATCAACGTCAGGAGCTTCATCCTTCTTCCTTTTTATCTGTAACATTATCTACCAAATTATTTTTAGATCAAAAGTTAGGAACACCACACACAACACATATCCGACGGGTCCGATGTCATCGCTTCATCAGGCTGCAAAAGATCGTCGTAGAGTGGAGGTGTGTAGGTAGAGTTCCATATTTGTATTGTGTATTGTGTATAGAGTGTGTATTTGAGGGAGTTCCATCGTTTTGATGCTTTTGTCGAAAAGTGAAAATTGTATCAATCATCCGTTTTGGGGAATGGGATCAAATTCCTCCAGTCTTCTAATTACAAACTATTCCCACTATAGCGATATCTGACAACCACGTATACGTTAATGCTAAAATCGTGAACAAAAATCTTCATTTACTTCAAGAGTAAGTAGGCCATCTTTCTGTTCAGCACTGAACCTTCGCGGAATTTTCCATGTGCTGAATGCAGATCGTGAATGGTGTGCTTCATCTTTTCATCCCTATGTCCTGACATAGAGTTAGCTTTTCAACTAGTTTACGCAGTGTCGCGTAAACTCATTTATCTTAATAGATTAATTCATAAATCATCTTTCATTTATGAGTTCTTCAATTTCCCTTGATGAAAGTCGGTGTGTTTCTGAAGGCATACTTATTGAATTGAATAAGGCTTCTTCCTGATTATAAGGGAACATAATCAATCAGAATTCATTTTATTTGACCGCGTATCGCGGGTCATGATATTACAGTAAGCTCATTAATGTAGAGTGTTGTGCAAAAATGTTTGCGTCAGCCGGGAGTCGAACCCAGATCTTGTTAAACCGTTGCACCACCGACGCTCGTTTTGCACTCCACACTTTCTTCATTACAACGCGTTATCTGTCAACAGCCAAGAAAGAGTAGGATCTGGGTTTGAATCTTGGCTGACGCAAAAGTTTTTGCACACAACTCTATATTATTGGGTTTATAAGGGAACAAATGAAAAACTGATCTCATTCGCTGGATAGAAACTTTTCATGGGAATGTTAGGTATCATTGGAAAGCTTAGATATCTGTCTACAACACAACGTCGCCAGTTTTTAAAACACCCCTATGTAACGCTGTAACAGTCAAAGTAAAATCATGTTTCATGAAACCACGTTTTTTTTTTAGTTATCTCGCTTACATTTCATTGGATAAAACTACTTTCTTAGAGTATAGCTCAAACCCCAAAGAACTTAAAAATGTGTTTGCCTTCCAAAAAGCTCTCTTGATCTCCTCTGGTCTTTTGATTTGTGCTTTAAACCTCGCCGGACAGAGCTCTTTCTTGGAACTAACAGTAATCATCTGATAGCATAGTGTTTCCTGATTCTAGCGATGTGCTTATTTTCTGAGAATACAATTTATCAAGGAAAATAAAATGGATTCCTACATTTTGTCAATGTTGTTTACCGACTATTCGATAAGGCAAGGGTCGTGGCAGGGGAGTGGTGTAGCGGGGCGAGGCGGGACGGTTGAAAAATTCTTACACAGTTTGGAATTTCTTCTCCGCTCTGAAAGAAAATCCAGATAGAACGATTGACTAAGATATTACGAAAAATTCTCTACACATTGACATGCGTTTCGGCTTCCAACGATTTATACGCATGGTAAAAAATGAAGGTGAAAGGTGAATGTGAAACATTTAGATCTGGATGCTACAGTATTGTATAAGGGCGTTTTAAAAACCGACGACGTGGGGCTGTAGCCTTTAGTCTCAACTTTCGAATGGTTACTAACACTTCTATGAGAGTTCCCCTCCAGCGAATGAGATCGGTTTTTCATTAATTCCCGAACGCTGAATAATAGTTTGTTTACACGAAGAAAAGTATTTTGAATGGGTAATCCCCGTCAAAGTTTACTGTTGAGTGGAACCACCTCATCCGTAAGTTGTCCCCTTCCACTCATAGCGACATTTTCGTGCACCTTTCAGTGTGCCATTTTGTATGGGACCCATGCATCAGGCCTACCAGATGTCTAAGCTTGTGCTCCCTTCTATACATTCTAAGAACTTGCTGGAATGGAGACATCAGGGCACTTTAACGTGTTTGTATATCTTAGAGTTCTGAAAAGGATCTATTTGACCACGTAACCCATGCCGTAGTCGGCTCACGGCATGGTTCGCCTTCATTCGAATCACGTCCTTAAAATGTGTCCCTTAAATGCGCTTTCAAAATCAGTATCTATTTAGTTATAAGTGAATAATAAAGGTGAAACGAAATAGTTTTCTGGGATCGCGTTCTATTGTTCGATTTGGTCCTTTTCTGTCTGTACGAAAAAAAGAAATTTTTAGCCTGAAAAAGGCACACTTCAAGACTAGGTTTTCAGGACAGTCGAATGGCGAATTCATCCAGATCTCCGCACTCAGTCGTGAAAGGTCGAGAGCCTTGTGGACACCGTAGTGTCCATATGGTACGGAAGGAGTCAGAGGACATCCATAACGACACCAAAGTTCACAAGTAGAAGGCAAACACTCACAAATCTCGTGGTTGGTGGATTCGATGGAACGAATCGAATGAGTGTTGAGTTCATTAAGTATTTGATCACGAGTTATGTGTAATTGAAGACAAAAGTGTGGAACTATCGAGCTTTCTCCTTTTTTCAGTGTCTTTAAAATGATTTGTGATTGTTGAAGTATGCGCTTTTTTCCTTTATACTTGAGTGTTTTGTCGACACTTTCTTAATAAACGAAGTAAAACGGATTTTTTTCTCTGCGAACTTTTTTGGGTGTAGGCCATGTTTTGCGTTTTTGGGATCATTTGAAAGCCCGTCTTCTCCCGCGTTGATTGGTGCATCATTTATCTATCTAAATCAAAATGGAGTTAACAAGCGAGCAAATTAGGTTGTTGATGAAGCACGAATAGCTGTTGGGTTCAAATGCAACGGTGGCAAGTGAACGCATCAATCTGGCTTGGGGCAAAAAGTTAGCAAAAGTACAGTGTTTAATAGCATAGTACAAGTGTAAAAGTAAAAGTTTGACTATTAGTTTTGTCTATGTTCGGGTGTAATAGGTGCATTAATAGATGTTTTACAAGCATTTTCTCAGAACTTTTTCCCTAACCTATTAGATTAATTGTCAGTTATTACAACAGCGTGCTTGGTTTCCGAAAAGGCCTTGTGGAACATTATGTCAGCGGAACCTAACTTAAATTGAATTCCATTTTTCGCAATAAAGATAATAAGATTCTATATCAACATGAAAGAAGTAGTGCTATTTGATGAAATTGAAGGATGACATTTGAGAGTTGAATATAATACTCAGCACCTCATGTTTCTCTTAAGAGAGTACATTTGAGGCACTTGGTGACTTTCACGATAGAATGCAGAGTGCTACGTTTATACAGACTTTCTCAGACATTTGAAGACGAATCTACACAATGTGGTAAAAAAAAAAAAAAAGCTGCTACATCGACAATGAAGTCTTACCTGGTGTGGTTCCCAGAAGATCGTGTTTTTGCTTTTTAAGGTATGTATCATCAGCGTGTAGAAGTAAGGGACCACGTTTGAGGACCTTGTTAAGTATGGTTATCGACAGTCCGCTAGTCAATGAGACTTTACTCGAGATGCCCAACATTGCACCCTTGCTATTACTGAACATAATAGTTTACTGTCTGCATTGCAATTCCATAAAAAGATAATTTCAACGATAACTGCTAAAAATTGTCCCTTGATTAATACACTCCACATCCTTCCAGTAATCAACTTTATCGTAAAAACCAATCAATTTGACAGACTGCTGTAAACTCATACGGGTGGTGATAAGTATAAGGCACAGCCACAGATATATACACTGGGAAAAATTTGTCATCAATATGGAGTTAGTCAGACGGTCATAACCATTCCTACTATGATCAAACAAGTGTAAATTAGTTTCTAATGATTGTATCTCAACCCACCCTGCTTCGAACACTACCAATCGCCACACATTTTCATGCTGCTGTTCTACAACAACTCGAAAACTACAAGGCTCAACAACGCATTATTGTCATGTTAATTAATTTCATATAAGCATTATTATTATTTTACTTGTTATCACAAAAAGTAAAACCATTTGAAAGATTTTGTTAGTTTAGAATTTGAACCATACAATGCTATAAAGTTCTGAAATATCACATCACTTTCTATGCAACATAGACAAACACAAAAAAAAAACGCATGTGAAGCTACTCGTCCTTTAACCAGCGATGACCATACCACTCCAATCTCATTCACCAGAGCTCGGAGATGAACCGATAATGAATACAAGACAGGTGCCCCTTCAAATAAAATGATCAACGTAAAAAGCAATAGATTTTTCCTAGAATCTGGGTTAGGATTCATTGGGGATGGGGTTTGATCTAGATACAAGTTAATTGGTTATGTGGTTATCGCTTTTTACAGGAAGAGTAGTTCACTTGCAAGACAAGTAATCCGCCCTCAAGAAAGCGCTCTACCAAAATCGATTCCATTATCTCAAAAGGAACATTATTTTCCAAAGGCCTTCGTAAGAGCCGAGAAGCCGTTCCTTTTCACGGTTGTTACGGTCTTTCGATATGAATTGTCCGGACGAAGCGGTGGGACTGAAATTTTGAGAAATTGAACAAATTCTTGATATAGCGCAATCATTCAGAAAAATCTAGCAAGAAGTCCCTAAAAATTTTGTTTTAATAGATTTCTGTTATCGTTCAAACCTAAAGTCATGGCTTACAATAATGACATGTTGAAAAACGAAGAATGAGAAAAAAATATGCTAGAGGTTGCAAAAGAATAAGCGAGTACTTTTTAATCATATATTAGGTCGTTCCATAAATTTCGGCAAGAGAAATAAACATCAAATTTATTAACGAGAAGTAATTAGAATTGCATGATAGAATTTATCAACGAAAAGTAAAATATCGTTCAATTGCGCATTTTCTCGCGAAAATTTTATGCACAACCTGCCTACATTTGCTTCAAAATGAAACTGTCCTGGGAAAAAATTTGCTTTCTACTCATGTACGAATGGCGCCTAGGGGAAATGCTAGTGAAGCGGCGCGCAAGATAAGTGCATCTTGGGACAATGATCTCTTACCCCAAAAGCGGCTGGAAGTCATTGAGGTCGAAGGAGAATAGTTTGATTATTAGTTTCGTCTTATGTTCGGGAACAAAGTATTGCGAAAATATTAAAGAATCAAAACGGTACGAATTTTCTTCACAATCTATCAGATCGAAACTCACGACCTATAGCCGACGCAAAGCACAAGTGTGCCGGTCACATAATGTGAGGGGACAGATAGATACGAAGAGCAGTGAAGCGGACTCCAAAAGAATGCAACCGTCGTCCTCTCGGACAGCCACTCAAACTACGAGCGCATGAGCTCAAACTAACGTATACCACCTACACTTACATATGGGAACGATTTTAGGAATACAGATTAGGCCTCGTGGACGTCACTATGCTTGGAGTAGGCCACCAGCATGGCCGACTAAACGAGAGAGAAATGAACGATAATTATGCAGATGTCTCCACTGAATGCCAAGCAAAAACACAATTGCGCTTGAACACATATTGAACAATAAACACAGCAGAAGATGAACAAGTTCAGCTGCATAGCTGCCTTACGACATTCATCGTACCCCTTGAAAAATACTTCAAAAAAAAGTCTCTAGCAAAGAATCCACTCCTAGAAATGTCTTCGACAAACTTCTCGCTTCTAGACGTTCTTACCAACTCGTCAAAATAAATAAACTGCTGTCTTGAAAGAAAAAAAAATGTGTAGACCTCAGTGGTCCATGTTCTATTCAGCAGACTTTGCTTGAAGAAATGGAAATTAATTGTTGAGATAGCCTAGTGAGTTGGGACATAAGTTCTTGGTATTTCCACCATCTTTTCATTTTCGATCTTCAATGCGACATGCCTTACTGGATTAAACCTGAATCTCTTCCGGAACTGAAAGAACTTCACTCGAAAAAGTTGATGGAAAGTGTGGAAATTTTGATATCCCAGTCCCTGAGCTTCTTCAACGCATGGGGTGCAAAAGGGGTTGAGAAGATTTTTAACGATGAATGTAGCACTCGATGTGTCGTCGGCTCAAGCAGAATTTTTTAAAAGTCTCCAGCACGCGACATGAATAATGAAGATTGATGGCCTCTCTCGCAGTGCTCAATGACTAGCGGAAAGACATTTGACAAAAGTGGTACCTGACTAAGTAAGGAACACAAAAACTATTAAGGCTTGACAGGGCGCCGTTCTCCAACTACCTGACGATATTTGAATGATCCATACTTTGGTTTGTATTTGATTTTTTGACATATTTGGTCAGTTACAATCTACCTCATCCAAAAATCGAAAAACACTTTTTTTCACAGCACTGGGCACTACATGCCACCAGTCTCGGTAGGAAAGAGGAGAAGCATTTTCTGCAGAGCAGAAGTGGTCTCACAAGTTCAGCGCCATAAATTTGTGTTGCGTGGTGGGAAAAACAATACTAAGTCATATCATTTGCTGTGAGTTGTTTAGAACTTATCAAAAAAGACCTCTTCATTCGAATACTTCAATCTCAAGAACATCAATAATCTGACAATCTGATAACGTGTTTTAAGCCTTTTATGAATCTGGTATGGGCACTTGTAGTGCATTTGCTGCTTTGCATTTTGAGCCTCTTCAATATCACAGTGCCTTTCGCTTCAGCTGATGAAGAGATATGATTTATTTTAGCAGCCAGGAACTCGATTGCTGGTCACTGCAATGTCGGAAGACTCTATCACTTTCACTGCGCTGATTTGTTATTCGGCATCGATTCCTTTACAAAAAGAGATATATCCCCGGCGAGGGATCAGCTGAACCAAAAGGCACCGAGCTACTTAAGAGTCTGAAAAGGCAAAGCAGCAGCTGTCTAGCACTGTATAAGTGCCGTACCAAACCTCATAAAAGGCTCCAAAGATGTTATTAGTTACCAAAAAACACTTTTACCGAGTGAGTGTCATTCACCCTACACTCAAAATGGAAGACACGAAAATGGACTTGCCTTGGTATACATCTGGATACAATTATGGAGGTACCATTCGCTTGGAATTTCTATTGAAACCAGACTGCTATCGTCAAATTTTACATGGACCAATGGCTTTGTTTGCGATAAAAAATTCAGCAGCAAAGAAGTTCTATATTACTTCATCATCCTTGCCAAAGTTGATCTAACTGTATTGACTTGGAAACTTGCTTGCATTTATGTATAGAAATAATCAAGGCGATAAGAGATGATCAGAGTGTTTGTTCTAAACAATGCGAGGTATCCAGCACTTCCTACATGAGTTTTGCTGACATGTAACCACAACTCAAAGAACTGATCGGTTTCGTTGTGGAGAGGGTTTTAGATTCTCCACCTCCTTTACCAATGTTTAGTTACCTTCACGAATACAACTAATGTCAGTTAAGTGTATTTACGTGTTCGTGGTCTCCACTGTAACCATTTGGATGGCTATTCGAATCAGAAAGGATTGGTTTTGTTGCAAGTAGTCTTGCAAAACATGGATACTGGCGGCGATTCGAACGATTAGTCCCACTTGTTACGACCTATGTCAACTCTGAATCTTATGAACCAATATACCACACTTGAGCTTAATACAACTAATGGAAAAGTAGAGGAAAACAACTAGTAGAGGAAAAGACGATTTGCCCATTGATGAAGCGAATTGAGCATAGTATGTATTTTAATGAAAAGAAAACATGCGTCTTACCTAGCCGACCAACGGCACCCATTTGTGGCTGCGGTGGCACTCGAGAAGGTAACTCCGTTCGATAAACTGGAGGAGGATCGATTTTCCTGGCTTCAGAATCGTTCGTACGTGTTAGGCTGCTGCTACGTTTAGTTGATGACGCTGGAGCGACTAGAAAGAAGACAATCACGCTTGCCAAACACAACAGCAAGTAAAATGCAAGACTTAAAACCTTATCGGGGAAGGGGTGAGTTATCTATATGTCACTTTATTGAATATATAGTCACGACATCGTACCAGTGCAAAAAGCGGCTAGACAAAAGAGTATTAGTCTATTACAACAGCATTAGATGGCTCGTGCCCCATTAAAAACATGACCTGTTATCTCCTTTTATTCCAGAAAAAAACTGAGAACAGAAGATGCCAAAATGGTCTATTGTAACCTTTATGATGCTGCTAATTCCTCAACTGGAGCAAGAGGCTGCCGAATCTGTCGACACATTGTTACTTAAGTGACGATAAGAATGAAAGTGTAATTTGTCGAAGGATAATGGACGATGCCCTCGGCATTGATTAAACCCTGGTGGTTTGGCCATGAAACTCCAATCGTAACACCGCAGAGGTGATTGAATGCATATGTGGCCTTCACAATGATTCCAGCTGGTCTATCGATGTATCAAGCCAGTGTTGCTATCCTCCACAACAAGTCTGATCCAATTAGTTAACCACAGAGGGATGGAAGGCTTGATGAGCTCTCAGCGTGTGATTTGCGCCATACGCACTTTTCGCCTTAATATCTAGTGAAAATATTACAGTTTGCTGAAGTAGGCTGCGAGCTTTACAAGTTATTTTCAGTGGACTCAAATTTCCACAATTCACCGGTTTCCCTCAAAGAGCGGGTGGGATCTATAAGAACACAAAACGATCTGCGCTACACTACGGGAATAGCCATGGGTTGTGCCGACAATACTATTATCTTGGAAACGAAATCACTTGAAAACTTACCATTACTGGTCATTGACTCAATTGCAGCTTCCAATTCTTGTAACTCGGGTTCAGCGTATCGCGGTGGTGGCGGAATTCTACGTGCAGTGCCCAATCCCATTGCAGGCGTCTTCTTTATAGGTGAGCTTGGTAGCCTATAGTATTATTGTAGATCGAACTACTCATCATTAACTTATTGTACAAATTTTAACTAAGAGACGACTACAATGAGTGGTACCTCGGAGAAGTAAGACCTCGAGCAGGCGATGATGGAGCACGAGGAAGGCGGCTTTTCTCTGTGGGAAAGCTACTTGACGTTGCCAATCTCGCTCGCGGAGACAATGTACCCGAAGACATCAAAGGACCAGTCGACGAACTTCCCGGTGATCCTGTCGAGGTGGCCATTCTATTCGCAACAACCAGTGAACGTTCCTCGCCCAGTTGTGGAATCTGTTTGAATATTAGACAAATTTTCCTAAGCATGATATCAGAAATCGAATATTGAAATCAGCTCTTAGTACGGAAAGAAATGAAAAGGCAGAGTTAACGAATGAAGATCGGATAGAATAAAAGTATAACTGACCGCTCCTTGATTGTCGAATCCCAGTTTCGTTGCCGACATCAGGTTTTTTCGTAATAACAACAAATCAGCCTCTTGACCTTTCACCACCTCCTTTAGACTGAGATTTTCCGCCTAAGTGAAAGAATTAAGAAATTAGATTGTGAAGTCACTTTTGAGTAGTCCACTAAATACAAGTGAAAAGGACAACCTTGAGAGATTTGTTCATGCTTTTGAGAGAATCACGTTCCTCCCGCATGAAAGCTAATTCTTTTTTGAGTTCCTCCAATAATGCCTGATCGCCTGACGTCATCGCAACTGTAAAGAGAAAGTGAAATTACGCGAGATTGAGACTAACTCCTTGGCGATCAAGTGTACCAAAAATGGTACACTAGATTTTTTGTCGTTTTTGTCGACACAAATTTTTCACTAGACTTTTAGTTTATTCGATAGCTTAGAAAATGATAATTCCTACACTAAGTCCAGTTTATAGAAAACTTTCTTGAGTCAGCATTCAAGAAAAGGTAGTTTTCACCTATGGCGTGCATTGTATGCGGGACTCTCATCCGCGCAAAAGATTTGACCTGACTCTTAGTACTTACCTAACAGCACAAATCTTAAACGTCCTGAGAATGGCTCTGATTTTGGCAAAATCTTGATAGAGCGGTGCAAGAGCGAAACGAAAATCACGTTTCACATGTGAATTATGCACATAATTTCACTTGCACCGAAAATATAGATTATCATGGCATATAAAAGTAAACCGAAAACTTGAAGTTTTATGAAGACACAGAAAAAAAAATCTAACCAAATTACAAAATATCATATCTTTCGTGTCGAGTGTTTTCTTAAGACCACAACTCAAATTTCAATATGCCTGATAATCATTTCTTGAGCCACGCATGTCTGCGGTCTATCAAAGAGGGCTGACTTATAGAGCATGATACACGTGTTTCGATCTTGCAATCTCGTCAGTCGGGCAAAAGACGAGGAAGGGTAATTGCCCAACTGACGAGATCGCAAGATCGAAACACGTGTATCGGGCTATATAAGTCAGCCCTCTTTGATAGACCAATAACATGCGTGTTTCAAAAAATGATTATCAGGCATATTGAAATTTGAGCAGTGGTCTTGAGAAAACACTCATAACGAAAGATATGATATATTGAATATACTAGCCAAAAGCAATCGAGTGTACAACACTCTATGTTCGGTGAGATTTTCACTGGACATAGAGTGTAAAACGTTCGTCGTCGGTAACTTTTAGTGTAAGGAGTGGAGCACCCACACAGGACTGGCAAAAGACGAGAAAGGGTAACTGCCCTACTGACGAGATCACAAGATCGAAATACGTGTATCGGGCTATATAGTCAGCCCTCTTTGACAGACCACTGACATGCGTGGCTCAAAAAATGATTATCAGGCAAATTACAAAAATTGGGTACGCGCAGCGATTATCTGCGGTTCCAAAGGGCTAAGCTATACAAGGCAAAGTTTTCGGCAGTGATAAATCTTTGAGAGGTATATCATGCATTAATAGCATCGAAGAGGTGATTGAATGCATATGTGACTTTTACAATAACTTGCGGTAGTTTATCGATGTATCAAGTCAAAGATGTTGTTTCCCTAACAAGTCCGGAACCAATTCACCAATCCCAGAGGAATGGAAGGCTTGGCGAGCCTTGGGTGCAGGATTGAACCATCGACCATCGATTGATCTAACACGTATGTGCCGCACAGCACCTCTAACCACTGCGTCACATGCGTCCGACTATCAAGGCTAAGTGAAATCTAAGAAGAGAAAAAAAAAGAAACATCTGATGGTGACCAAGAGAACTGAAGTACTGGACTGTCGATGTTCACACCATTTCAGAAATTTTTAGGAAAATTCAAAAGAAATATTGGATTATGCATTGAAAATTGAGTACATTATCCAAAGTGCTTACTATATGACTCAGATTTAACCCGTAGCTCATGCATCTTCACAAGCATCTGCTTCCGCTCATTGATAAGGAATAATACCATGGCCTTGTGTCGTTCCCTTTCCATCTCCAGCTTCCGTTCAACTCTTTCGGTTTCGGCTTTGCTTTCTGCCACATCGTTAATTTGAATTTCCAGCTGTAAAATGAATAACTAATGCGATATGTTCCGTAGGTTGCCGAAAAGCAAAAAGTGAACATAAAACTTTTACTATACTACTAAGATACTAGAATGGACGATATATAGATGTTTCTTTGCAAGCCAAACACGATGCTGTTATAATAGAAGCTAACCGATCAGCGGACATTTGGGTGTCTTTGCTTCCTTCACGGCTTGAAACGATTAGGCTATATACGTCCCCGTTCAGACAAACACCTCCATTGCTCAAAGAAAAAAGTTACCAAGCGTACATTTCAATCACATCGAGCGGAAACAGTTCTCCAACACAAAGGGAGGATATTGAAGCAGGAATCATTGTCCTTGCACAGTATTTTGAAACCTTGGCGAGTAAAATTTTCAATACATTCTGGATAGATTCGATGAATGTAAACATGAACCGTAGGAAGGAACGTCTCGTAATCAGCCATGATATGGCACAGTGTAAAAGATTGTTATCTTGATGAGGAAGGTGCATTCTCATGTGATCTTTGCCTACTGATTTCCACTTGGACAACTCAGTAGTAGACTTATAAAAGCGATGAGCGTGCTGAGGAGTTGCTTTGAGCTTGATGCGAACGAAAATTGTGTTGTGTCCTGTTCCGATTCAGTAGTGGAGGAGCTTGGCTGACTGGATTGTGGACAACTTGATCTTCCAGCCTAGTCTAAGTCTGGAGAAGGTAAAACCGCTGAAACGTCAGCCTATCGAATGAGCTGGGCTATAAAAACCTCATGTTTGGCTTATACAAGAAAAAAAAGAACCGCGAATTATTGAAAAAAGGCGAAGTTGACACGAAGTCGGTCATGGGTACTACTTCTATCAAATCACACAAATCACCTGTTGAGTGAGTTTTTCACGTTCCTTTTCGAGCAAAGCGAGTACGTCATCTCCTTGGGCTGCGTACCGACTCTTGCGCTCCTTCTCGAGTTCCAGTTCCTTTAACGCCCTTAGATGTCGTTTCTCTGCAGCGGCAAGTAACTAAATTACAAACAACATAGAAGTAACTACTAGAGACATTAAAGCCTCATTTGCAATGAAAGTGACCCTTTTCGTATTTCCCGGGCACATAGCAATGCTCAATATATGGGTTTATTTGGCGAATTTTACTCAGTAGGCACGAAGTTGATTGTTCGCATAGCACGCGGCGCGGTTGGCATGCGCCGCTTTCCTCACATTGGTGTAGTTTCATAATGAGATTTGGATTTTTTGTCGTCACTTATGAAAAGTTTTGCAGTCAATTCTGGAGCCCATATTTCAAAAGCCATCGAGTAACTATCAAAACTTAGAAAATCTTGAAAAAAAAGTTATATAACACCTGGAAAAATATACTGATTTTCAAAAGAGTGACTTCTTTGTTAAAACAAAGAGCAGAGATATTCTTACAAGCGGGAACAATTATACTGCAAAAACCTTGATGGTAGTCTCTTCTGTGACATTCCATTAGATTATGATCTTTCAAAATCTCAATATACTGAAGAAATTCCTATATTTCCATTGCGAGACACATCAATGAAAACTGTTCGGCACGCGGCGTGGCTATCGGTAAATTATATATGACCCATGTCGTACCGAAGAAGTTAGAAATGGCCCTCATAGGACCGATTTGTATGAAACTGGGTAATGAAAAAGA
The DNA here is from genome assembly GCA_019055375.1 of Parelaphostrongylus tenuis. Taxonomy (NCBI): domain Eukaryota; kingdom Metazoa; phylum Nematoda; class Chromadorea; order Rhabditida; family Metastrongylidae; genus Parelaphostrongylus; species Parelaphostrongylus tenuis. The sequence continues at coordinate 1,379,250 of JAHQIW010001340.1, forward strand.
AAAATATTTTTGAAAGAACGAGAAAAGATCACGTACACTCTTCGCTCGAAGGTGACTTCGTCGTTGGACAGCTATTAGTTTCTCAAGCTGAACAAGCTGCGATCCATAAAGTTGTCCAATTTCTTGCTCGTCCAGCTCCTCCTCAGTTATGGAAGAGTCACGACGTAGAGCACACATCGGATCGTTCCCACATAGTTTACCATATTTGGCATCGTAAAGAAGGAATTTCGTCCGTTCATTCTGAAAAGAAAAGAGAGGAATGATTTTACAAAAAAGACACAAAGAAATGAAAGTGAAGAAGGATCGCCTGACACCGGAATAGTCATTGGAATAGAATCACGAAACAGCTTTTTGCCCCTTCCACCTAATCAGCCTTTCAAAGGCTAAACAACTGTAACCAACTTCATCATATAGGTAAGTAATTGTGAACAGCTATGGAAACTGAGGTAAAATCTAAATGAATTCCTTATTTATACTGCTTCTTTTAGCTGTGATATATCCATAAATTCCTGAATGTTATGATTCTAACGAGATTGTAGATCAATAGTTGTCAGCTTGGATATATCGAAGAAAGAGTGGTAGCAGAGCAGTGGCGTTGATGATGTAGTGGTATATGGGTGCACTCCCGATGTGGGTGAAACGCGGTCAACTCTCACCTACTGTCAAACCTTTTACAACCATTCGTATTCTTAGATCTGTCCAAACTAAGTTTACCGCAGTAGTTTTGAAACAATTACCGCCGATCAAAGGTAATCAACTCACTATTACTGAGATTGAATCACAAGCACTTAATCTACAGAATAAATAGGATCCAATCGCTTCTTAATACTAAAAAAAAAAGTTGCAAATCCCGACAAACAACTACAAACAAAAATCTAGCCAACTTGAAGGCAATCCAACCTCTTCAGTGTGTATCCTCAAAGATACACGGGTTTTGAGTGACCTTTTTTGATGGACTGAGCCTTTCCCAAGACTTTTAGTAATCAATCTTATTCAAGGCTTAGACGACCCGTCTTTATTGATAGCGCGAGCCCCACCACATGGAAACTCTGCTGGTTTCAGCTGTTTTGTTCCTTAGAATCCAAAGGTAAGCTTAGCTAGGGCTTCCTCAGACATCACCACATTAGAGTAGTTGCCGGTCCTTGTGAATCCGAGGGAGATCTCCACACTGCGACTGATAGCTAACAAGACGGTCATCATTCCGGTACAGTTCATTTCTAGCTGGGCTTTCCGTGTGGAAATGTCGAAATCCTAGGCTTTAGTGAATCTGCGGTGGAGAGAGGTTGAACCCAGCGCTGTTCCTGGCAGTGCGACACCCATGAACATTTTGCAGCCATGATGAGACGAGGAACCATTTGAAGGGATAATCAATCGAATGTCCAAATCTCGGCTGTTTTAAGGCCATGCGTAACTTCTAAAAAGGGCTTCTTGATGAGCTGTAGCAGAAAAAGGAAATCTCAGTTCCACACTCGCTTTGCTTCGTTTGCTCAGCTAAAGTTGGTGGATAGAATTTTGCCGAACTTCTAATAGTTATTTGATAGGCTCAACTTCGCAGATTCCGGGATGGCGATGTAAGCGTGAATGATTAATGATGATGATGTCTTAATCGAGTATGATCCTCTCAAAGAATGGCAGAAATAATAGATGAAACAAGAAAGAAACCTTACCCGTAAACGTGTCAGAACCTCATCACGTGCTTGTAACTCGCCTTCCAAATACGAGAGAAGTTTCAGGAGTTCGTCTCGAGTGAAATCGTCTGGATCCTGTGGTGAGTCGTCGGCATCTCGTCGTGGTTCAATCAAGAGATTCTTTGACGTGGCATGATTGTAATCGTCGCCGAAGTTGAAGCCGAGATTCATCGCTATGGAGCCGCATCGGCGATTAACATGGCTCGCCCACTATAACAATGCTTCATTATAAGTATTTTAGGAAAAGAGCATCGACAAACGTCACAAGACTTCGCTAGTTGTCGTCTTCGTCGTTTACTTGAGCAACCCGAAAGGTTTACAAGCACATAGAAAACGAAATAATGAAACAGAAGTGACAACAGAAAAAAAGATGGTATCGTGTAATCACCCATTTACCTACAAGGGTCACAGCACAAACGCAATGTAAACACTGTAAAATACGATAGCCTGTCAGTAACAGAAGGAAAAGAAGGGAGGAAAAAGGGAAAAGAGATAAAAAGAGAAGAAAAAAAAAAACGAAAAAGAGATAGTTCATCACGAAGAAATTCAGGGATTACTTGAGAACTCGACATATGTATAAATTACTTATATATATGCACACATATACATACATGCGTTTGTATACATCTATACACGCATATACAAATATATATATGTATATACATATGTGATATACATATATATGTACGTGTGTGGACGCACATACACTCGTATGTATATTAACACACACGTGTATACATATACATGTATGTGTATGTGTGTGTGTGTGCCAGTGCATGTACGTATATATGTGTATCTGTGCACATATACATGATCTTCGTGATTATAAGGGAACAAATGGAAAATCGATCTGATCCGCTGGACAGGTACTTTTCATGAAAGTGTTGGTAACCATTGGAAAGCTGAGACTTAAAGCTACAGCCCCACGTCGCCGGTATTCCAGAACACTTCTTTGTAACGCTGTGATCTCCACACGAAACTAACGCATAATTCTCGCCAAGCAGAGCAGAGCTTTCTTTGGACTGTTAGTAGTCATAAGAAAGCGTGATATTTCCTGATTCTAGGGATGTGCTTATTTTCTGTACGATTTAACAGAGAAAAATAAGATCGGGTTTTCTATTTTTAGTATCGCTGTTTACCGGATATTCGATAAGGCGACGGCCGCGGCAGGGGAGGGACGAGGTGGGACGATCGACATATTGTCATTCAATTGGCAATTTTTCCTCTACTTCGAAAGTAACTACACATAAAACGATTGACTCAAATACTACAAAAATTTCTCTACAGATTGATATGCTTATCACCTTCCAGGGAATTATATGCATGATAAAAATGAAGGCTAAAGGCGAGTGTGAAACATAATCTTTGATCTGGATGCTACAGCGTTACAAAGGGTGTTTTGAAAAACCGGCGAAGTGGGGCTGTAGCCTCAAGTCTCGGATTTCGAGTGGTTACTAATACTCGAAAAGGTGAGCACGGAGCGGATGTTCCTGGTCCTCTTCACTATATCTTCGACGCTGTTAAACGAAGACCCAAGCTGCTCGTTTCCTCCTGCTCAATTCTAGCTAGGTCGTTCATCATGTTGATTTCCCGACATAGATAGACGTAACTGAAGCATTCGGAGATTGTCGTTCCGCTAAGCGTGAATGGGGCATTCGAAACCCATCCGTTCCTCATAAACATCGTTTTCGTTAGATTCAGTTGAAGACTGGTCTTTCCACAGGTGTTATCGAAATCGGTCAACATTCGTCCCGCTCGGCTGATGCTTGGTGTTATGAGAACGATATCATCAGCAAAGCGAAGATGGTTTAATTGTCGACCACCAATTTTCAGTCTCATATCCGTGCCCACCTTTTCGACTCGACGATTATCCCTGTCCTAACGTAAGCAGCAGAAACCTGGTCGCCACGTAAGCAGAATGAGCGACCCGTTATTGAACGCAGTCGAAAAGTCGATGCTAGGAGTATCCCGTATCTCGCAAGTGAGAGAAAGGATCCGAAGTTGCGTTCTACGACAAGGATCGCAGATCAGAGACAGCGTTCGACACGCCAGGTTATCGAAAATGAAGTGGGTCGGACACGTGATGCGCCTCAACGACAACCGATGGACGAGTGCCGTTACCTCTGGATTCCACAGGACACCGGGCGCTCTACAAGAAGACCACCGCACTCATTGGTTTGATTTCTTCACGAAAGACATAGAAGAAAGATATGATGCTCAGCGAATCCCTAGGGCGAGTAGGACCCACTGGGCTACCCTTGCACGCAAAAGGAAATATTGGAAGTGTTGCTGGTGCCAGCTAAAGTCACTCGACGATCAACGGGATGACAGGAGATACAGGTTATACTAATACTCATGTGAAAAGTTCTTTTCCAGCGAATGAGATCGGTTTTTCATTTGTTCCCTCTTAATCAGAAGAAACCCCTAAAAATGCGCAGTATCAACGAAAAAAAATCGAGTTTCACACTCGGTGCGAAGTTTTTGCTCCGCCTAGGTGTGTAAATGGCAGCCTACGGGGGGAGGGGATTTCGCAACATCCGCAACTGACGACACCAGACCCGATAGGGTCTGTGGATAGTCCTTCAACCCTTCAAGGATCATGAGGGTCATTCTGCTTCTCACCGCGCGACGTTAAATCCCACTTAGATACTGTAATGGCGGCGTCGCGTCTCGTGGGAAGGCAGGCAGACAGCCAGACATGCTTGCACGGATAATGGGGCGTACGTCTCGTGGGAAAGCGACGCCTTGACGCCGTCTGCCTATCGACGCTGGTCCTCAAAAGATCAACAGATCCTCACTGGTTATCGGAGAGCATAACTCTAGATGATTCTGAAAATAAGTCTGCGTTTTGAAAAGGTCTTCGTATGGCGCTGGAAAAGCGGGAAAAGACCACGTTTCGTAGTCTTGTGCTTAAGCTTTGGCTTAATAGCGGGTCTACTTGGCAAATGGAATGAACATATTGGCCTAAACTCGTAGAACGACAGGACAAAGTTCCTTTTCCAATTCTAATACGGAAAACTTAGAAATTTCCAGGAAACAGAGAGAAAAATTTTAAATAGATAACGAAGATACGCGCAAATGCGCACCGGGTGTGAGACTCACTTTTGTTTTTGCTGCTACAGCGCAATAAATAGGTATTTTCAGATACTAAGCACACTATTCAAATCATAGCTTTTGTTTCGAGTGTTTTCTTATGACCACAGCTCAAATTTCAATATGCCTGGTAATCATTTTTGAGCCACGCATGTCAGTGATCTGTCAAAGAGGGCTGACACACTGAGAGTTACTGGAGCACCCACATAGGATTGGCAAAAAACGAGAAAGGGTAAGTGCCCGACTGACGAAATCGCAAGATCGAATCACGTGTATCGGGCTCTATAAGTCAGCCCTCTTCAATAGACCATTGACATGCATGGCTCAAAAAATGATTACGAGGCATATTGACTATTTGAATCGTCGGAATTTGAGCTTTTGAATGACTACTAAAAGTCTGCGGAAATAGCCGAATGGCAATGTTCCCAACTGGCTGGAAAATGAACTGTAATAACGTCAAAATAGCGAAAAAAAGCCCAAAAACATTTGAATAATCATTATTTCTTTAATGGAATGAAAAAAAACACCACCTACCTCTTGGTAAGTGCATTTCCTGAACAAAATAAAAAAGAAAACGAACCGGAAAAGAAACAGGAATTTTTTTCCTTCCTTTAGAAAACTGAGTTTGAAAATAGCCTAACGCTTGTTGCTATTGACTCTCATCAAAGGTATTCTACAAGTAAATTATGGTAGAAAGTACGAAGGGATGAGAACAATGCTTTTGAGCGACGTATTGATTTGAAGAAAATGACTTACGTTTTCATTCGGTATTACCAGTCAATAAGATAATCATCGCTAATCGGTAACCCTTTCGGAACGGCATGTCCCCAAAACGATACGCGATTTTTCCGCGGAGAGGGGGGGGGGGGGCGCTGGAAAAAACCTTTTCATCAGAGTTTTAGTGATTATTCAAAAACTTAAATCTTGGCGAAGTCAATAATTTGTTTGGTTTTTTATGAACTTATCTTATCGCGTTGTAGCAGCGAGAATAAACTTATGTTTGACATTTGGTTTGCTTTGCTTACTCGGCTGGGGTTTGTGGACGACTCTTAGCGGAACTCTTGATAGTCACTCGATAGATCAAATCTCGACAATTTTGACACTAAGACTGGCTCCCAGAAAAGTTTTCATAAGCGCCGTAAGAGCAAAAAGTACATTACGTTTCACATTCAAAGTTTCCTTCATAAATAAAAGTTATACATGCACGAAAAGCATATAACCATGTAAAGAAAATCAAGCAATATCAAAATAATATAAAAAAATCTGAAATTTCCTTGAAAAGGGGAGAAAAACTCTGAATAAATGACAAAAATTGCACGGCGCCGCTTGCGAAACGCGCTGCGCGATCGATCCACTGCCGTCCCGAAAGGGTCGAGGCAATAGTACAAAGTTGTGAGAGAGATCTTTAATCGGCTAACTTTGACGCTTTTCGACTCAAATCTTCCTCCAAGGGGTACCGGCTTCTCGAACGAAGGCGAAGATTGCTACAGAGATAACGAACGTCTAATCTAGACGTATTGGCCGAATAGACCAAATCTAGCGACCTCGTGGTACTTGCTCAATTGAAAATCAACATTTCCTGCAGACTTCTTCGGATTTTCCAGCTGAAGAGAAGTATTCATTCGACTTTTAGTTGACCAACGTTGTTTCCACGTCTCTGGCTTCGTCAGAGCCAATTCAGAAGCTTCGTTTTCTTCAAATCAACCGCCAACTGATTCAATCGGGGCTCTGATGAAGATGAAGAACGTTGATTTGTTAGCCAAATATCGATTTATGACCGCCGTGCTATGACTCAATGAACAAGGACAACATTCAATGACGTAGAGAGATGTGGAAAGTTTCTGCGCCAGGCGGGGATCGAACCCGCACGTCACCCTATCCAAGGCGCGTGCACTAACCCGTTGCACCATTCTTTCCACGCCAGATAGCACATCACTCAACATCATTAGCTGAATCATACCATGCTAAAAGCGGTGAAATTTTGAAAAAAATTCTGTTTGATTACCAAAGAATACATTATTGATTGTTCAGCCAAAATTAGGGGATAGTCAGTTTCAAATTATTACCATTTAATGAAATAATTCAAATTGCAAATTAGCGCAGAAAAAAAAGAAATAAGGGGACCATCGAGATAGAAACTGACGGAACCCCCTCCCCCCTCCCCGTGGAAGAGATGTCGAAATTCAGGATTTCGCACAAAACGAAGCCGCCACCGACGACGAGACCCGCGCCCAATCGTCATAGCGCGCCCTTTAAATGGGGGCATGCGCCGCTTCTGAGAGTCGAACTCCTATCTAGCATTTGACTCTTGTCTAGTTTCACTTCCACTGCGCTCAGCGTTAATTGAAATAAACGATGAAGCTCTCGGCTTGGTCAACCACTAGGGGATGCGCCATGCATTCGACTCCATTCGTAGCGTCGTTCCACGGTGATTGGATGCATATCTCGCCTTTACAATGCCTCGCGGTGATCCGCCGATGTATCAAGTCAGCACTGCTAACCTTCCAGGCAAGTCTGGAAGCAAGTCAGCGACCCCTGAGGAACGAAAGGCCTGGTGAGCCTCGGGCACGGAATCGAACCATTGGCCAGGTGTGCGTGGCGGGGCGCCTCCAACCACTACGTTACACGCGCTCTGCGCTCAAAGTCCTGTGGTACCGAAGCATGTCCTCGATTTTACGGATTGCAAATAGTTTCTCGAGTCTAAGAACCTCTTCGAGCGGCGCGTCAGTCAAGAGGATTCGACTCAATACGACTACAAAAACCCACATCCAGGCGGCGAACCACTGAAAACCGTCAACTGAATAAGTCGGCTCTGAAGAAGACGACGACATCGAAACGTTTGCAGAAACACCCTCTTGTGAGCCAAAAACCTTCTTAAAAAAGCAATAATGGTAGCAAAGTGGCAGCCTTTCGTGGCGTAGTGGCAGCATAGGCCCCCCGTATGGGTGAAACTCGAGTTCGACGCCCACCTGATGTTGGAACTTTCGGATACTGGTCAGTATCCTTCGATACATATATTTATATATATGTATATATATACATATATATGCATACATATACATATATGTATATAATTTTGAGATCATAACACTATTACAAGGGGAGCGCCATGGCCGTGTGGTTGTAATGCTCGTCGCGGAGCGCGTGAAGCCGAGCTCAACCTCTCAACTCTCTCGGGCTGTCAACAGCAATGCGCTATGGAACGCCACACCAAAGCTATACGCAAGATCACAAGGAGATTCGCTCAACCAGTATTCAAAAACGTTCAAGAGGAAGACGAAACTACGAAGTGAATGCTGGAAGTTACGGGATGCGCACAGTGAAGGGTGTGAAAACGGATCAGTAAAGTGCCTAAGGTAAAGGAGAACTCTGCTATAAATGCGATGGAATTTCTTAGAGATTGAAGTACTGATTATTCGCGGCGATGTCAAGCGAAGGTTGTTAGTAGAATATCACTGGTGACAATGTGACGGCAGTGGAGAGTCGTGGTTCCATCAATTATCTCGAAGAATAGCGCTCACACGTCAACCTGAGGCAATCTGCGCCGAGAAGGACAACTACGAGATGGACGTCAAGCTCATTGAACGCAAGAAGCACTGCGCCAGACCAGAGCTGCTGAGGATGAGACGACACTGGTGATATACACGAACAAATGCGAGAGCCTTAATTCCCACCTGGAACACAAGATCAAACGCATCCGAGGCACACGCAAGCACTACGTGGCCGGGTACATCGCTGAAGCACGCTGGAGAATGAACATCCGTAGAGGCAATAAGGACCACATCAAGAGCTTCTTCAGCCAAATCACCTCGCTGTCCGCCGACGAACTCGGGAGCCAGATAACGAAAATAGTGAGGATGCTCACTGACGGGACCACGACTCTCCACAAGGGTCACCATTGTTGAAGTGAAGCGCCGGAGTCAGAATGATTCAGACCCAGGAAGACCCGCGTTACAGAAACGATAAGGCCTGACGACAATTGCGTCACTTCTTTTTCAATGATGCCGCAACTAGAAACCCATAAATCTGGACATATCTTTACTGTACTACTTTATAGTTGAGGCAGAGTGGCATAGTGGTTAGTGATGCGGTGTATCAGAAGCAGACGCTGATTCCATCTCCTCCCTCAAACAACCTCTTGCAATCAATCAAGTGTACGGCATAACCTGGCTACTGTTAGTAATACAAGGAGACTCATCTGGACCAGCATCCTACGACATTCATTAGAAAACGAAATTTATGAGAACTCTTTACTATACTGCCTTTTATTGGTATCATGATTCTGTGACGAAACCTTCAATCGTATATGTATTTAACAGACTTAGTCCGTTGAACCCTGGTTTCTAGCACTCAGATAGGAAGAAATAGTGGCATCAAAGCGATAGTTTCGGTGGTGCAGTGGTAGCACGCGCCATCGCTAAGGGTGAAACGCGAGTTCAATTCCCGTTTGCGGTCGAAAGTTCTGCATGTAACTCAACATTCTTGGATATGTGATCACTAAAAAGAACGTTGGCTAGATAATACATGTGAAAGTGCAACCGTTCCTGTACACATGGTTTTGGTGTGCACGTAGGAAATGTGTAATTCTGGGCAAAATGTTGATCTCTTTGGAATTATATTCATTATCACAAGCCGTAGATCAACATTCCTGTATTTGCCATGGTGGATATTGAACATGGCATTTATTGCGGAACTGTGCGTCGAGGTCTCGTGGTGTAGTGGTTATCACATCTGTCTAACACACAGAAGGTCGGCGGTTCGAGCCCGCCCGAGATCATCTATTTTGAAATCACTTTTGCTGAATTGGTTGCAATAAGTGGCACTTGTTGTATATATCAAACAGTGAAAACTGTTATATCTTTGCGCTGCAACGTAGTAAGAATGGTGGCAAAACAGGCGATGGTAGTGCAACGAGTTAGAGCACGTGCTTCCAGATGGAGTGAAATGCGGGTTCGAGTCCTGCCTGACGCAGAAGTTTAGCAAATCACTCTGCATCATTGGGTACATCCTATTTTTTTCTCGATATTAAACCTGTAGCACTGGTTGTTGAGAACTAGGTTGATATTTTTTTTTGGCTAACATTTCGATGAGTTTCGTCTTCTTCAGAGTCGATTTTTGAATCGACTGGGCAGTGCCTATCGAAAAAAGTTTCACTCCAATGAAATGAAAGCGAAGATTTAGAATGAGAACGAACGACGATGTACGATCGACTCGAATTATCTTCTGCAAAGAAGACGAAATGCGTCGAAACGTTCACCGGATAAAAATTTATATTAACAACCTAGTGCTACATGATTAATCGACAAAGGAAATTTGATGGATTGGTCATGAGTCGTTTTGGAAGGAAAATCGGTTCAATATATATCATGGCACGCTGTGGTAGCGTGTCTATTACATCGGAGAAGAATTGGTTCTTGAAACATGCGATGATGAAAGTGTCGACGGCGTTGACGTTCTCGTTAAAAAGTTTAACCATGAGGAGCGATTAGTTTGTACATCCAACAACCCAGATTGGACAACTGCGGTTAAAACGATATGGTCCAATGCTGGCTTTTACCATCTTTGTGACTTTCGCGCAACATCGAGCTATGGTGATGACGAAGTCGAAGCGTTCTATATGAACCGCGAAAGCAAAAGTTGAACCTTAGAAGGACGCCTGAACAACGTCACATTAAGGATCACGAACTGGAATGGAACCAGCGAATTGAGAAGGTGTTTGAGTTTTTCATGGCACTTGAAACCATCCGTGGTAACTCACAATTCGTAAAGCCTCACTCTCAGCGGTTGATGCGGGAGTCTCCCAGTGGAAAAAGTAACGAAATATACGACATCTCAGTAAATCGAAGAGTACTTTTCCGTTGTCTGCACCCTCTTCCGAGCCCTTAGGGAGAACGCCTTTTTTGCTTAGGTTCAGCGTTTTGACGGTCGTTATATAGCTTAGATACGAGAATTTCAACGGTGTATCTTTCTGAATGGCCTTTTTATTGTGCTGTTCGTAATCGTATCGTATGCTACCATCAGTCATCTGTCAAAGGAAATTGTCTGGGATGATTTAAGCTGATATAATCACGTTCCAAGTTTCGGAAATACTGCCGTACGGCACACAATAAAGGGTGAAGCTCTCGGCGTTGAGCAGTCCCTGAGGAATGCGCCATGCAATCGTCTTCACTTTCTTGACTTCCTTTGAAGTGAAAAAATACATATTTGACCTTTAGAATGGCTCGCAGTGGCCTGCCGCTATATCGAGTTAGTGCTGCTTATCGTCGAGACAAGTCCGGACAACTATGATACCAATTTACCAGCCCCATAGGGATGGATGGCTTGGTGAGCCATGAGCGCGAGTTCCCACCGACAACCCACTGACGCGTGTGACGCAGAGCGTAATTGCGTCACATGCGCACAATATCTATTCGGAATGCAAATCCTGAACCTTTAAAGTCTAAATTTCCCTCTGAGGTACAGGAGATCAGAATCAAATCGAGATGTGACGATCGTGTAATGTGATGTACTCCGAAGGTAAAACGTGATTTAACTTTACCGTTGGGTAGCGCTAAAACGGCCATTTTAGAAATCAAGCCTGGGTTGAAATTAATGTTTCTCAAGGTAGCGACGAATAAAAAAACTTCAATAAAAGATCTTTAAGTGGCAAAAAATCTAAGCAAACACGACTGCAAGGCGAACTATACACTTCGAAGTTAAAACGTAATCTTTTTTTCTTCCTCAAGATATCAAAAAAAGCGGTTTATTTCTTTTAGACGGCACGGGATGGAGAAACGAGAAACATCGCTGCACAAAAACTTTTCATAAGATTGTTAGTGATGATTCGAAAGCTTAAATATCTAGCTGCTGCTCTACATGGCCGCTTTCTAAAAAAGCCTTCTTATAACGCTGAAGCAGAAAGGAAACATGTTTAATACACTCGTTTTTCTCGCAAAACAGAGCTCTTTCTTTGAACTATCAGTAAGTGTTCGACAACGTAAGTTGTAATGATTTTAACTCTGTGCTTATTTTCTGGAAAGATCGTTTCACTGCAGTGTAGCAGGAAAATTAAGCCTGAGTTTCACATATGCGACACACTTGTTTGGGTGGCTAATGTGTGGGTTGAGTGTCCACTAGCAGTGGATTTGATACGGCGTCCCGCAATCGGTCGATCGTCCGTTGGCGAGTTGCACATGTGAAGTGCAGTTTTTGTTATTTCTTTTGGAATTTTATCCCTGTTTCGAAAGAATTTCCAGATAAAAGTATGACTCTGATACTACAAGATTTCCACTACACGTTCATATGCTTCTCTGCTTAGCGAACTATTAGTGAAGCGGAAGGCAGGTGTAAAAGTTGGTTTTAGCGTGAATTTAAAAGCGTTTTCAAATGATTTTTTCGAAAAACCCACCACTTACAGCGCTAGCCACAGATTTAATCTGGTATCTCACATGGGTATATAGGCGATAGTGCTGGGACGTGTGTGGGTGGGGTGTGGGGAATAGCGGGAGTGGCGTTCTCCATCACACTCACTCGAACAGGAAGATCGCTGATGTGATGCGCGATCGAAAAAAACGTCGCTTATGAGTTCGAGTGAGATCTGGAGGCGGCAGCATTTGTCCGGGGCGTCTCACACTTTCTGTCTGTTTCGCGCGGTGGGTAGGAGGCAGCAACATGTGTGGCAGTGTGTGAGAGGTGTGCGTGTGCAGCGTGCTCACGTGTGCGCCCGAATAGCGTCACGTGTTCACTGCACAGTGTGTTGGTGCGCGTGAGTATGCAGCAGACGCTGTCGCGTCGGTATCGGGCAGATATGTCACTAGCGATTAGAATGACTTTGTGTGTGGACCAGTTGTCGCAGGGCCGCGGTCACTGTGTGAGAGTAGAGTCAGGTTGAATAGGAATCACACAACGGGGGGCGTAGGAGCCGTAGTAACACAACGATGCAGAGCGGGGATGAGGCCGACGGCGCGTCGCTGACGGTAAAGCGTGCTAGCGAGCGGAAGTGAAAACGACGGGCGCACACGCAGATTATCGGGCGCATGCCTTCTACGCGGGGCAAGAAGAGGGGATACAAAGCAAGCGAGTGCGAAAAAAAGATCAAAGGTGCGAGCAGAGGCAGCAACGGGAGAATGGCCCGAATGGGGAAGAGATTTCTAATTAGATAACGAGAGTCGCGCACTTCCGTGGTGGCTATTGAAATCGCTTAGCGCACTGCGACTCCAGAAACGCGCAAGTTTTGTTACTTATCTAGAAATTTTTCCTCTGTTTCCCGAAAAAAATTCTCTAAGGTTTTCTCAGTTCTCTGTTACGACACGAATTATGCTACCCGCACATATGCTTCTAATGTGCTTATTTCCCTTATGTGCGAAGAACACTCTGATAGTGGAGATAATTCCCTTTTCGCTCCTACAGCGCTCTTTGGAGATGTTTATTACACTTAAGTATACTTCTATAATCAAGAAAATTCACTCTATCAAGATGAAAGCCTTCACGATCCCTAACTGAGCGAACAAAGCACTTCAAGTGTGAAACATAATTCTATCTTCCCTCTTACAACACACTAAGAATGGTTTTTCAAAAATTAGATGTGAAATTGGGATCACCACAAATTTAAGCTATCGAATGATTGGCTAGTATAGATCACCTCTTGAGAAGGTTTAGGGGTAATAACTTTTTCCAACGAAGATCGCCGCGAAAGAATTGAAAAGATGTTCAGTTGTGTCACTATTAGTTGACTGGAAAATATATGCGACCTCATTTGTAGATAGTGAGCCGTCTAGAGCGCTGAAAAATATCGTGAGAAAGTTTTCATGCGCTTCTTTATCGTAAGCATATGCATAAGATATTGTTTGAATTCTACAAAAGTGGACGTGAGCTCTCAGAATCGTTTTTACGACGTACACTTTTCCAACTTTCTAACGATATGATTTCAGAAACGATTCTTTTTTTTAGATTTTAGATGTACATTAGCAAAAGCTATGGAGAATGCTTTCGTAACACAATGTCTTTGAGCATGGACAGAACATTTGATTTTGTTTTTGTCAGTGATGAAAGGTTTTCAAAATGCAAGGAGAGTGAGTACTTGAACTCACTCCTCTTTAAGCAAGAACTATAGCTATTGTGTTCTTATGCGCAGTGTATCTCTTAACTTCGAATCTTCATCGCTCGTTGCGAAAAGCATTCTGTGGGTTTCAAGGAATGTTAAATGAATGATTTATTGAAATTGAATTTACGTCATAATGGAAGCATATTGATAAAGAGAGCAATGTATGCATACTTCCTGGTTTTTATCGATATTCAAAACTGAGGTTATTAACAGAGGAGTAAATTATGATATCAAATCAACGGCATAGTCTCACCTATCCTCTGTGGTCATCCAATTTCTTTTGCTTAAAAAGTTAGACTTAGACTAAGACTCCTAAATTACAAGGTTGGAGCGAACTGAAGTCTCGCAAAGCTGTTGTTATTGGAGAAATTGTGAATGCCGTAGTAGAACAGCGGAATTTCAGTCGAGATACCATGTCTCTTAAGTCAAATCAGCATTATAATTCTAGCACTAGAAAGAAACATTCTTCTTGTGCTTCATTTTTCTTGTACTTTAGTTTTCTTCCTAGGAAGAAATTTGATGCCATGTAATCATACCTCTTCTATCACCTGTTCCCTGTATCACCTGTCGTCTCGTTGATCGTCGAGTGACTCGAGCGGGCACGGCAGCCCTTCCATTTTTCCCTATCGCGTGCAAGAGTAGCCATGGGTCTTACTCGCTCTAAGGATTCGCTGAGCACCATATCTTTCTTCTACAGCTTTCATGAAGAAATCGGACCAACGGGTCGGTGGTCTTCCTGTAGTGCGCGTAATGTCCCGAGGAACCCAGTCGGTAACGGCTCTCGTCCATCGGTTGTCGTTGAAGCGCATAACGTGTCCATCCCACCTTATTTTCGATATCTTGGCGTGTAGAAAACTCCAAACTATATAGGTTTAAATCAAATGTTGACTCAACAAGGGACCACAATGAAATATTATAACTGACCGCGCCATAAGCAGCACAGGCAGAGAAGTTAGATGTGGAAAAGAGTATGCTCATGGCGCTGCGCGAATAATTTCCACTTATCGCATATTTCAAGGTTTTCCAAAGATTTCCAGATCATGTTCATGTAAGATCGAAACCTACACAATATTTCTGCGAAGTTCGTAGTACCACAGGCACTTACAAAGCATACGATGAAGTTGCTTGAACAAAAGTCGAAAACTCAAGTCATTATTTGATAAAACCTTGGAAAAAGGTACTCTACCATTATTCAGTCGCAGTTCCAGCGCTCGCAGAAAAGTTAATTTTCATGGTATTCAAAGTCTGAATGGTCATTCAATAGCTCTAATCTTATGAAATCTGAAAATGTTTTATTGTCGAAACGGCCTTTCTGTTGCGTTGCAACAACAAAAACAATTATGTTTCTCATTAGAACATTTCTCACTGAAGAAAGCTTTTGCTTTGTGCTTTTACAAATATTCGATAGCTGAATCTCGTATATCCGATATGTATTTGTTTTTTGAAAGGGACTCCATGTTGCTTTGTAACATTCAAAGGAATATCAGGTTTCGCAGATATGGCACCGGAAAAAGCGTGGTGGTCTGGCGGCCATGCTGCGAAGTCCCTATCCGGATACGTGCAAAGCATGGTGGTTTAGTGTCAGTGTTGCGTTGAGCGGAACTTAACATTCTTCTGGCTGCTACAAGGCATTGAAAAATCCTTTTAAAAAACCGAATGCATCACTGGTACTGACGAGATTGATGCTATCGAATGGTTACTATGAGTCTAAAGGAAAAGCTCTGTGCAGTGGGAATTGCTTGAATGAAAAACATAATTTGATTCTTGTTGTTACAGCGCAAAAAAAAGCCGTTTCAACAATAAAATATTTTTTTTTTCAAAATTGTTGAGATTAAAGCTAACGAGTGACTACTCAGACTTCAAGAACCCCCAAGAAATTACTATTCCACGAGCGTTAGGACTGAACCGATTAATGGAGATGATCCGAAGAAATAGATATGCTGGTATTTCAAATTTTCCACTGCTCACAGAAAGTGCCGGCTGGTAAAGTTTAATTCTCAAAGTGCAACAATGCATAATCCATTGAGATTCGCAGCGCATTTGACGGTTTCCAGAGCAGTTTACACTGGAACATCTCTGGCAGCAGCTAATTCCTGACGTTGTCCGAATGGAAGGATAGCTGGTACCGAGTTTGTGGGCATTACATGTCTATGAATGGGCCTTAAAATCTTGGCTATTATGTATAAAGCTTAATATTCTTTAGTTAAATGTGTGCATACTTGCACTACCAGAAATGCAATAAAATATTATAATTCATAGCTGCTATTTGTTTGTACCACCGCTTATTTCAGGATTATATTTGTAATGATAGTAAATAACTCAATGCCAACTGCAAACACTGTTATCAGAGGAGATTCATGTCTAAAATCGTCCTCATTTGCATTATCATATTTTTTTCTGGAGAAGAATCCTTGGCTTGAACATCACAGAATGATGCACGTTATCTTACTTAGAGCTAATATTGACCTTGACTAAAGTTAGACACGCAGCAGCTGTTGGATGCAGTCCAATAGATGTTTCTGGGATACATCGCCCTTTTGTCTCAAACCTACTGAATTTGCAGCCAAGACTATCTGCGGTCGCATCTTTGATTTTATCCGTCAACGTGAGTTTTAAATTTCCTATCTGATAAGAAAACTACCCAATTCTTCTAGCACTACGAAATCGTTAGTCAAACACCTCACTCACTGTTTCAGGCCTATTTATCTGTCAACTTGGAAACTTTAAGTTCTAGTCCTAAAGTTACTGTATATTTCATACAATAATTGCGTAAGAAAAATCGCCTGTATCATCTGTCGTCTCAGTGATTGTCCAAAATAACTAAAGCGGTAACCAACAAAAAATTTCTAGTTGCCCTATCGTGTACAGGAGTAACTTAGTGTCATTCTTGCTCTTGAGATACATAAGCGTCAAATCTTTCTTCTTGCTTTTGGGCGAAGAAAGAGATTATCGGGTCAGTGGTCTTCTTGTGGTGCGCTTAGCATCCGAGGAATCCAATCGGCAACGGCTCTCGTCCATCGGCTGTCCTTGTGGCGCAGTACGTGTTTGGCCCATTTTATCTTCGATAGCTTGGCGTTTAGAACGGCGTCTTTGATTCTCGATCGGTGACGTAGATCAGAGGTTCTGATCCTTTATCTCATTTGCAAGACTCGAGTACTCCTATACTCTTAGCGTCGACCTTTCCACTTTGTGTTTGATAGGAGTGATCGTCCATCCTGCTTGTTTAGTAACCAGATTCCTCATATAATAGTTAAGGCAAGAGGGATCGTTGCGACAAGGAGGTAAGCACGGAATCGAGTCTTCTTCTTTCTCTTCACTAGATCGCCGACTCTCTTAATTAATTCCCAGGCTGCTCGCTTCCTTTTTCTAAACTCTGTAGCTAAGTCGTTCATCAAAATGACTTATCGGCTTATATAAACGTAACCGAAGCATTCCGAATTAACCAATCCATTGAGCGTGAATGGGCCATCAAAACATGAACATCGTTTTCCGCCTCAATGAAACTTAGTATTTTGAAAGCGATTCCGTCAGCAGAGTGCAGATAGCTGATTGTTAACCATCCACCTTAACTTCCGCGTCGTCCCATTTCAATAATCGCATTACGTTCCGAAGCATCTGAATGGAGACGACATAACCTTTTTGAAACATTTATGACTGCTTCTGTTTCGATGGAATCAGATGTTTTCCAATTGATGAAAGTGAAACCAGACGTCTCTTGTTCTCTCTTAAAACTTCACTAGGTTCTGCTACTGAACCTTCTGCATTTTTAATTTTATTTCGAGACCTAACTTGTTCGCTTAGTTATCTGTCGTCCAATGCTCCCTTATTCCTGTTAAGAATGACTTGAGTAGAGAGTTCACAGATGGCAACCAGCAAAAAGATAAGGAGATAGCTGCCAATGTTCTAAAGAGCTCCTTTTTTGAAAACTAAATCAACATTGCTAAATCTATATTGACTAGAAATCTTGTATTCTTATGAGAAACCCATGAATAGCCGAGCCATTGTGTTGCTGAGGCCCAGAGGGAGGTCCTTTAGGTGTTCAGCTATGATCCTGCCTGGACCGGATGTTGTTCAACCCTTCAACGAAAAAGTAGTATGTGGAATTTAGTATTGGGGAATTGGTGGAATGACAAAGAAATTGTTGATCATCCATGTCGAGGCTAACACGTTCCAGACCATCATGCATATCTTTGGTACGTCATTTCTGTGTGCTCAGAAATCAGTCGACATTTTCGGTGGTCCTAAGAGGCGGAGGCTACTGCGTTTTTTAGACAGTCACTTTTCCGCTTAGTCGTCAGGAAGAAAAGAAAGAAGAAAAGAAGGACTTTCAAGTTGAAAAAGGTAGCCCAAAAGGCATAAATCAAACACTACTCAGGAGTGTATGGACAATATAACGTCTATGTCGCCTGAAATGTGTTGAAGAAGTCTGTTTCCAAAAGTAGACTGCATTAAGATCATTAAGAACTGGCTGTTTTATACTTCATATTCGATATTTTGATGACTATGGAATTAAACATAGTCTATCTCAGTCAAAATTAGCACACAGATTCTTTTTTTCAAACATCTTGAGATAACTGTACTAGAATGTCGATAGATGGACACCGTATGCAGCGACAGCTCCTTTTAGTCAGAAGATGATTCACCACCATTTTACAAACTTTTACCAGTATAGAGATAATTTTTGGCATAAACATTGATTGCTCTTGGCTAACAAACTAATATTTCGGCTGTAATGAAAAGAAACCTTTACAAGATTAATATCATCTATTGGGCGCAAATGAACTCACCAATTCGGATTTGATTTTGCTCTATATTCGATTTTCTGAAGATGTTTGGAAGAAATTTCTGCATTATCAAATTCTGTGGTTTCTTTTTAGCTGTTTGTCCACTTCTCCTTTTTTTGAAACGATTCAACTTAGTCACAGGATTCACTAAAGGCTCAAAAAATCATACAACGTTTGTTCACATTGCTGTTAGCTTCCAGCGAAGTTCTACGTGATATGTTGATTATATTTTGCATCTTCTCTCTGGCGTTTATATCCATTCAATGCTTACATTTCATTACAGTGAGTGAGAAAAAGATATAGAGGAGTTAACTGTTGGAAATTGAATCCTGTGTTGTTCATAGAAAAGCAGACGAAACTTATTCTATAATAAGAGAGATTTTTGGATAAAGTAGAGCTTTAGGAGTTAGGAATTCGCTGATTTCAGCGAAGAATTTTCTTCTATCGTTCTATGTGTACACCTATTCCTATGCATCCGCTCGTTTCACACGATAGCCACGATTCATCGCAAGATATGTTAGTAGAGACTTGTTCTAAGCCGGCAGTGTGGCTGTTAGAATTACAGCGTCACAATGACCATGAAATTAGCACATTCCGGCCGGTCTCAAGGGAGTGTGCAATCAAAGTGCTATATCTATATGCAGCGTTATCACTGTGTATTTCCCATGGGAGCCGACAAAAGTGGGTACCACCGAGTTTTTTGCGGCAGTCGTCCTATTGTTGAGTTTCCACTGGAAAACAAAGTGAGGAAGGAGTTTACAGGCTAAAAACAAGGGAGCTTTGATAGAGCGAAATTCGAAGGAGTTCTCAAGTGCATTGGCACTATAGTGTCCATAGTGGCCGGAATGTATTGATAGGATGTCACGAGGATAAAAATGGGGAGCAAGATGCGCTTTGCGGAAAGTCATTGGTGAACGCACATTTATGCAGGTCTTGTCAGACGTTTATCCTGTTATCACAATCAGTGAATATTACCTAGTTTCGAATCTCAGGGTTCTAATACAACAGAAAGTTCTTTTTCGGTATCTTAACTGAGAAAGCGGTTATTTTCTTGACCAACTACTCTTCTTGTGGAAAGAAGGAGCCCTTTGGCAAGATGGTCTTTTAGAAATTTTATGTGTGGGTGATAGCCTTGCATGGGGCGACTTCCGTTATAACATCAGTACTCCACAAGCTAGCGAATAATTACAAAAATTCAAAGAAGAATTTTGTGTGCCAGAACGCATCACCGGGAAGAAAATGGCCTTTGTTTGAATAATATAGTCCGTATTGTCCATGCATGGCTTTATACGCAGTTACTTCTGATGTTTTCACTGTTTCTCGTGCGACGGCGTGAGCAATGACATTGTGACGGCAACAGTGACAGCATTGAGTTTGTGTATTATGATGACGAATAATGTTTAGGTAAGCGGAGCTCCTAAATCAAGTTAAGAATATACTGACAGAACAATTCCCCTCCATCTGGCCATGCAGACGCATTCCTAGAAATTCCTAGGCGCGCCATATTCCATGATAAAGACAACATCTCACGTTTCACACTTTATCCTCGTCGAGTTCACTAAATAGATGCACAGTATTTCGTCACGATCAACAGTACCGACCTCTCCATGAACTGGTTCGTGAATAAGACTAGGATTGTCGCAGAGACAAAATGAACATGTTTATGCTGTTGGTGTGATGTGAGAACAACAAACGTGCAGAAATTCTCGGAAATTTTCACAGTTCTTCATGTATTTTTTGAATTTGTGATGGCCATTCAGGCAATCGTAACTTCGATTCCGTTCCGTCTTAGGTACCTAATCAATGATCGACTTGGCGTCACTTACTCATTCGTATATCGCATACTCGGGCATAAAAAGCAGTCATGGCATGAATTTTGAGCGAACTGATAGATTGTTTATCGCTAAATTGTTCATTATTGTATCGAGCAGACAGTGGTGTTCCTCGACTGGTCGATGTGTCTTCGCCTCGGCTCTTTCACCTCTTGGGTGACTGCGCCTTGAACAATGGCTATATCGGCCTCCTGCTCCACCCTTGTCAGAACAATGCGTAGCACGTCGGCCGCAACCTGTCTGAAATGAGCCACTTCAATTCGCAACATAACGACTCGGTACAGAGTTCAAATGTAACCTCTAAAAACGTGCCCTTGTTCTACTGGCGCGAAGTTGATATCAATTTTCGATGTTATCGCTGTTGTGTGCGACCTCGTGTCAGCTTAACAAGGGCAGCCATCTATGTTGATATAGGCTAGTTATTGCATGGTTATCATACCTCTCCTTTCGACCGCTTTCTTATAAACCAGCTCAAAACGATATAATCTGATAAGGATATTATAACATGTTTTGAGCGCTTATGTCTAGTGCTATACAAGCGCTTGTTTCGTCCTACCGGGACTCACCACTAGCACACTCCCTTGATTCAGCCAATCCCCTTAGGCTAAATAATCCTCTATGAAGGAATCGACGCCGAGTAATAAATCACCGCAAGTCAGATGATGGAATTACCTGACATTGTGGTGAGCGACAGTCGAGTAGGTGGACGAAACAGGCGCCTGTAGAGCACAGGCGTAACGGCCTGAAATTTGTTAAATCCTTATTAGATTATATCGTTTTGAGCGGGTCTATAAAAAAGCGGTCGAAAGGAGAGGTATGATCCATTGTAAGAGCCACAAGTTCGACTGCCGGTCACCACACTGTCAGGTGATTCCATCATCTACTTGGGGTGATTTTTGTTTTACTCAGCGTCGATTCCTTTATAGAGGATTATTTAGCCTCAGCGGATCGGCTGAACCGAGGGAGGGTGCTACTGATGAGTCCCAATAGAACGAAACAGGTGCTTGTATACCACCAGACCTAACGACTCAAAACATGTTATCTCCTTATCAGCTTAGTCATCAATTACTAAGGCGCGAGTATGTAGCAGTGATTAGAAGTGCCTTACACGTGTTTGATTTCGCTCCCATGGCTCACCAAGCTTTCCAACTCTTCGGGCTTGGCAAAACGAAACCAGACTTGTCTGTGATAGCAGCACTGATTTGATAAATCGGCACACCTCCACAAGTCTATAGTCGTAAAAGCCAAATTTGCATTCGTTCAGTTATATCGATACCTGATAAAGTCGAAAGCATGCCGCTTGCCTCATGGACTATCAACGGCGTGAGCTTTATCCTTATCCTTTCATATGTAAATCATGAAGACTGCCCTCGCTGAGCTAAAGAGGTTGATATCAGTTGTCGCTGTTGTTATCATTGCTGTTGTCGTACTGATCAAGAATTGTTGTTTCGGCAACATCGCCTTTTCGTAACCTGGAGTTGTTTTAGTTAACGCTTATAAAATTTACATAATATGGTGGATTATTTATAACAATATTGAAGGTCTACTGTACAAGTTAATGTCACTTTGATAAAAATGAACTACTTACTGCGTTGTAAAGTGTGAGGCTACCCGTGTCGTCTACATTGTATGGCGAGTTAACCCAATCGGGTCAAAAAATCAGAGAGTTTCTAGGAAAAACCAAACAGCCACGGAATCAAAATAAATTTTCTTTATCTAAATGTGTTTACTCGTCATCCCAAGTGAATAGTACGAGTAGTCTTATAACACTTTACAAAACGGTAAGTAGTTGTTTTTAAACAACGTGGCTTGATTTTTAAAACAAATCTTCATTACTATTACAGATAATTTTCTGGACTGTGTATACAGTGTTAGGATAAAAAAAGGCCCAATCTCCGAAGAAGGCCAAAATACCAAAGCGTCAGCCATCAAATTACAACGGTAAGAACTATAGCATCATCTACGACAACACATAGCAACCTCACGTCAGCTCCATTAGGACAGTTCTCAAGATTACATATGTTGATATTGAAAAACCTTACCGTAATATTCTGTGAATGCATATATAGTTTCGTGAAACATCTAATATCATACAGATTTTGAAACAAGAATATTTTGGATGTTGCTTACGGAAAATGAAAACTCAAAAACTGAAGAAATCAAAATAAAGAATTATAGATCAAAATTACTGGTGTGACATTTTACGAAAAATTAGAACAGTCACTCTATATTTCAATTACTTCAGTCTGAAGTTTTATGGGGTTCGAAATTTCATAAGGTATCAATAGAACGAAAATCTCTTGTGTAGCAGCAGCCGACATAAACGCTGCACTTGACCTGTCCCAGTTGTTTCATTGCATCACCGAACTCCGAAAACAAAGAGCGAAAACAAGCGATCCGTGTAAACGGAAATATAAAATACCACCTCAAAAGAAGAAGCTGACAATTTGTGCGCTCCTTTACTAGAGAAACACCGTAGGTCGCACACCTTCTCTAACAACAATGGCCTCTGGTCGAAAATGAGAAATTATTGCAAATAATCTTTCAATTAATCACAAAGAATCTAAAAAAGATCTCCTGTGTACCAATACCCTAGCCAACTAGAGAACTGCGACACCTATGGGTGTCATACCGCCAACTTTTGCAATTGCGTCACGACACCCATGGGTGCAGCTCGTTGCGAGTGTTGAAGATGAAGGATCGAGCAAGTTTCCTACGAGCTGAATGAAACTAATTATCATTCTCAACTATATCTCGTGATTATTATCTGAGCCAACATGCCATGTGGTCTGTTAATAGGCTCTTGTACAGCTCGATACACGTGTTTCGATCTTACAGTCTCGTCAGTCGGGAGCAATCGAGTGGCGAAAATACCGATCTTGTGATTTTTCACTTGACGGCAGTGCAATGTAAATCGTACGTCGTCACTTACCTTCTACAGGGAGAGTGGGGGCTCCCGAGAGAATTGGCTAAAGACTAAAGACGACGGGTCTGCCCGAATGACGAGACTGTAAGGTCGAAACACGTGTAACGAGCTGTACAAGAGTCCATTAACAGACCACACGACATGTTGGCTCAGATAATAATTATGAGATAATGAAATTTGAAAAATATGAAATATTGAAGTTTGAGCGTGATCTTAATAAAACACTCGACTCAAAGGTATTCTCAACTATGTCTTAACAATGGTCAGTTTGAGCTTAAGCGCGCCTGTTTAACTCACTGAGAACGACAGGCTTTTGTGCTGGCGTGCGGCACGATCGGCATGTCGGCTATGGAGCGCGATTGCAGTATGCAAAAAAGCATATATTGTCAACATCTTTTGTAGCTTTTCTTTTGATAAAAATAATTACGATGTTTGCTATTCAATTTGAATATCTCTCATCCCATACAATATCAAAAGTGACACCACCATATAAAATTACAGAAACCAAAAAACTATTTTTTAAAAATGGAGCCAAACTTTGCGTGCGATGCACATCGTCGACGCAGAGGCATCGCTGCATCATTCGGTGGCCACGCTAGCGCACTAAGAAGGTCCTTTTATGGACGAGTCTCACTATGGAATCGGTATTATATAAGCTATCAGATGACTACAAATAAAATTTAGTGAAAAGGTTTCGTCCAATCGGGCGAAAATGGCCACTGAACAGCGCGACCAAAAAAATAAGTAGGTGCACGGCCCTAAACGAGCAGACAGTCGTATCCCCAAAAAGGTGCACATCGTCCCAAAATGATTAGAAGTGAAATAAGTTACGTTGGCCATATGTAAGTCACGAGTGATTTGTATGATGTCTATTTTACAAATTGAAGCACTAAAAATGCTATCGCGCGACAATTCGCCGCGATTTATCGCTTGTCACAGGCGCGGCATCGCGGCGTCGCAACAAGTGTTCGTCGGAACGTTGTTGTCTCCGCGACAGACACAAAATATGCAGACAAATTGTTTACGGAACACAGAACATGTGACCACGGGGGAATAAAACGTCACGTGTTGTTGAACACCAGTCATCACGGAGAGACATGGTAAACATTTTACTTCCTGTTTCTAAAATGATAGATGGGCAACGGAGCGCGATTATCACAGCCGAGAGAGTCATACTGTAAAAAAGAACACCATGACGCTCGCAGAATCCCACTTCATGCCATTGTCGTTGTGTACTTATGTCTCCATATTTTTTCAAAATATCAAACGCTGGAAATCAGCTGTCAACTAGTTTGAAACACAGTTCAATTGTAAGTGCGTCAACTGATTGAAAATTTCACCCAGTCCTTGTAAAACTGGGCTTCCTCTATGTAAGCCGTTTCTACGTCTTTATAACGTTATCTAAGTGTAATAACAAAGCGTCTCAACAGAATACATGTTGTGTTCTTATGTCATTTAGAGTGATTGGTGAACCGTAAGGGTCAATAAATCACATCTGGCCTATAACATTAATTTCAGGAGCTACTCATCTATGAATTCGCGTCTTATCCTCTCAGATAGCTTCGGTACCAAACTGCCGACCCCGTAAGATAGAGGGCTTCAGTTTTCTAGGGTGTGATATAGAACAACAACCACTTGTGTACTGAAGGAAACCTTTCAACACGTGATCGCTAAACATGCACTTTGGCATAGATCATAGTGCGGGTAAACCACATTCAACCAGTTTATCTCATAAGATAATATTTCACTTTTACAACGCTAACCGACTACACTTGTTGCACTTTCATCAATTGAACGCTCGTTGATATCATATAGATGACGAAGAATCTGTGTTCCAGTTTTAGGCACATGTTGGTCACAAGGCATAGAAACTGCTAATTTTCGCAGATCGTCAAGTGATATAGACGAGCTGTTAATGCGACTTTCAGAAAGGTTTACGACAATTGATGTTGAGACCTTCGCTCTGACTGGGGTTTTCTACTGTCGGATGGCGTGCAGCTTGCGAAATGCTACAAACGACTGCCGTTGTGAATTGCACATAATTCCGTTCCCTTACAGTGAAAGTGACACTTTTGAACTTTTTTTGGCCACGCATACTCATATACACATATACGCATGTACACATATGAACGCATACACGCGCACATACACACAAACAAAGTCGTCGTGATGGAATTGAGAATTCAAATGCGTCTGCTAACCTGTATCACGCGTCACTCTTTCGCTTGTTTATCAGAGATGAGTTGATCCCACTAATGCAACCCCTCTATTTCTCCCTAGCGGATATTAATGGATTCACCTTGCACCAAGAATTTGAAGTATTATAATTTGAAAGATCGACTCTCACTAAACTTTGGCATGAATGGCCAAAACTACCTAACAAAACTCCGCGCAAGCTTCAAAAGGACAGTTATTAAAGGGTCAAAGTATTGAATTTCTCTTCTAAGATCTTTTCAAAGTAGTTCCACTATCGCTTTATTCGTCTTCTTGCTGTGCGCCTGATATCCCATTGGACAACGTCGTCATACCGTAATTGCTTATCGCGCGTCCGGAACATAAAATTTTCTGATATTTTGGAGCGCACTGTAGCATCATTGTATCTGACAGTCTGCGTAAGCCGGGTGGAGTCTCTTTTCTGCTTGTGTAGTACATGGCACCCCTTGCATCGCCCTCTTAACACAGCGTTCAAAACGCTGAGTACAGTTTCGTCCATCATGTCTAGATCTGTAGCTTGTTCTTCAACGTGTTTTACAGTCACGGCGAACCAACAAGTAGAGTGTTTTTTTCCATCACCACGTCTTCGACGTTCTAGTAAGTTTTCCCTAATTACCACCTTGATATGTTTTCTTCTAATTTTGAGTAGTTCATGATTCTCATGCATCTCCTTGATCCAGATACAAACAACTGGAGCATCTGAAGAGACAAGCTGAGAAATATCTGGAGTATGAGAAAAGATTTGCTGGAGTATGAGATAAGATTCGGTCCTGAACAATATCTCTTTACTGTGGCTACCTCTAAAATCAAGCTTTCAACAGACGTTGTCAAAACTGACCAGCATTTATTCCGTTTGATTAACTGTTAATATAACAAGAATCATCACAACGACATACTGCAGCTGCGACAATCGTTTTCACTCACATGTTATCGTAGTTTCCCAGCTTTTACATGCCTCCTCAAGGGCGGTTATAAATATGTTAGTGATATGGTATCGCTTCTGTGAGCTCGCCTCTTCTTGTCGATTAGAGATACATCACAAATCGAGGCCTTTTTCAGGCCATTAAAAGAAACAAAGCAATTTTCTAGAATGAATTAAAAATGCTTCAACAAACTTCTTGTTCGTGTGAATGTGATCGCTAATGTACATCCAGAATCATGTTTGAAATCTCGCTTATTCACATAAGTAACTTCGGTACAATGTTGTGTCATTGCTGACAAAGATCACTTTGACGAACACCTTATAGACTGTTAATAGCAGACACTGAGTGGCAGTTGCGATGGCGTGTAGGTTTAGGTTCTTTTGAAACTGCAAACTCTTGTCCACTTTCCGTTGACTCGAAAACTCCTTTTCTGACATGATTGAGGGTGAAAATCAGCGCTTAACATTAGTGAGACTGTTGACATGTTTTTCAAATCCCCGTTTCTACTACTACAACGACCAGGTAACGTGCGGTTCGTCTTATATCTTTCATATCTTCTGAGCAGTAGCTGTCAGATTTGAGTCGTTATTTATTCAAAGAAATCGCCGTTGATAGGCAACCTCATGTTCACATGTGTACCTACTTTTAGGGATCTCACCATAATCGTGACTCGATTTTTAACCCACCCTTGAAGAACCATTGCTTATAATAGAAAGAGCGTTTATGATCTGCTGGTACGAAAACCGCCTTCCTATAGCGATTATATGAAAACAGTTACGATTTTCCTCAACTCCAACCTGCAAAGGGGCCTCGCTTTCGGCGTCGATAAATCTGACAGATTTGCAGACAATCGAATGCTCAATGGGAAAGAGAGTAAAGTACTTCGCTGATCGGTGTTGGCTATGAATAATGTGAATGAACATGTGACAACATGTAGCATAGCGCACATATTTAGCCGAGTTTTGTGGACCCGCCATTCACTGGCAAAGAAATTGACATGGATCGCTGTGTCTCTAGGTTCGGTGACTAGCGAAAATTGCTTAAATTGCATTTAGAACGGTGAATCATATAGCAGGCACGTATATTAATAATTACAATTAGCATGCCTGGTATCACCTGTATCACCTGCCGTCCCGATGATCTTCGGTGACTCGAGCGGGTACCAGAAACATTTCCGTATTTCCCTATCGGGTGCAAGAGTAGTCAGTGGGTCTTCGTCGTCTAGGAATTCGTTGAGCATCATATCTTTCATGCCTCGTAATATGTTAAATGGAGACTATTCGATAAAAAAAAGTCTCTAAGCTGACAAATTCTAGATCGGCTGTGACAATTAGAACCTCTCTGCGTGCAAATCAAAAGGATATCTAGGTCATTGTAACATCCTCCTGTACAAAAGAATCATGTTCATCACCAGTCGGACAGTGCTGTACACTCGACTGATCCTGGCTAGTAATCGTGAAATATCATACCACACGTTTCGAGTATTTTCTTACGAGCGCGCTCAAGTTTCAAAATGCCTGGTAATTATTTTTGAGCCATGAATGTGGCCTATTATTGGCACTTCCACAGCGCAGTGCACATGTTTCGGACGTGTAACCTTGTCAGTTGCACTGTGCCTTTCGTCTGAGCAAATGCGCCTTGTGGGAGAACCCCCCCCCCCCCTACATAGAGAAACCGCAGACAATATTTACGCCGTCACGTGATATAAATCACCGAACGGGTAGTGTTGTACGCTCGATTGCTCCTGGCTGGTAATCGTGAAATATTGAATCTTTGGTTTAAGTGTTTTCTTAGGACCACGATCAAATTCCATATGCCCGATAGTGCATAAAACCACGCTCAAATTTCAATATGCCGGGTATTGCAAGTGCCTGTAATAGACCATATGCATGGCTCAAAAAAATTATCAGGCATATTGCAATTTGAGGGTGGTCGTAAAACAAGACTAAAGGGGGGGGTGGGGAGGAGTATGATAATCACGTTTATCGTTGTGAAATATTTACAGATGTAGTGAGAGTTTTGTAAACAAAAAATAGAGGTTATAAGTACACCTAATATTACAATTCTATGAGCACTGAAAATGTTATATACTTCCTTCTCCCTCGACCATGCTATACGATGAGATGAAAACACCATTGAATGAGTTGCACCACATACTACTCTGTCCTGATGTACTAGTAGTAAGCACCATGAACATGTCGACAACAACACGCGGAAGATATTGACAGCACTATGAGGACCACGCAAAATGTATTATATCTGAACCGTTTACGGGAATTCCATAACAAATTTCAAATAAACATTTACAATCTATAGCACTCATTATAGCTAAGATATGGCTTTACTAGAACGTTGGATGTACTTGGAAGGAAATCGGCTGAGTGATAGAAATCGTGCGCTTCTTCTGCACCAATGCAAGCTTGACTATAGACGCTCCAATTGAAGTTGACATCCATCTTTTGCAAACATTCAATACACAAAGTTTTACTCACTTCGCCCATGTCCGATGCCGAACATGAGAACTGAGAAACAATGAAGCATTGTTTGGAAAAATCCGTCCAGAACGTTGGTTGTGCACGTACACCATAGTAGGCAAAATGATGATTGTACGTAGCACCTTACATCAAAATATGGACAGAATAGGTTTTGCTTCAAAGAGGGCGATATACTGTAAGCAGTGTTCTTTGTCATTCAGGGAACTGTTATCTGTTTGGAATCCATATCACAAGGCAACAAATTTCGCTTTCAACCACAAAAGCCGAGGATTCTGCGTACTGAAGACGTAGGAGCGGTATGACATTGCTGTCAGAAATTTCGATGAACATCAAGCTTGACGACTCTCAACGTATTGATGAGAATATACAAAAGAGATTTAACTAATTCGGACGATGACGG
This sequence comes from Parelaphostrongylus tenuis, assembly GCA_019055375.1. Taxonomy (NCBI): domain Eukaryota; kingdom Metazoa; phylum Nematoda; class Chromadorea; order Rhabditida; family Metastrongylidae; genus Parelaphostrongylus; species Parelaphostrongylus tenuis. Next base: position 1,408,687 of record JAHQIW010001340.1, read on the forward strand.
ATGCAAATTAAGGAAATAATGTAAAGCGTGCGACATGTGAAGACGACTGGCTGTCTGAGTAAATAAGTGCAGTTAGTAATGCTTTCAGAAACCTCAATTGTCAACGCATCCAAAGAGTCACTAATGCGCAAACTCAACCTAGCAAGTAACTGCTGGGATTTTTCACATGGTAAACATCATTATCATTAGCTTCATCAGCATCACTTATTGTTATTGATGTGAGAAATATTAGCGAATTTGCTTCTCGCCCGTTCTACCACCACTGCGGTTGCCATGGGTCACAATAAAATCGTAGGCCACATTTCCAGAACAAAACGGGAGCAGATGTAAATGTTAATGACGCATACGCATCCGATGGCTTGAGACATGATAGTGACACAAAGAGTGGCACCATAATCATCATTCTTCTTGAACTTTTACGGTATTCGATATTTAATGATTAATATCAGATCTGAGAGAGCATATATCGCCTCTAAGCGCAGTGGTTAGAGGTGCTCTGCGCCGCACACAAAGACGATGATTCGATCAACCATCCATCCTTTTGGGGTCGGTAAATTGGTAGCACTGGTTAGATTTAGACACGTAGATTTGTCTGGGAAGATAAGCAGGACTGACTCGATACAGGGGAGGCCAGCGCGAATCATTGTAAACGCCAGATATGAATCAATCACCTTAAACGAAGTTAAAAGTTAGAGACGAATGCTTGGTGCATCACTCAAGAATTGATCAACGTCAAGAGCTTTGTACTTTCATCCTATCAAATTTATCGCAAATGATGAATTGTTGCGCAGAAATGCAGCTGATGGGAATTTTGAAAATTGAAATACAAAGCATATAACTGTCGCTTACAAAAAACACAACGCTAGACCTCCACTCTCATCATTCCAGAACATCCTTCTGCAGAAGAAAACTTCCCAAAGTATCCCTGAGTTTTTCAGGGGCGGGTAAACACACTCGAAGTACACGAAGCTCAGTTTGATGACGCCACTCACCTATAAGTTTAGTCAGTAGTAAGTGACAGAGGAATTGAATTTCTAGCAGAGGAGAGGGAAAATGATGGCTCGTTAGGACAACAATCCATATATTCCACGTCCCGTTAGATTTTGCTGCGCTGTAATCCGAAGATGTAGTATGTGATGCCTGAGTATGCGCTGAGGATCATCTTCCACTTATACCATGTACTACATTCTATGTTCCAGGTACATACCTCTCTATGTTCTTCACATTTACGTACGTATTCCATATGACAAATCGATGGCATCTCTTATGCTTCCTGACAACAGAAAACTTTAAATGCTGGATGATGGAAACGACGACGATAATGACGAGGTTATCGGTGAATATGGTTCAGACGGTGGATATTCGGGTACTGCGATGAGCAGAGCGTTGTACTGCATTACCATATGAATTGACAAAGTATTTTGAGCTTTTCATGAAGCCTGTTATGTGCACTGTCGTCCAATCGACAACCAATCACTCTAAAGGAGCACCATAGCGATTGTTTCACCGTACGCCTAGTGTAAAAAGTTCGCCGTCGACTCCTCTTCATGGAGCAGATTCTGTAAGAACTAACTGAACGAGAAGATACGGTGGCAACTGATGAGACTGTAAGGCCGAAACACGTGTCTTGCACTATTGCCTTATCTAGTTCCCTTGTATTTCATAATGGATTATTATCAAAAAGCTGTAGTAAAATTGAAAAATGTTTTAGTAGCTTAGACGGACAGTTGGGTGCGGCCGTAGCACCATCGCTCGCCATTTACCTGAATGAAATGGGGCCATCGCAAAGTGATGTCTTGATGGACACCTTGTACATTGACTGACCACCCACGTTGTAAAGTCAGCAGGCGACATTTTGGAGAAAGCGGGCTGGACCTGATACCACATCCAACGTATAGCCCTGATGTTGCTCCATAGGATTATCCATTCTTTCGCGCCTTGATAAAGCATCTACTGGAGAAAAAATCCAAACTACAACCTGTTCAAAGTGAACTCACCGATTTCTTCGATTAAGAGCCGTATTCTTACTACGAGGAAAGCATCCAGTCCATGCCCAGCAAATGCTTGCATATCATTGACCATGATAGTGACTATGCTGTTGATTTTAATATTTTTTTCCAGTACCAATTGAATTAACAAAAGTGTCGAAAGGCAAAAGAAACTATGAAACAACCCAATAATTTTGCTGTGACCATCAATTTGCATGTTCCCGCTGCTACCGTCTAGACAAACAAAGGTAAATACACTTTTAAGAACTGGCTACGTGAGATTTAGGAAGATTTTCGTAAGAGAAATAAAATAGTTGGAAAAGAAGTCATACCGCTAGGAACCGAAACTGTTGAAGAAACGAGGAAAGTCCATTAGCTCATGCCTCAATATATTATTGCTAAATTACCAAGATTAAACAAATTGGAGCACTCATTATGTATTGAGATCACATAATTTGGGTACAAAATGATGACAAGGTACAGATTTGAAAGGCTCCTTAGTCTCTTTCACTTGGCTGACCCTGGAACTTATTACAGATTTAAGAACTTGTTGAAGATCGTAACATCTATTGATTTCGTAACATTAGCAAGTAAGCACGGATTTAAATCATGAAGCTTGATATCAATGCATACGGTCACCTACATGCTGACAGAAACAGAGTTTTGTCTAGGAAATGGCCATAGATGACCCTGAAATGCCTGTTCTATAGGTCAGTAAACCTTGTCATCCCAGACTAGCAACATCTTAATGCAGTATAATAAGTAATGTTTTACGAATCTACTATAGTTCGAAAATTTATTTTACTAAGGAGAAGAAATTTACTGACACTGAAGCATTTTCAGGCTAGAGACCGACTTTTACCCTCGCCGTTGAATGGGCAGAATGTGCTAGTTCTTATATTAGTGTACATAGAAAAGTCAGAAACAATTCAGAAAGTGCTGGAATTTTTTCTTCTACCTTTTCCATTTCTCAAGCGCATATGACGAACTATCGAGGCGAGTATCACAACAAAGCGAATGCACTTTATACTAATAATTAACAACTGCGAAAATCAATAGTTAACAGAGTGATGGAGACCCAAAACTTGTTCAGAAAAAAACACAACTTCGCAAAAGTTCACCATTTCACGTCAGTGTCCCTTTAAAAGCACATGGATGTATCGCGGTGGAACATGAGGAACTTCAAACCAAACGCTAACATGGCGTTCCTCGGCAACGATGCTACATCAAACAGAAAAATACAGAAACGCCACCTAACGCCTTTTTGCAGTTCAAATGCCCATTGGACATCCTACCCACAGCCAGAAGAGATTTCGTATGTTGAAATGATATTTTCTATGGGTCATTGAGAGCAGAGTGTTAACATGACGACAACGTAATTTAAAAAGTTCTATATTGCTTCATAAATGCTTAGAAACACTATCAGATATTGAATTTTCACAACATCAATTTTATACACCACCTGAATAAAGGGTTCGATGTTGAGCGATCTCTAGAGGATACGCTTATGCGCTCGACATCATCAAACTTCGTTGAAGTCACTGATTCTGATTTGACACGAAGTATTCCGACGAAATTTGAAGAGAATGTTATATTCTCTCGGAACGATCTGGTACTAATTCGCAAACCTCAGAGGTTTGGAAGGCTTGGTTAAATGTAGGTGCAGGATCGAACAGACGACCGATCCAATGTATCCCACGAGGCGCTCTTACTCATTGCACTACACGAATCCTTCGATCACTTCCATGAAAAATGATCACTAATCGAAGCAAACAGTATGCACTTTGCGCTGATCATAGATCGAACTGTAAGACAACAAAACGAATTCTCTTATCAAGACGTCTGCGCGGGATAAAAATGCACCTTTTGGAAAAACAACACTGCAAAGGTGTACTTTCACATAACATATAACAGTATCTAATTACTTGATTTAATTCAGTGTTATAAGGACATAAAACAACAAAAACCTTGAGTCTGTGCAAAATTAAAATATTTTCCATAATTTCTTATCATCAAAAATAACTACCTACATTCACTAACTCATTCTTGAAAGTGATACTCGTATCGGTGAAAATGTACGAGTTGTCGTTGAAAAAAAGCAATTACTTCAAAAGGAGATTTGCAAATTCGAATATCAATAAAAGGTCAGACTGCCGCTGACTTATTGTCTAAATGAGAAACTAAGTTGCTCGAAGTATTGTTATTATTATTGGTCTTCGCTGTTGGGAAATGAGCCGAGATTTCCTTTTTTCCTTGGCTGATGAGTTGCTTGAAAATATGGGCTATCCAAATAATCGGTGTAATCGGAAACCATACCTGAACATCACCGTCACCGAATCGCCGGTTTTTGCCGAGACATAGAACGCCTTTAGGTCATGTTGTTTTGCAAAACGACAATGATGATCCACTGCAACCTTACGAAGGCGTTCTTCGTCGACTTTGTTTCCGACAAGCACAATTTGAGGAGGCTAAAACAATTCATAATATTAACAACTTTGAAGCACAATCTCGACTACGACGGAATGCTATTCAACCAGCCGGCTTTTTTCAGTGCAGCCCAAAACCGTTCTCGTTTCGTGTTAGTGAGCCGCTGAGGTGAAACAACTTATCTTTTTCCGGAAACGATCTGAATATAATTCCAAAAAAATTGGTTGTTTATATTTGATCGATTGTGATTATCCGAATTATTCAAAATTTAGACATTAAACTACTATGCGAGATTTTTCAAGGACGATAAGCTAGAAAATGATTACGAGCATCGGAACCAGCAGAGAGTGGGGTTGCTAGTCAAACATCAGCGTAAACGCCAGCTTAGACTGTGTTTTCAGTCCGTCGGTTATCACTAGTCTTCCTCTTTTTTAAGATATCACAGCATCCAATTTTCAAATAAAAATCATAGTCTTTGTTCGACTGAATTCTATAAATCTTTAGGACTTTAGTAAAAAATATTTCCTCAGACTTTTTGCTAAGCCTTTTACGAGGTCTGGTAGTGTATCTTAGTGATATACGTACGTTTCGACGGTTTCGCTCGTCTCGTCAGTATCACAGGCCCCATACTATACACTTCAATGAAGCAAACAGAATAGCAGAGGTAAGATGTATCCCAAACCTGGTAAAAGGCCTAATAAAAAGTCTGTGACAAAAATCACTTTTTAGAATCAGTATAACAGAGCTGTTCTTGAAAACAGAGATTACAAAGCATGTCATCGAACAATAATATAAATAGGTAGTGGAATAAACAAACATGGTACGTTGGATCGCTACGTTCACAAGAATCGCCCATTGATGGATGTCGACTTACCACCGGCGTGATCTTTCTTTCCTTCTTCTCGTTCAAGATCGCTCTACTATATTGCTTATATTTGACTTTCTGCGCACTTTGAACGGAGAACAAATCTCTTATCACACAAGTTCGTTCAACTGAAGGTAAAACTTTCGCGATTGATTCCTGAGAATTGCCCCTTTCACATCTCAGAGGTAGCTAAAGGCACATTTTTTTGATACAGTAGCTTTCGTTGACTCCTTCGTGAATAAAGTTGGTGTATTAGTTTTCCTAAACAAATCTGATAACATTTTTCACACCTATAAAGGATAGAGTGCTTGGTTTGCTAGGAACGCGTGGTCGAACCAACGACCATTTGGATGTTGACATCTACACTACTGCATTCGAATAAGTTATGAAAAACCCCTAAACCTAAAATGGACGGATTCAGTCTAATTTTTTAAAGTAAATAAGAACAGCGATGATCAAATGCAATAACATCAGCTCAGTGCACTTTACGAAAGTTGGCTCGAGAGGCAAATTTCGCATGCGAGACAACTCCTGTGTGTGCGTCCTCTTCTCTTTCCGATTGTGAGGAAGAAAAAAAAAACATTAGTCAAGGGAACAAGTGAATTAAACCTCACAGAAGATGTACACCTTTCGGTTTAATGAAAAATTGTGTCAAGAGTTTTCTTTATTGTAGTTTACCATTTTTTATTCAAGGGAAGCCAGTTGTTGTTGACCGAACACATGCTCGTCCCCTTTCGGAGCGTTGCAGAAATTCCCTACGTGAATATGGATGGATGGATGGTGAGTCGATAGTCGCCCTTACATCGCACTAACGTAACCACACGGCCTCTCATTCGACAAACAAATAAACGACCACGATGGCTGGGTCATCTAAACAACGCAACGTTCCGATGTGTCGGCATGCAAAGTAAATAACCAGCAACGCTGAGGATCGCGGACGATATCGACGGCACCACACAAACGCCGTCACATGCACCGATATCATTCATCTCGGTCTGTTCCTACTAAGCTCATTAATCTCGAAGATAACAAGCAGCCTCTCCATCGAGAGCTTATGCCATCATCAAAACAATTATGCGAGCACCAACACTACGTGAGGTAACTGCAATAAATACATTTCGTTTCGCGAAAAGTTCAGCACACTAAAGAAGACAAGAAAGAGATCTGTTAAATTGCTCGAGCAGAAAATACGAAAGAGGAGTTTGCGAGGAAGCCCCGTTTTCAGCAGTGGAATGTATGCCGCTCAGAGTTCTACCTGAAAACTACATCGTCTTATGTAGTCAGTAGTAAGCAAGCACTGCCTAGTCGCCTATAGGCTATCTGTACGTTCATACTACAAAATATATAACACCACATAAAGGAAAAGATATCCGAGAGACGAAAACCTCTTGTTCATAGTGCCCGCATCAGTTTAACAGTGAAAATTAATAGCTTTGTAATTAACGAATTGACGATATCTCGATGTTTTTGGGAGTTTTTCTAAACCAACAAGAGTGCTAGTAGTCTTCACCGAGAGTTATCCACTATCAATCACATATTTAGATTCTATAAGACGATGGATAACATAGGATTAAGTACCAGGACAAGAATTAGTATCAAGGCGTCGGACACTCGAACACCTTTCATTATAGTTGCGTCGATTCACATGGTAACCAATGAAACCTGATGACACAACTTCTTTAGCATTTTATTTGATCCTACTTAACAGTGTTTTTTCTTCACTGTGCGAATCCCAGTACTTTTATCTTAAATTCGTTTTCTTCAGTTCTTCTTGAACGTCGTAGAATACTGGTTGAGCAGGTTTCCCTGCAATCTCGAGAATAGCCTGGCTGTGACGTTCCACACACCGTTCGTTGCTGACTGCCGGAGAATGCCGGGGAGAATGGTGATCGAAACCACGCGCACCGCGTCGAGTATCACAACCGCTCGGCCACGGCGCCCCTTGTGATATCACAGATGTCGTATATCAGTACATCTCCAAATCACTGCACAAAAGTATGATATCAAATCTTCAACTGTTCCTCATTAAAGCTTGTCCCAACGATTAAGTCAGGCGTAAAGTGATCGGAAATTCCTTAATTTTTTCGCAATATCGTTTGAGAAAGCGGCACGAATGTGGATGGACAGAGTTAATTTTTCTATAAAACAAGGGGGAAAGGTTCCTACTAGAAAGACAATTGAAGAAAAAATCATGAACCAAATTCCAATCCCCACAAATAGTCGTGATTATGTTGATTCTGACCCGATCGGGAATTCACATTCTTTTAATTTTGCACTTACTCCAGACTTAGAGCATCTAAACTGTTTCTCTTTTGCAAAAATGACTAGATTCTGTATAATAGCAGATGTAAATAGGAGCTAAGAAGTCAATAATCCGAAGGTCAAGTGCAAGAGAGCCGTCCCATTAGCGGATCTTTGTATTCATCACTGATCGTGACATTCAGTCGCCTTACTCCTTGTTCTTACAGCTGTAATCTCTGTGAACCGAAAATAACTCCTGGTTTGATGAGAACGACAGATTGTTTCAAATTTGAAGAATAGCATTTTTTTCCATTAACAATAGATGAGCTCTACAGTACAGATGTCCATCGAAGTGTCCATGCTATGCGCAACTTTCGAGATCGAGGAATTTTGAGGGTCTCGTTTGTTATTCTCTACTTTCCTTCCTCCGAAGAGCTCATAGCTATTTAGCAAGCTTTCCAAGGGAAGGCGTGTGGTGCTCACTTATTGGAACCGATCCCGAACTGCCTCCCTCAGCTGTGATTCACTTGATTTCACAATTCTGACCAATCAACATGTAGCAAATCTACGCGGAGGTACTCATAGAAACGTTTACAGATGATGTATTCGGTTAATTACATTATATTCGACTAGTTGCTTGATTCATCACAGAAACTGCTACCATTACATGTATTACGGCTCTTCTGTAAGAGTCCTAATTGTAATGCAGAGAACTTTTCCTCGCTCAAGAACGATCAAATCAGGATACCGCAGCGCGCCAACATGACTATCTTAGGTTTCGCTGAAAACAATGAAACTACGCTGAACTATGACTTAATATCTCAATCAAAAAAGAACAACAGATCTTCATGCATCTGCCGACTTCACAAATGAATCCAACCACCATTGCAGATTATTGTTTGTAAGGCAACGAGAGTGGTAGAGGAAGGTAAATAGGCGAACACGGTCCATCTGAGTATGTGAAAAGTATGTAGCCAAATGCATCAAAGACGGAGTATCCCATCTTTGTATCAGCTCGTGCCCTAAGACAAACGGGCGGGACTTTCTTGCGAAAATTCAACTTTCTGTCTCTGTCTGTTATGTGTGGTGTAACCAGTGGACTCGGTAGCACAGGCTTGCGCTGCTGGTCGGCTGAGAATACGTACTTATCTTCGTAGTGGTTACGGTTGCTGTGCGTCGCACACGAGGTCAATGGTTCAATCCCACGCTCATGGCTCACCAAGCCAACCGGGTCGGTAAATTGTTATCGGATTGGTCGCAGGCTTGCCTGAGAAGGTAAGCAGCACCGAGTCGTTACAGCGGAAGGCCACCGCTAGTTATTGTAAAGGAGATATGCATTCAATCACCTCAAACGAAGTTAAGAATTGAAGACAAATGCATGGCGCATCCCTCAGGGATATGGATCAACGCCGAGAACTTTATCCTTCATCCTTCTATCTTTCGATAAGAGAAATTTTCCAACAGACGTTATAAGCATGATAATAGCCGTGATAACTATATAGACTCAAAACAATAGTTGAAAAAACGAAGTGATTTTGAAAGCTATGTGTATGAGGCTGCAACGGAAGCCAAACGAAAAGATAAAAAGAATTTTAATCATTTCAAGGAAAAGTCTGCCAGATTATTTGACATGGGGAAATGCACGTTGTCGAATGTCTGGCAGTTATAAAAATCAACAAATTATAGAGAAAGGGCTTAAGATAAAAGTAAATGCCAATTCACTAAATCTATGCGTCGATCCTATTCATACGAACGCACACAGAATCACAGCAAACGGAAATGAGCAGCTATCAATTAGCGCCCGATTTGTTTGAGTTCATCATCGTTTCAAGTAGAGAGTAACTCTCCTCAAAGGGACACAGAACGTCGACGAACGTGCTAATAAGAATCTCGGGCACGGTGATTTAGCTTTTCCGACTACCGTACCTTTTCTTGGCTCTTCGTCACCCGTCGAATCACATTCAACCAATCCTGACAGTTGTCGAACGAGTTCATGCTTGTGACGTCGTAGACGATCAATGCCGCATGCGAGCCGTAGATGTACTTGTCAATCATCTCGCCGGCGATGCTTTGGCCTCCAATGTCCCAAACCTGCAACTTCACATTTCCACAAACATTACGTCGTTCTCGGTCTCTATCATTAACACGTTGGCAAACCAACCGTTATGTATTTCCAGTTATTATCAATTCTCTAAGAATTTTAATTCCTAAGAGAAAAAAAACATCATTTGAACGAAAAGTGCACCAGGTCACGCATAACTTGTCATTCGTTTGAAGAAGTGATTCTATTGTTAGTTATTAGTGCAAGTGGTAATGCTAGTGGTGATTTTATTGTTGATCCGTTTAGATAAGTCATTCGAGCATTCAAATATAACCGAACTAACGTAAGTAGAAATAACGGAAGTAGAAATCATTCAAAGAACAATGCAAGAAGAAGGTGTACTTTTCTGACTATCAATCTATTCTTATGATGAGTTGAGTTTTTCTCATATCAAAGAAAATCTCCAATTCTCATGGAAGTTTACCGTGAACCAATTAGTGAAAACATCAAATGTTAATTCAACGAAGCTTCAATCAGGTAAACTTATAGAATTTCGAATTTATTTGAGAATGATCGGAACTTGAAAAATGAGAAAAGTTGTAAAAGAGATTCACCTGCATCAGAACCTGTACATCGCCTGGTAACGATATTCGCTTGGAGAAGAAATCAAGTCCAAGAGTCTGAAAAATTCATACAAATTGAAAATCGTTGCGGATGGTAATTTTATTGTTTGTTCTTAGCTTGATACTACCGCTCGATTTGAATGAATAGATCGGTTCTTGTCGCTGAACCACATTTAAAATCGTCGAATCTACCGTGTTTGCTATGAATGCCATCGAATGAATGAGAACTCAGACCGAATGTTTATAGAAGTCTTGTTACACATCTCTATTACAATCCTTCAAGAAATTGTTTAAATGAATGGAATTCGAGTGACACACGTACTGACCGAATAATAGTGACTTGACACTAATTCACTTGAACACTAAACAAACGTCAACAAGAACTTCTAACTCGTAGACTGGCACGAAAACATCAGTAAAAAGTTGGATAAACTATCATAACTGCTAAACTCATCTGGAAAAACGTAAAATATCTTACGAACTGTCTTTTTCTTCATATAAACTTGCGCGAAGTTGAAACTCCATCCTTGGGACTCAAGCTCGTGCAAGTTTTATTTAAGGAAAAGGACAGTTCACAAGACATTTTTCATTTTTCATAGCTCATATTGAAGTTCAAAGAGAGTTGAACTTTTCAATTACTACATCAGGTCTCATACTCGTCAAAAATCGTGAACAGTTTACTATCGCATTTGAATGCCTGCCATCTCATCATTTTCTATTTTTATTGTATATTAAATCAAACAACATATATTGCAACATAAATCGCACATCCGTACGTGAAGTGTACTGTGGCCCGAGTACCGTACTCACTTAACCCGCGATTGTTATCAGAATTTGTTGTTAGATTTTCTATTTGATATGACCATTTTAGCATAAACAAAACGGGTGAGAAATAATCAATTTAGCGAGATAGCGATTTATTTATGTATCAAAACTATGTGTGTGAAGATACGTGTACAAAGCACAACGGATGCTCAATTGTATGTATGAAGTAGTACCTCAAAAATTCTTATCGGTTTAGCTTGAATAGATTTGGCTGCTGTTGAATAGAATTCAGCTGAATAGGTCGTCATTCAAACATAAGCAAAGAAAACACGAAAAAAATATGATCGACGAGCGAACTAATTCTATCAGGGCACGTACACAAAAGGATTATCGTCGCGCATTACCAGCTTTCTGTACTATAACGAATTTACCATCGTTTGGTGCAAATGGATGAGGTCATAAATGTAGGCAATGAATTAAATAATAGTTAGTCATGACAAATCGAGCGTAGACTAGCTGAGTTCCTTCTTCACAATTCCATTTTTGCACTTCGATTGGCGATTATCAAATCACTTTTCTGATCAAGCAGTCATTTTTTCGACCTAGACCTCTCTGATATTTTCCTTTCTTGGAAGTAAACATGGAACCACTTTCAAAAATTCCACTAGATCTCACCTTTTCCAGGTCCTACGGAAAATGTAGACTGATTTCGGTGCATATAGATATAGTGCTCCAATGATACGCTACAATCAATGGTTCTCAAAGAATCAGAGCATCATTGCCCGAAATCCATTTGAACATGAGCAACATCGACATTAACAAATACCGAGGAAGATCATGCATTATCATTCGTGATGTAGTACCGATTTCGACTTGCTATACATGCGATGGGGCAAGCACCGACGAGAACGTTTTCATTTCAGTCTGCACCATCGACGGAACGATCGACGATCGTAGGAGCGCAAATTCTATTTTCTGCACTTTTGGTAGTTTGCTGACGGAAACTGTATCGATAGCGATTGGGAAAACTGATGTAGAGAAACGTAAATTGATAAAACCATAATCGTAATCAACTCTCTCTCAAGATCGCTCAAGATCTTTTTACTTTCGTTCTTTATATAAGAGGCACATCATATCGACGCTGTTACGCTCATCTGGATTAAAATAATAATAATAATAATAATAATAATAATAATAATAATAATAATAATAATAATAATATAATAAATTATAATAATCAAAGTTTCCACTGCTCTTCCGTTTTTATCTGTACCAAAAAAAAATGATACGATTAAGTGATAAAGGATTCTAGCGTTAATAATTTCGTACTTATTGAACTTCTCAATCTATAGCTATCAAAAACACCATATATTCATTGGAATCTCAGTTCTGATTCGTGATAAACGTCTAACTCGCTTATCGTTTTGTATCGTCCTTCGGTAAAACCAATCCAAGAATTGTGCTTTAAGAAATCCTCAAAATTTTCGTACGGATTGACATGATTGACAATAATAGTTACAATGAACGATAGATCCATTACCTGATGATATGATCGGTCGAATGTGTCTTTAGTGAAGCGCTGACATAAGGACGTTTTTCCAGATGAACCATCGCCGCAGACGACGACCTATGGATTTCACATTATACTTCCACAGCTACTAAGCATGGAATAATCAATTGCAAAATGAAGTTGAAAGAAAATTGACTAGTTGTAGTCCACACCTCGCCAGCCTGACTTATGCCTATTTTCGTCGTTGAAAGTTTGTCAACACTTTTGAATATGACCTTTCTACACCTATTATGATTCACTGCATCGTGCCTCGACGTGTACTTTGGATGTTGTCACATTGCAATGTTGACGGCGAGGGGGTTCACTACCGAGCATCATTTCCCAAGCGTAGAGCTCAGAAAAGCCAGGTAAGAACGAGTTTAAGTTATTACGAAAAACTCCTGTGAGATACTCCTGGCTAGATTCAAGGAAAATATCAGAGAAATGGACGCAGTGACATCGAAAGTGCGATACCCTTTGCATCATTTGAGCAGCTCTGGTTGCAACATGGAGTTGAGGAAAGCTTACTTTTGTCCTTTCGAGATTTTCGTTGTGGATTACTGGATTATATGTGATGCAGTATGCTCAATAATAATTCATTAGAGAAACTGATGCTGCATGTCAGTAGTGAAGACTAAAACTCTCAACTAGAAAATAAGAGGCATTGAGCTATCCGAAGACAGAAATTCGATTTGTGATACGGAATTTTATGATAATAACAAAAAAAAAACAGCAGGGAAATCGCTCATAAAACTTCTTCTAGTGGGAGATTCTATAGTTACCGTCACAATAACCATAATAGTATGGTTCAGACTGAATTTAATTAACAAATAAACTATCCCATTTGTTTTTGGTGGAAAGAACAATAATTGAAAACAATTCCATGTACTCTATCACGACTTGCGTTAGGTACTATCGCGGACCGGAAGTGTCAAACGGACTTACTTTTAGCACCACTTCTTCTGCCGAGTTATCAACGTCCTCTTCGGACATTCTATCAATCTAATAGGGAATACTTGCCAGTAAAGAATGACACTCAACGTCAGACGTAGCTTTTGAATTTGAATGGATCAGCAATAAAGCTGAGAGAAACTTCCTGGACCCAGAAGCGTGACACCGTGCACATGATATTACCATGGCAACTAGCGTTCGAGTTGTCTGCTGGCAGCAAAATGTCAAACAATCCATTCGAACACTCGATTTCATTGAGACAAAATACCTTTAGTGAGACAGGACCTAAGTGACTTAACTTTAAAGAAGAACTGGATTGATATTCAACAATATTACCTACTAAGGTGGAGGCACCATGACTCACAACTCACATGCGTTCTCTGAATAACAGTGCTAACTTTCTCAGCAAATAGACATTTGTAATACAACTCTGAGTCATGTCCTGATGGCATAAAGAATTCATCATCAATGGGAGACAGCTGCCTGTTCTTTTCTCTGTTCTGGACAAAGCATCTCATGAAATCCACAAAGAAAAGCAACCACATCCAGTATTAATTATTCGAAGTGCATTAGGCAAAAGCGCCGGCTAAATAGCTCAGAAAACCGAATAAATCCTATTTAACAACAACACATCTCAAAAATAGATTTATTCAAATTCTGAGGTTGTTAACAAGGCATCAACAATGATAACAGGAAGGGTAACCCGACTGAGATCGAAGGATATTAGATTGTGTTTGACGATTTTGAAGTGGGTAACTAATTGGAGACACGAGGTTAAGACTCGCAAGTCTGAACCGTGACAACACCTTAGAGCCCATAAACATTCAGAAAACATTATGTATTACCGCATAACACAACAGGACGGGGAGAACACTTGAGAACACATAATGAATAGAGAGGAAATCAAACACATTACGGCTTAAGAGGGACACGACTGCCATGGCCGGACGGACACCCGCTTTTCCTGCCAGACACACTCAGTGATGAATTGTGCTGTTCCATATACATTATTACACCGTGCATGCAACTAGCGATAATTCATCTCATTATGTTAGACATTGACGTAAATCGTTACAACACGAAGAACTCACAAACGACTTGGAGAAGTCAAGAAAAAAAAACCAAAAGATCCCTGAACGAATGATATTGTGTATAGAATTATATATTACAATAGACATTAGAAATTTGATAGAGAGAAAGAGAGAAATGCACAAGCAAGAAACTACTTGCTATAAAACTTACATTACATCTAAAAATAAAAATTATGAAAGAAATGACTACTGAAACTTCAGAAGACATTAAAGACAAACAAAAGACAAAAAATATTTTAAATAAAAGTAACAGGATGACAATAGGCCAATTTGCCGGTTGCAATTGCTGGAAATCCACTCGAACTTCGGTGCGCTTCTGGTCCGGATAGCCTCATCAACATGGTTGAAGTAGTCAACAACTCGAAGCGACTGGAGCTGGTTGAGACTGCTCATCGACAACAAGTCTGGATTCGTCTTCGGCTGGAGGTGTGGCATCCGGATCATGAGCTTCTGCAATACTATTTGTTGATACATATGATCGACAAGAACTTTTTTTATTGAAGCAATTATAATGTTATAACTTTGTATTCAAGAATGCTGAGCGATATACAGAGCACGAAGTTTTAGGCGGAAATTGAACCCGCATGTCATCATTACTGAGGCGCCCCCGAGATGAGGGAAACGCGGGTTCAACTCACTCCTGGGGTCGGATATTTTGTATATAACTCAACATCAGTTGAACAGACGCCGATAACAGGAATAACATTTGAGACTGAACACTTCGAGAAAGAGGAAATCTATGGTGATAAACTTAACTGTTCCAAACTGGAGAATTCCCCTTCTCCCGACAATGAAAAATGAAAGTAATTTTGTTCTATGACCATTTTACTCTTAAGCTCAACCAGAAAAGTGAATCGTAAGAACAGGGAATCCTCATCATTTCAGTATGTAATAGCTTGCTATGTGTTTCCTGTAGGTGATCTAAAGGAGCATTGTATCGAGGGAAGGGACTTGGTTCTCAACCGTCTTTAGAAGCACTGCTTTTTATCGGACTAATAAACGATATAAGACGAAATCTGTAGAAATGTCTACCACTTTTTATGCCGTCTGACATCTATTCTCGATTTTGGTCTAGACGCATTCGACAAAAGAAAGGCAAATTTTGCATAATAATCTAGTACATCAGAGCAGGGTATGCCCGAGTGGTTAATGGTGCTTGGTGCACGTCGATCAACCCTCTCACCATCACTCCAGCATCAATCAACGAACGCCCTAAGGAACACTTCAGCTTGGCTATCTTCGAAATTGAAGGAGACATTCTCATCCAGTATTCTACGATGTTCATGTCAAGAAGGAAAGTCCACAAGCAAGCGATGATTGCAAAGAAACGAATCAGATGCTAGGGGCCACACAATAAGATTTGAAGGTGGACCGATTAAAGTGAATTTTAGAAATAAGAATAAATAGTACATCATAGACAATTTCAAGGCGCTCTAAGATCTCAGATAACATAGTCACAAGATAAATAATGAAAAACAAAAGATCTCACCAAATCTGCCGCTATGTTGAATGTGAATGGGAGCGGCTTGGGTAACGGCGTCGATCATCATTGGGGATTCTCGTGGTTCATCTTTAACTAACAAGTTCGGTGTCACTGCACATGAGCTCTGTTCCGATGCAGCAGCTGCGGCAGAGAGCAATGACAGTGGATTACCTTCACCAGAGTTCGCTAGAAGAAATATTGCTAATTGGTTATATAAACACAATTCAAAATATCGTTTAATAAAACTTCCTCTCTCTCTCTCTCTCTCTGAATTCTTTGAACAAAAAAGCTGTTCCAGTAAGAAAAGATTATGTAGCGCGCTCTAACAACTTTAATTATGTGATCGTACACTTAACACACATCAGAACGCCAGAAATATTTCATATATAAAGGTCGCAGGGGCGAGGTGGCGCAGTGGTCTGTGATGCAGTGTGTCAGGGAGTGAGGTGATAAGCAAAACATTTCCTCGATCTCCTTCCCCAACATTCTCCCGCAATTAATCAACTGATAAAAGGCGAAATTATGCAGTAGCCTAAGCAACACGTGCAATGTTCAAAGACTTTGTGGGAACGAATCGAATATACGGAATTCGCACAGTAAATTGCAATCACGAGGAGTCGTGCGAAATGAAAATAAAATTAAACAGCAAATAAATGAATAATTAGATAAGGGAACAAAGACAGAAAGGTCGAGAAATCTCACCTAAAAACGATAGGACGCCTTCGAGACTCCCATTCAGCAAGGTACCGTCTGCTAAATGAGCTGTGCCATCGTTGCGGTGTTCCATTATACTCAACGCATTTTGATCAATTAGTCGTTGAGCCAACATCTGGAAAACGCAACAAAGTAATGCTTGAACAGAAACGTGAAGTTTGCTATTAACGGCGGTAATTCAGGGAAAAAAATTAGCCAAAATAGTTTATATCGTAGAAAAAGTGGAAGCAAAGCTTAGTTGTGTAGTGGTAGCACGCACCTTCCGATGTGGGTGAAACGCAGGTTCAATTACCACCTGGGGTAGGATTCGCATATCACACAGCGCTATTGGATATATGTGACTGTAACATTATACTAGTATCATGAAGGAATAAAATTGAGAACTCATGTAGACTACGATAATGAAATTTCTGGCTTGAAAGTTAAGGGAAACATGGTGCATTACAGGTCAGGCGATTCCCCCTTTAGTACCACAGACTAAATCCTATTAAAGATATCTACTTGCATTCATAGAAAATAAGGATGAGATGTACCAGGAAGCAGAAGTGAAAGGCAAGGTGTTAGTTTGATCTGCTCCCTCAACACTTTCTTGCAGTCGATTAGCGATCGTCCCAAAGAAAGGCTAGGCGCGGCTACTTCCAGGATCGTACGGAGAATTGCCTCAACCAGCGTTTTACGACAATCATATAGGGGACAAAATTTTCAAGCACCATTCGAAGCAACACGCGAAATCTTCGAAGACCTTTGTGGAGAGGATCAATATCAGGAAACGAATCGAATCGGATCCAGAAAGCGCTGGAATCCCCATAACACACTGTGACTGCGGGTCGGGCAAGAAAAGATTAGTATGTATACAAATCCACAGTACGAAAAATACACGGAAGGCATAAACCGAAAGGCATGTGGTACTGATGAGGAGTGCGAAAATACTCCAAAACGTACGTATACTACTAGAAATGCCTTTACCAGAACCCTCAAAGACTTGAAATGTTCTTTCAGATTATAATGAATTTTTTAATATGGTCACAAAAAAGAAGATTGAAAGGCACTGTTACAAGGAATACAATTACAAAAATCCGTTATAAGGCTCGTAACGCATAAAAAAAAGTAATTACCAGCAAAATATTTGCAATGAAAGAACAATTGTATAAAAAGGGCTACACAAGAATGCGAAGAATCACATACCTCCTCTGGCAAAGGCGTATTCGGTTGACTCCGGGTTGCAGCCGTTCGTTGTGGTCGTCGCCGATAGAACTCGCTGTCATCTACAGTCCATACGGCTCCTTTCACGTTCTGCTCGACACGTTGAAAACATTTGTGTAGTGAGAGATTATGTCGGACAGCATTCTAAAGAAAGAGACTCATCAAGTTACTACTGGCTCGTGAAGAGATATCTACGATGCTGAGTGATATGCAAAACTTCTGACCTCGGGAGGGAATAGAACTCGGGTCTCACCTTTTTCGGAGGCGGATGCCAACCATGCTCTCCCGGGGTTCCTACTGTGCTACCACTCTGTGATACGACCAAGAATGATATAGGAGGGGATATAAAGTAACACATCTACATATTCATCGATATTATTAGATGAATTTATTAATTTTGCCGCTTTCAAGCAATGCGCTGATGTTATGACCAAATATCCGAAGACTGAGTGGTATGCAAAATATTTGACCCGAGCCGGGGGTTAAACCCGCGCTGACTCATACCGGATGTTAGGCGGGTTCAACTCCTGCCATCAGCATCTCAGCAGAACAGTCTTTCGCAAACAAACATAGCTAAACAACCAGTAAGAATCCTTATAATGATGTCATTCTTACTTCGTTTCTTATCAATCAATCAACTATTCTCAGCATGGGAAACTTAGAGAGATTTCCCTTTCTTAGAAAATCAAAATGGCTAGAAAAAGAAAGTTGAAAGAAAATTAGTTGGAGAAGCATCTAATTAATATCAGGTCAAGCTTCTTGTCATGCTACATTTACATCTCTACTTTTGGTAAATATATCCCTAAACATTTGTTCCAGGCCTCTTCCATCGATTTACTCCACAACGTAAACAGTTTTTTTCCGGTTCGCCAGACCGATATGAACATCGCATTAATTTTTTTTATTTACTGTACGATCACGTATGACTCCACACAACGTAAACTATGTCAGTCGGCAAATTGCAGGTCGTTCTAACGTAAAATAGCTGTTTTATGGCTTCTCGTGTCGCCAGAGAGTTTGAGATACACATGCCAAACGAGGGACATAAACTGGGAACCCCAACACTGAACCCCGGACTTCCTCCATTGTGAGTACTCAATCACAAAGGGCCGTAACTTTACCACTACCACCCTCCTATATTTACAAGTAAGCGACTCCATTTCAGGCCCTATTTGAGGCCTAATTCACTAGCATGGTATAGTCGGCCGCCATTGCGATACCAGGACCCACTAAAAAAGGGAGAAATTTGAGGGAAACATAAAAGCACATGAATGACCGTGTGGTCAAGAGACTGACTCCTAACAAAAGCGACTGATTCATTCGGAAAGTTCTATCACATTCATGAAGTTTTTTCTGGGAGATACGCATGCACTCTCAAACGCCCTTTGCCTCGCCCTTCGTGAGTGGGTGATATTCAATGGTGGAAACTCTCAGCAGTTGCACATCCCCGCAGTTGTTTGAGCGGGTCTTTGTCGAAATGCCCTCGCCATGACCTCATTTTACGACGATATGGGGGCGCGAAAAAAAAATGAATCGCTGCGAGCAAAGAGACGAGACGGTTTGTTGACAGTTCAGGCCGATGACGAGGATTCGACGCCCCCCTCCACCCGGATGACGACCGCCTCCTTCATTCGGTCGTTCGTTGTTTGTTGACACCGATGAAAAATATACCATCGCCAGAGTGCTCACAGATGATTTTCGAGATCCCTGGAGATCTTCTGTCCACTGGAAAACAAGTTGGTATGGGCAAAACACGGGTTCTACTCCCGTCTTAGGTCGACAGTTTTGCATATCACACAGAATCCTTGGATATATGTAACTATAACGAAAATCAAATGAGGTCGGGCATGAAATCAGCATCCATGAATTGTAAATTTGATTTCTAATCATTTGGATTGAACCTAGAGAGAGAAAGAAAGAGAGGGAGAGAGAGACGGATGGAGCAAAGAGAGAGAGAGAAGGAGAGAGAAAGAGAGAGAAAGAAAGAGGGAGAGAAAAATTCGCAAGTACGAAGTTAATGGTTGAACAAGTTTCTTGGTAGTAGAGATAAGGTTTAATCCATATTCTTCCTATCCTTGCAAGTTCTACAGCCTTCTCAGGAAAAAAGTGATAGCAGAACGGAAGCCGCGGTAATACTCTGGTCAGCACCGCGCCAGAAAGGGTGAAATGAGGGTTCAAATCCCGCACGAGTTCGATGATTTGCAAATTACTCAAAATTACTGGATTCTAGCCGCGTTTAACTTCAACGGATCACAACGCAGTTGAGGGCTGGATGACATACGATACATTTCAAAGATACGCCTTGTGTCACTTCTAGTCTCCAGACAAACTGAGAGAAAATTTCACAGACAAACAACAATGAACTTATAGATCATCTAGACTCTACTGATCTCACCACATTGTGACTACCTCATACAAATACACCTCCCATAATGTTACGAAAACTCCTCAAGCAAATAGACATGACGATTGAGGAGCAAACAAATAGAGTACGATGGAATTTCTTTCGGAAAGAGGAGAGGAGTACTATCGAAATCAACACCACCATGAACCACTCGACGTCAATGACATTTTGATTTGTTTAAATGACGACGATAAGGTCAATAAAAAACGAAAATAAACATAAGAACGCAATAGGAACAATTCAAAACACTACTACAACCGTACCTTCCATGTGGCAGCGTTCCTTCTGAAATAGGCGAACGTCTCAGTGAACCAGGTGTAGATCTCATTCAGCGTTAGCTGACACTCCGGTGACTCCATAATGGCTTGTCGAATAAGTGATGCATAGGTGTACGGTGGGCGCACATCGTTCGTACGGTAGAATTCTCTGAAAATTTCTCGGAAAATCATTTCAATCGCAAAATCAGGCAATTAAACTAATAACCTATCATATTCTACGATAAATCTGAAAGCACTTGGATTTTCGACATCGACACCTTTTTTCTTAAAGTATACATAGCACTACGAGAACGACTTTTCGAAAAAATCTCGGTCTCGTTTGACTTATCTCCATCCCATTTGTGGTGGCATACATAGACCTGCCACCATAGTTCGGCATTTATTCACAATTTCTATCATACAGCAACTGTATCGAGTGAAGACAAACAAAAAACGAGACAAGAGCACATTAAATGTGTTTCAAGGACTTAATTTTTCTAGCCTGCAAGAGGTAACCAATAGTAGTAGTATTAGCAATGAACGTCCGTTCATGCTGCGAGGAAAGCAAAGTCACCGAAACGTCAGAGCTATCGGACTACTAGCACCATTACCAACGTCACATCGGCTATACAAGATGTTCTCATGAATTACATATGCTAAATATTAGCCTTTTTGCGACCGTGGACCCACAGCCTTTCCTCCTAACTGGCAACTCTGGACGGTCTGCTGAACCTCTTCTTCATCATCAACCCCCAGCGTGCTCCGTCCAACAATGGTACACTAGGGGCTACAGAAATAGGAACTGGAGCAGACCGTCCAGATTTGCCACTTAGAGCTGCAGAGGCCATGGGTCCGCGGCCTCGAAAGGATTAATGCCGAGGCTTATGGGAAGTCAGTCCTTTGAAAATGTATAATCCATATGAACTCTTTTGTTTCTTTCTGGCAAAGTTATGATGTTATGAACATACACCGAAGAAATTGAAAGATATGCGAAATATTTGACCTCGGGCTGCAGTGAAACCTTCGTTCACCCATGCCGAGGGCGCGTGCTACACCACTGAGGCCACCGCTCTGCTATCACTTTTTCATATATATATATATATATAATATATATAATATATATATATATATATATATAATAGCGCATGTGGCGCAGTGGTTAGAGGTGCTCTACGTCGCACACGAGGTCAATGGTTCGATCTCGCGCTCATGGCTCACCAAGCCATCCATCCCTCCGGGGTCGGTAAATTGGTACCAGACAGGTCTCAGACTTGTCTGGGAGGATAAGCAGCACTGACTCGGTTCAGCGGGAGGCCACCGCGAGTCATTGTAAAGGCCAGATATGCATTCAATCACCTCAAAACGAAGTTAAAAATTGAAGTCGAATGCATGGCGCATCCCTCAGGGATTGATCAACGCCGAGAGCTTTATCCTTTATATATATATATATATATATATAACCACGTACTGTAGCTGTCAGCAACCGACCTTCAAACGATTTGGTCTAGTAAACACGGTCATTAGCCTTTTGAATGCAAATTAAGTGCATCTGTGCTTTGAAATGAAAGAAGTTTTCGAACTGATCCAATTCACTCCGCATCGATACTTTTCGAATAATCCTGTTTGTTTTCACATGAAGGGAATCTTAAGGCGCATCAATCGGGTATTGTGTATGCAGAAATGCAATTTCGAAAGGAATGAGAGCGTTTGCACTTACTGCTTGATAAACATGAATGGATGAGAAATGACAACGAGCATTTTGTAGCGGTTGAAATGTCAAAATGAAGTGTCAGAGGCGTATTCTATCATACGAGCTGAGAAAAGAAAAGACGCCTTCGCGCCGATCTAAGCCAGACGCACAAAAAACTGTACTACAGAGCCGCGTATTAGTCACTGAGTGAAACAGCTAAACAACCTAGCGTAACCGGATATATCCAGATTCTCAAAGATATGCAAAACTTTCGACTCCAGGTGGAAGTTGAACCCACTTCTCATCCATAGCCGTAGAGCTGTGGTGGTGACACGCGTCTACAGGTATGGGTAAAACGCGGGTTCAACTCCGCTCCCATGGTCAAGTTTTGCACATCACTGAACATCTTTAGATATATGATAACAGCATCATAGCACGGCCAGAAAAAGCACTAGAATCACAAATTATTGTAGACAAATCTTGAGTCGCACATATTCCAACAACAACACTACGAAACAGCCTGACTATAATTGAACTTCTAACCCATATGCTGCACTGCTTTTAACCCTTACGGGACCATGGACCCAGCAACTTGCGTCTGATGGCGGCACGCTGGGGGTTAGAGGCCATGCTTAGGGGCAGCACGTTGAGGGTTAGAGACGCGAAGGGTTGCATCTATGGTCCCGTAAGGGTTAATGCGGTGACATTTTACAGAGAATGAAACCCATTAAAGTCGATATTGAAAAAAAAAACTAAGGACTAGAACAACGGGAAATTTGGTGCGGTAATAATAGTCGTTTTCAAGCCAAAACCCCACACATTTGAATTCCCAGTAGATTATGATCGATTGGAGAAATAACTTAAAATCTAGAGACCCTCAATGGACACAAGTCTCCTTGAGCTACGAACACAAAATTCTGATTACTGGAGCCCACAAAACGTATCTTTGGGCTTTTTCTGAGGGGTACCTAATGTAAAATCACAGCAAATGAACGAGAAAGACCGTTCATTCCTTCGAAAGACGTGGTGCGGTGGTTCTCCAACAACCAAAGGTGTCGGCTTTAAAAGTTCCAGAATCATAATTTGCGTCATCAATCTCATTAGAGATTCGACTTATCGGTCAAAAATGATAAATCACTCTATGGAAAGCCAAGCGGCGAAAGAAGACGAGATAGAAAGATGTCTCTTTTCTAGAATTTGTTAATTCTTAACTTGCCATCAACCACTTTAGCAATCGGAAACTGCCGTCATCTACGAGAGTTCCTTCTTAGCAATATATCAAAGAAGGTTGAGTGTTATGCAAAACTCGGGTAGCCCGTGAGGTGGGGGATCCCAACTTGTGTCCCACCTTTTCCGGAAACGCGTGCTAACCGCTGCACTAGCGGCGCCCCTCTGCTCTGCTAGCGCTCTCTGTGACAGAAAAATGTTGTCAATTATGACAAAACCAGCAGCCGTCGTTGCGTGGTAGGTACGAAATTCAAACAAGTGCAATATTTGTTATTACTATTGCACGTTTTTCGATAGAGGGCGCCGTGGCTGAGTGGATGTGATGCTCGTCGCGGCACGCGTGGAGTCGAACCACACCCTCAACATTCTCAGGCAGTCAACAACGAGCGCCCTACGAAAGCTCAACCAGTATTTTACGGCTTTCAAGAGACGAAAAACGATTATATGCTAAAAGTACTGGGATCCGCAAAATGAAATAAAACACTGTGAAAACGATTATAAAGTGCTAAAAGGTGCTAGTAAATAATACTATTCCATATACTACTATCTATTTAACACATTTTTCATTATATTTCACATGTCCTTGTGATCTTAGAGGTAGCCGACTAAAGGTATTTCGTAAGGCGTTCGTTGACTGACTGATTGCAAGAGAATGTTGGAGAGGGGGTCGAACCGGCGGAGCCTTGTCTATTATCCTTGTTTCCTGATATACCTGACACTAACCACTAGGCTACCCCCCGCCCGACTACAATTAATAATCACTACTATTTCAATTGGTTAATATGACCACTGTTTACTGCTATCGCTTTCTATAGTACTATATCTATTATCACTACTCCTCGATCTCGGGCGGGAATTGAACCCGAGAAATAGCATAGCGGTCTTCACGGTGGCGTAGTGGTAGCACACATTCCCCGGTATGGGTGAGACGCGGGGTTAAACTCTAGAGTCGGAAGTTTAACATATCCTCAATATTCTTAAATTTATAACTACAACACCAAAATAATGGCGAAAAACATAAAGTAAAAGATTCCCCAAAGATTATATTGTTTTTTTTTCTTGTTATCATAACTATGTACTATAATCACTGATATTACTATTACTATGTCGTTTCATAATTTTGGCACTAGAGCATTAAACACTAAACTTGTTGACCAGAAGTAATTAAAACTGCATGAATTTGGTACCGTTCAATTGCACATTGTCTTGTGAACATTTTGGTATACAACTTGCCTAACCTTGTTTTGAGATGGAGCTGTTTCGGGAACAATTTCGCTTGCTACTCACGCACGAAGGGACCGTAGGGGAAATGCTAGTGAAGCGGCGCGCAAGATTAATGGAGCTCAAGGCGTTAATACGGTTACAGAATGACGACGAGAGAGTGGTTAGCGAAGTTTAGATCTGGAGAACCAGTCGTGCTTGGGCCATCTACAGGGAGCTCCATTAATCTTACGCGCCGCTTCACCAACATTTTTCTCTACGCGCCAATCGTGCATGAGTAGCAAGCGAATCTGTTCCCACGTCAGCTTCACCTTACATCAGGTATGGATAGATTGTATACCAAGATGTTCGCAAGAAAGTGCGCAATTCAAAGTTGCCAAATTCAAACAATTTTAATTACTTTAGACGAATAAATTTTGAGTTTATTGCACTAGCGTCAAAACTTCTGGTTTGACTTATTTATTATAGGTTTTTACTACAACCCTTATTAATACGACAGGAAGCCATCAATTCAATCGAAAAGCTGACCGATTTCTGGCGATGTCTGCTGAAATTGGGAGCACTGATTTGTCGGAAATGCGACTTCGTCTCGGCACAAACGCCTTCTGTGCTTGAATATCATTGGAGTTTGGTGAGCCATCGGATGAGACCACTGAAGGCGCAGGAACGGACAGAGGTGTCGTGGCCGCTTCAGATATCGACAACGAAACCGATGGAAGTGACTGAAATGTAAGACGTGTAGATATATATGACGTCATCGAGTAGATATGGTGAAAAAGCTCCAAAAAAGGTCAATATCCATAAATAAGATAGCAGTGCAAGCCATTATTAGCATAGTCTAAGCTAACAAAAAATTCTAGTGCATAATATAAGGAGCGCATAGATACAATCAGATGAAGAGACCATGTTTTCTACATCTAAGAGACGAGACAGGATGAGATTCACACATTCTATTCTGATGTCACATTCTCTTATGACGTCACGTTTCACTATGTTTTAGAGCTAACCGAGGACCGAGGATGAGGACATTCATGAGTTCTGCTATGACATCATTTCTTTCGTTCATCCCCGTAGAAAATCATTTGTAATCGCATAAATGGAAGATATCACGCTAGTAAGCGTGCGCCATATGTCTGTTTGACCCAATTGATCTATCTAAAAACACCATTTGCGCCACCGTATTCCACGAAAACAACTTTCCGGATCGACCGACCGACCGACCGACCGACCGGGCGACGAAGTCCTTATTTCCCAAAACGAAGAATGCGGGTCACCACCGCTTCGCTTCGTGTCACAGGGGAGTCAGCTAGGCACACGTCAACAAAACAACACACAAACACCTCGATCAATTGATACTTTAATTACTGTTTCCATAGAACTGGGTGGTAGTTGAGGTCGGCCACCAAATATTTACGAGCAACAAGGAGCGATGGAAGCCTTCCAGCAGTCAGTCCATCCATTCAACCTGTTATTGACAATACTCACGTGAGAGCAGGCAGGCGATTGATGTTGTATACATCGGCGTAGCACATCATGTGAGTGAACGTTTACATCTGTTTTGGTGTGTGTGTGTGAGTATGTGTGTTTAGGCATCAGAGAACCACGTAGAATCTAATCAACTACCCCTCTAGCAAAACATCACCTGTTTGTGGATTGTAGCCAACCACATTATGTTAGCCCGATTAGTAGAAAATGTGTACCCCCGAGGAGTACTCTTGAACAACTTTACAGATCTCTACGGAAGAGAAAAAGTGTTCCTTCTTGACTAAGCGAAAAGTACGAACTTGATAAAAGACTTATTTGCTCGGTTAACGTTCCGATGCAATTTGTTTTCTTCACAGCCGACTGTTTTGCTGACTGTGTGATTAATTGGTAATTTCGGATCAATCAGCTCTGAAGACGACGAAACCATCGAAAATACATTGGATCGGCAAGGAATTTCCGGATTTTTTGTTTCGTCTTTGCTGATTATTTTTCATGCACTTAAGTTTTTTCTACTTAAATGCATGAAAAATAATAAAAAAAAAACGAAAAAGTCCGGAAAATTTCGTGCCAACCAAATAGTTAACAAATTCGTGTTTTACGCCCAATCATGAAAAACTATGTGATTAACTGGTGATGCGGAAGTTGAATGAAAGTCTATTTTCACATGCGAAAAAAAAGTCTTTAGTCTTGAAAATGTCATGAATCCTTATCATTAATCAGTAACACTTCATCCGTAGTATAGGCTTGAAACACAAGAAGTCTGCTCTTTACGCGAGCGGTGAAGAGAGCGGAAACTAGGCGATTTCGAGATTAGGTACCGTCATTTCATATCCTCTTAGTTCAGAGTAGGAGTTCGAAAACATGAGATGAAGAAGGATTTTATCAATAAGAAGGATAATTGACGCTTCAGAGATAGATGCTGAGCCCTAGTGAGACTTCAAATTCAAAAAAAGTGCTTCGTCTCTGAAAAGTTCTTCTTTGAAAAGGTATGGGGCGGCCCCTAGGGATTGGCATCGTGATGTACAGAATTATTTTCTTTGTAGGCTCTTATAGCAGTGATATGATGCCACAGCTATAAATTCAAAAATGCTAAGTGATATACAAAACCTTTGACCCAGGGCAAGATTTGAATCCGCGTTTATCCCATTCTAAGAACACTATTTTGAATCTTAATGCAGATCACACAAATCCATAAGACTCAACCGACTGCATGCCATTACACGCCACTAGCACTAGCTGACATAAATAGGATCACTCAAGTCACAATACGAACTACATTTGATGGCAACAACTTCAGTTGAGTTCGAGTCCTAGAAACCAAGACTCTCAAAGCTATTTTATGCCATAAACCCGTCTGACCATATCAGCCCGTTTGCAGATGATAGCGAATGAGAGATAACATGTTCTAAACAATCAAAACCA
Organism: Parelaphostrongylus tenuis; assembly: GCA_019055375.1. Lineage (NCBI taxonomy): Eukaryota > Metazoa > Nematoda > Chromadorea > Rhabditida > Metastrongylidae > Parelaphostrongylus > Parelaphostrongylus tenuis. The sequence continues at coordinate 1,436,334 of JAHQIW010001340.1, forward strand.
ACACGGAAGTGGATGGAATGGACACAATCGTAAAATGCCCTGAATAGAGTACTATAGCCGTATACGGTGTGTACACTATAGACAGCACCATTCTAAAAACATACTGCAGTTTTCAGCGTCTTTTTTTTCAAATTTTAATTCATTAGCGTAAAAACCCGACTGATTTAGTAATGAAGCCAAACTATGTACCGTATACCTCCTAACCAACAAAAACCGTCACAACAACCGACATCTCCGAACAATCTCCATGTCATTCACTGTTTCAATCACGGAGTGAATAATTATGTGGTGTATTTAATGATGCTATTAGTGCTTGTCTTAGCATTTCATCATCATCCTCCTTATATGGCAACTTATAGCTGCAGCCGTATGCGACACCACAAGAAACACCCTCAACTGCTTGACAAAAATTCCTAACTTAATCGCTTTTGCAGCAATAACTGAGTATTACAGCCATATATCCAATGATTCTGAGTGATAGACAGATCTCACGAACCTCGGGTGGGAGATGAGCCCGTCCGTGAAAAGGGTGGAACGCTAATTCAACTCCCGCCAGAAAAGGTTCAAAATTTTGCCTATATCACTCAAAATTGATGGATATATCAATTATAAACCTTAATTACAAGAGAAATAGCACAGCCGAGGCTACCAGGCATAAGTCTTTTGTTTCATAAATGCTTGTAAACTATGTATGATGCATCATTCACTGTCAGATTGCAACCGGCACCACTTCAACACGTTTTGGATCGGAAATTGAAAAACTTCTGCAAATGGTTTGACACTGACATGACTGACATACGCTTTAAACGTTCACAATCTCTCTCTCTCTATCTCTCTCTCTCTCTCTCCCTCTCTCTCTCCCTCCCTCTCTCTTCTCCTCTCTTTCTTTCTTTCTATCTTTCTTTCTCTCTCCCCCTCTCTCTTTCTCCTCCAATTCGAACCTCTTCGAGGTTTTGAATGATGATGATACAATTCAACAATCACCATAGTAGCGTTCTCGTCTGCTGTAAACATCGGTGTGTGACTGACATTTTTCTTCAACACCGATATCAGTTCTCGTCGACAAAACTTCACATTCCGCATGATTAACGCCATTATCCAAAAAAAAAATAGGCCAAAAATGAAAACACGTAAATACACGCTGCTGATTCTCTATTTCGAAAACTTGTTGATTGCAGGAGGTTAAATGTCCCCCATTCACAACCAACGACGAACATTCAAAAGTGCAGATTTTAGAAGAGGGATTACTTCATACTGGGTCATTTCCGTCAGTCTACACGTGGATTCAAGATTTGTGCTTACCAGTAAGAGAGAGAGAGACAGAGAGAGAGGAGAGACAGAGAGAGAGGAGAGAAAGAGAGAGAGCACTTAAGACCGTGAAAATGACTTAGGTCGTGAAAATTGACGAGTACTTTTATCAGAAGAATTACTCGCTCGTCAAATGTGGAATCGGAAACAATAGAACACTGACGTACACACTCATTAATAGACTCCATTCACTGAATTATTTTTTCTGGAAGAATTCCAGAATTTCTACTAAAGTGACAAAAGCAAAATAATCACACCCCCACGCTAATACAGTGATTAAGTGCTTTCATCTCGGCTTTGACAACTATCCATATTATCCATAAATACGTCGCAAATTCTTGATTATATTCAAAGCCATTCTCAGAATTAACTGCTTAGTGATCGAACATCATGTTTTCTTTTCAACAACTCAACAACAAAGAGTTTCTTCCGCGTTTGTAGATGGCGCTAACCAGGCGTTATACTAAGAAAACGAAGCTCTTTTTGATAGGAAGAGAGGAAATGTCACGTGTTCTACGACAATAACGGTTGATCAGCTGTCATAGAGTCTATGATTGGCAATCTAGATGTTCAGGTTTTATGATTTCCTTTGAATAAGCGCTATCATCGAGAGGAACGAACGACGTGTCGCAACAATGAGTCGTTACGAGGAACATAGTTTATGACTTGTTTGCACACGTTGCAGTGCTTGTTATGTGCTTTATCTGCTTCCATCTCGTTCCTCTTCAGGTAAACCTGGATTATCTATAAATGAATTGACCGCCCGATATTATCCACGACTTCACAGAGTCTATAAAGCACCTAGTAACTCATGACTCTGGGATCCAACTGTAAGCACTGGAGCAAAGATCACTAGTGGGTGTAGACTTTTTCAGATCCTCCTGTTCTACCTTCAGAGCAATTTCACAGTCGGGTGACGGTGTTACATCGAATGTACTTCTTAGGGCGGGTCGGGGGTTGAGACTGGAGTTTGAGCGATGTTGGGGCAGCGATCAGCATCTGAATGTACTCCTTCGTTCCTCTCTCTCTGCTCTGTCTATTTTCAATAACTCGCAGTCGTTCGTTGTCAATCGCCACCGCCGCTTGTTTGCCGACGCCGCTGTGTGCTCGCTCTTGCAGGAGGCACACATACACAGATACACATATACACGGACATGTACACACATATATACATACACCCGATACACATACACGTACATGCATAGCCACGCCACCACAAAGTGCATGACAAGGACTGCAGCAATGAGGCTGCTGCTGCTGCTGCTGAAGACGCGGATCGATGGATGGATGGCGACGGCGGTCGACGGCTCTGACAGAGCTGCTTCTGACGACAGCCATCTCGTTTGATGAATGCTGACACGTTCGTCGTCTCGGACAAACAGCACCTAGCTTGTCTGTCCGTCCGTCCGTCCGTCCATAGCACTGCTGCTGCTGCTGCTTCTGACGGTACTGGACGACCTCGTACTATCAAAATAGAAGCTCCAGGACGTCGAGGACCTCAAGGCAATCGTCCATCTTAAATCCACCCCATCAACAATCCCAAACCGACCGATCAATCAATCAATGGATGGTTCAAGCCGCCAGCATCGCCACCACCGCCGCCGCAATGTTTTGTTTATCTGTCGCAGTGATGGTCGTGTAAACAAACGACGTTGGCCGGCCGGCACACGCAGGATGAATAATGCACAAATGCACCACCATCACCATTTGCATCAGCATCACTCCTGTCCGCCTTTTTGCATTTGTATCGATGCGTACGCAGTAGCTGCGGAAGTGATTGACTTTGTGGGGGAAAAACACGATTAAAGTCAAGTAGGCCGCAGGCCATCTTCATAAGAAAACACCAAGTACACCGAACACGTGACAGACAAACACACACACACGTATACACACGTACACACGTATACACTCACACAAACAGACACAGACACAAGCGATCATTGAACAAAATAATGTCGACCTAATAACATGTGCGTGATGCACGTGGACGTCGAAACTGGACGATTTACATCAACAAAAATAGAAAGACACTGGAAAAACGAATGGAATCGGTGGACAAATTGGACAATTCATAAAATGAAAGGGCATCAAACAACATCAGAATGAGAATGAGATAGAGAGGAAAAAAATGAACACAGAGAGAGAGAGAGAGAGACAGACCTGAACTGGTTGCGATTGGGTGGACAGTGAGGAGGATGAGATCGGTGTAAACGATGAGGGTTCCTGCTTCGGCGATCGTATAGGCGATGTGTTCGTCTCTATCTAAAAAAATCGACAAAAAACAACTAAAATTAAAGAAAAAAGTCTTCTTGACACTCTGTAGAGCAACTTAAATGCTAATGATTGATTACAAATTCCCAACATCTTCTTAGATCTGAGCTTTTTACATACAGAATCTACCAGTCTAAGACAGAAAATGATGAGTCACGGGAGGGATTCGAACTCCAGAAACTAGTATCCCCCCCAAAAGGGCTAGTTTTGCTCACAAAAAAAGTTGAATACTAGATCGAAATGGGAAAGGAGTTATAAGAGCGATTCTTTGTGAATAGATTCACAAAGAGAATAGATTCACCTCTCAAAGCAGAAAATCTCAATCAGAAAATGCCGAAAAATCTCGTCATAAATCACATCATATCGCACGAAATTTGCAACAATTCTTTCTAATTGAAGAAAACAAAAACGATAATCGTGAAGATTTAAAATTAGCAGAGAGAATCAGAGGACAAAAGAAGAGAATCCGCCAGAGACGGGAGTCGAACTCGCTCACCTTGGCGCCACCTAACGATGGTGTAACGGTGTCGGACGACGATGCTTCATATGCAAATGTTGCATCATTGCCTGAAGACGATTTCGTTCTTTTGTTAGGCGATGCTCGAGATTATCGACAAGTTCGACTTGAACTCGCATATCTGACGTCGACCTAAATAGAGATAATCAATGAAAAACATCAAATAGATCAGAATAGGAGGCTTCGGAAGTGCAACCGGCTGGCGCGCGTCCCTGGAAAGGCTGAGATGGGGGTTCGATTCCCGCCAGAGGTTCCCGAGTTTCGTAAAATCACTCTACGATACTGGATTTACATTTATAACTAAATAGACCTCTTTAGAGTAGTAAATAGGGCAGACGAATGTGCTGAGGACATTCGCTGGAAATGTGTTGTTTTCTCGTCTCTTCCGTTCCCCCCAAAACACTTTTCTCTCTCAATTGGCCGAGGTGGGAGGCGTTTCTACTCAGCCAGCGAAGTCGTTTCAGGGATGGCAAAAAATCTTCTCAATTTCGATTTGGATAATAAAGAGAGGCTCCGGATTGTTTTCAGAATTGTTGTATGACTCGATTTCCGACGTTTCTCGAAGGACTCAGAGGTGATTTTCCGGAAAAAAAACCACCCAAGCAAAGACAGTGCCTTTCTACGGGGGTTAGTAGTCCTCGTAATGGACTAGGCAATAAATGCGCTATTTGTGTTGTCTCAATCCCACTCATTACATTTTTTTGTGGCCATGGCGGGACAAACCCAAACAAATCTATGGCGAACGGAATATTGACAGAGCGAAAAAAAACTGCATAAAGTGCAAAAAAAGGCATCAATTTATGCAAAAAAAAAACGCCGTTTTAGCATATGCATCGAGTCTATCTTTCGATATATCTCTGATTAACTTACACACTCTACTCACCTTTCATTGAACGTATGCACTTGTGACAGATGATTTAGGAATACAGTAAGATTCTCACAAGGATGATTACATTCGGGCCAAGCACAGAGATTATGCTGCCATAGGGGATGGGATATGGAGGTCCCGGGTAGACAGCCGAGATCCAGAGGACCCGGGAGGCCCGGGATCAGGGGAGGAAGGCCGAGGAGTGGAAGCATTTGCTGGAAGAGTCGATTCACATCCTGAGCGGCAGCACTGGCCGATGCCGACTGACAGAGATTCAGCTGATGATTGAGTAGATTAACGTTCGGGCGGAGTGACTCTGGAGTCGTTCCTGGATGGCGAGCATGAGGAGATTCTCGGTGGCACCGGTCGGATCAGCAGGAGGCCGTTGAGCCTCGGACAACATAGTCGTCGTCGTCGTCGTCGTCGTCGTCGTGTTCGTCGTCACGATTGGGTTGTCTGCCTAAACGAGGAGCTATTTATTTGCGATATCGTCACTTCCTGCAGCGATGACGATGGCGGCGATGATCGTGGCAAACTGATAAGGACTCGAAAAAAAAATAAACATCTACGCGTAAATTCTCGTAAACCACGACGCGAACAACTTGTGAGAATATGTAAAGCTCGACGGTAATGAGGCAATCAACTGCTGGGAAGACAGAGAGAATGACGTCAGATGATGAGAGGCGATAAACAAACAAACAAACAAACAAGTAAACAAACAAACAAACAGCTTTGGAGGAAGGCACAACCACTTCCACCACCACCACCACCACACCACGTAAACATCAAAACATTGCCAATAGGGGGTGGGGGTGTACGGTGGCAATGAGGGAGGTGATTTATGCGTAAACACGATGACGACAGACAGCTCATCAGATGATCATCAATGAATGTAAGTGGTGGATGGATGGATGGAGGCGCGTGTACGTGTGTATGGTATAGACGACGACGGCGACGACGACGTGTGTACGTGTGTGTGTATGTGTTTGGTTGGTTGGTGCAAGGAACGAACAGAGAATCAACAAAAGTGCTAACCGGGGCGGAGTCGAGATATTAATGCCAGAGACGCCATGACAAACACACATACATACATACACACACACACACACACACACACACACACACACACACACACACACACACACACACACACACACGGCACAGACAGACATCTAAACGGAGATATACATAGACACACACAAACGTATATACAATGATAGACACGAATATATGTGTACTCGTTTGTGTGTATGCATGACTATCTATACACAAGCATATGACTGTCATTGGCAAACTTGACACAATGAATGAATGAAGTGATGAGTGGCGAGGCGACGAGACAGCGCGCGACGACTATAAACGCGAGTGAGCGAGCGAACGACGGCGACGAGGACTGGCGACGGCTGACGTCGGGCGACGACCGACGAAGGAATGAAGGAGGCACATGTCCCCTCGTCGCGCCCCCACGTAAGAGCATGTATAATAACACTCATAAATACACACACACACACACACACATACACAAACCGAAAAGTGCATTCATTGGGTTGGAGGGGAACGCCCACATCGCGCGCGTGCATCGAACAGTAACCCCCAAAGTACACACAAACACACCGGCCCGGCCTGGCAAGAGCACAATTAACAGCAGCAGCAGCAGCAACAGCAGCGACGACGACGACGACGACAGCGGACTGGCGAACGAGCAGAGCGAGCCCCACGAACAGTAGCTATTGGGCGGACATGCGAACGGACGACGCAAAGGAACGAACGAACGAGCGACGGAACGACGAAACGAACTCGGTTGAGATAGATCTAGCTCGGTAGGTGGTGGCCTAGCCGGACTGAGAGCCGACCTGATGAGCCATAGTCGCGGCGGCACCGTCAGCCCCGACGGACGGACGGCATCCGAGGTGACGGCGGCGGCGAGAAATGTGCTCCCGCCCAATCGCGCTGTTTACCCGATGTTTACCCGACAAAAAAAATGTAAACAACGTCCGGCAGAGAGTGTGGCGACGGCGGAGCGAGCAGACACTCCCGCCCTGCGTCTCTGACCCATCGGTGCCACGCCCCCTCGCTGCACTTTTGACGACCAAGTGGCGCACGAGAACGAGGCGATTACGATGGCCGACGCCACCACAGGCATACACATACGCACGCACCACACCCACCACACAACACACACCGTCCCCGGCCCAAGCATAGCACGACAACAACAACAACAACAAGGCGATCAACAACAACAACAGAAAAGTAGGCGCTGGCCGGCACCGTCGCCGGATCCCGCAGGGCTCTGGAAGCGCTCCAAATTTCGCCAGAAAGTCTTCCGATCTCCCCTCCCGATGGGGAGATCGGCTTGTCCTGGAGGCGCATCTGCAGGTTTTTTGAGGTTCGACGTAAGAGCCGTCGGTTGTGGGATATCCCGGGTCGCAGAATTCTAGTGCCAGTCACCTGGTAAACGAAGTATCGTACGGTTCAAAATGTGTTTTCGCGGTGGAAATCCTTATTTTCTCCCTTTTCACCCTCCAATCGAACAGGAATTGGAACACTTTGTGGACTTCCAAGTTACTACTGATTATGTGGTGTCTATATGAACCGCGAATATACTGTAGAGACGCTTCTCGTTGAATTCGAACATCCATAGGAACTCTAATATCTATTACATTATCCTTTGCGATGCGCCTTGTGAGGTGGGGCACTGCAATTCGAAGTCCAGAAAATCCTCAAAATATTGAAAACAATGCTTTAGAGAAAGTATTACTAGCTGATGAGATAATAAGCCACTGTACTGAGAATGAAAAAAAAATTATTCCCTCAGTCGAACACTAAGTTAATTTCCGTCGTCTAAGTCGAAGTATGAAAAAGTTGTAGTGATCAGTTACTACTTTTTAACGGTGACGATAAAATTCGTGCGACTAATGCCTTCTAGGTGAGAGGAGATGTTCGAGAAATTGAACGTCCATATGATTATATCATTGATCTGGATACTTTGATATTTTCATCTGAGTACAAAAAATTTCGATGCAAGCTATAAAGTTTTGACAATTGGGATCGTAATCTGACGATAATAATGCCATCAGCAGTGGTGATTTCAAATCTAGAAGTCTAGGAAAATTGCTGTTCACATAGATACTTTTTTCAGAGGTCAGAAAAAAAGGAGTGGCTCTACAATTGTTAGGCTTTCGCTCAGCTTTAAGCTCGATCGTAACGCCGTTCGAATGCCAAGCAGCACTCGATGAGCAATGATTTAAGTGCGATCAACACGAAAACAAAGAGAGCTTAAAATGTTCACAGAATACATGTTATTGTTCCCTCGACGTATACGGGAAATCCTGTAATAATTACAACCAGGAACACTTATCGATAGGTCATAGTTTTCGCTCATTTGAAATCTCCTTTGTATGGGAATATGAAGTTATTGTTAGCTGAGCTACGTTTCGACAACGCACTTTTCCTCACATAGTTGCGCTAGCAACGCACCTGATTGTCCTTTTTTCCAGTAAACTGAAATTATTCGCAATTTCCTCAAAAGCTTTTTCGATAAATATCGGAGTAATTGGACAGACATTGTGGTTAGAAACGCATTCTTCCAAGAAAAGTGCTAACATGTAATATAGAGTTCTAGATTAAAAATAAAAACAAAAAAGAATTCACCTCATCGAGTGTTTATGAATCTGCTTTTAAGCATTCGGAATAGTCTGTGAGAATATTTAGAGCCTTTTCGAGATCGACACTAGAGCCATACGTAAGTTTCGGCGGTGTCGCCCGCTTCATCAGTGGCTCACGCTCCATACTAAACACTACTATGAAGCGATGTACCCCCCTCGAAAAAGGCTCTAAACATTCTTATAGACTATGTTTAAAGAAACTTTTGAGACGACTATTTGCGACGCCCAGTTTTCAGCTATGCCCGCTGTGACGTCTAAGGATGTCACACCGGACAGTCCGACTGACTTTCTGTAGCCGTGCCTTCTTTTTACTGCGATTTCTATAAATTGCTTTTTCTCTGCATTTCGAAAAAATTCCGCCCTCTTCGTGGCATCATTGCGATACTTGCCTTTTGGTTTTGATTCCTCTCATTACAAGAAAATTACCCAGAACCATTATAGTGGTAAAAAATTAGAACACGGCGGGTAGCTTACCAAAAATGATACTTCCAAATTGCATACGATGCCAGTTCATGAGAGCAGAGGCTTTTCTGCTCCTCTCCCATGGCCACACTCTTACGTGGACCGCTCTCCTTGGGAACAATAGTCTCTCGTCGGAAATGAGAAATTATGCGAGGATCTATTAATTTCACTTCCTTCCATGGATCATGTCCGTCGCAGTATCTGCATTGGATGAGCTAAAGAACGATCATAAGATGTCGGAAAAAATCTCTGTTCTATCTAAACAGATTACTCAATTAACATGACACCTATCAGCGTGATACTGGCCAATCTCGCAACTTTGTGTGACTCCTATAGGGGTCACTTGTCCCAATAGTGTTAAACGGTGATACGAATGGATGGAACACTTAGTAGCATTTAAACAGCAGTACTGCTAAGGTATTTGTTTGTTATGCGGTACTATTATAATCATTAGAGTTATGAAAACGACTCCTGAAGTGGCAATAAAGTGATACGTTGAAAAACAGCCTTCATTGCACGTCTAAGTGATTAATCATACTCTGTTTGATCAATAAGCTCAAAGAGGTCGATAGAAGCTCTTGCTCTGTCCAATGTATCGGCTCCGTTACTTTCTTCCCGGCTCTGTGTGCTGTTCGTTCTACTTTAGGATATCCTACTCGAAAAGAGCAAGAATAGCTCTGAAAGAGTTGGCCGCAATAGCTTTGTGTCAACTCAGCTTACCAATTAAGCAACATTTTGGATATCAGTTTGAGGCTCTCTATTTTTAGAACCATTAGCTTCGAACCTAGAAAAAATGGTTGGACTTGGTCAGCGCTACAGTTCACATTTACTGCTTTACGCCTGAATAGATTTTTTTTTTCTTTATCTTCTAGCTTAGATAGACAAAAATCTCTCATATATACCTAACATTCTCGAGACCAGATTAGATCCTACTGAGTAACACTTCTGTATTAGCATAAAAGTTTTACACATCAACGATGTTTTCCATGGAATCCACTGATGTGAGGATGGGTGTCATACGTACATACATTAGGTCTTCATCAGGTCGTAGACAAATGGTGAAATATAAACTAAAAATAAACCTGTACTTGCCCGTAGGAGAGGTGGATTGTTGAGATGACCTTTCTATCGCTGTTGCGCTGATAAATCGACTTATACTTTTCGTACTCAACTAGACATAGTTCTTTGTTTGTGTGTCGGTCTATCTACGCGTAAATTGTATTGTACTAAGTATGTCCGTTTGACTAAAAGCACACAATCGAGTGCGTCAGAAGTACATGCAAGGCGTTTCCAGGTTACCTACAATAAATATGTTTCAAGGCTACTGGGAAGCTCGATATGTGAACATACACATTTCACCTAGGTAGATAGCAATAACTTCCCCAAATACAAATATTATAGGGAAGTGCACTATAAGGTTTCGCTCCTCATGTACCGCTCCATGTGTGCCGGAATTTCAATTGGATGCTGTGCTTTATGTAAATGCTTTATGAAATGCTCAAAGTAACGTGGTGTGTTCAAGAATCTAGGTAAAATTCCTAGAGTAGAAATGGTGAAGAAACTACAAAATCGACTGACTACTTCAAGCTCTTCATTAATTAACCAGAGTCGTGGGCTTTTATGAAGCATGTAACACTTTAATATGACGAAATGAAAAAACGGAGGAAAAATTCAGGCCCAAAAGATCATTGCAATTGCACACAAAAAACGTTGTTATTAGGACTACCAAACTTCAGTTCCGGTCTCTCATTAAGTGACAAATTCGATCCCATCTAAGTAGAGATCTACCAAAACCACAATTTAACACTATAAAACCGTGATACACATTTGGGGGTTCTTGATCCGGAATGTTCTGCAATCTGCTGTGTTCCACATTTTCATCTGGAGGCCGAATCAAGAGTGAAGCAGCATAATTATTTATTGCGATACTGCCAACGACACAGTCATTAACTGGCAAATCTTAGCCATCGGAAAACTTTTTTTTTTACTACTTTGAAACTACGACAAAACATTTTGCTCAGACATAGAAAAACTTGTCAAATAGACATTGTGGAGTTCGGAGGACTCAGTGCGATTATCATGGGACCGTACTTTCAAGTATTTAATTAGTAAAGTATTCATCTGTGTTCTGCTCGTTCCCTCATTGTTCTCGTATACTGAAGCGATTCAAGAGTTTTCAGTGAAGTGTACCTGACATAAGAATACCAAGGTAGCGCGTTTTACACGTTTCGTATACCAATGAGAAATACAGTGTCGATTTTCGGCTTTGTAAGCTATGTACGAATCCACAGTGTAATTACTAATTTCTAAAAAACAGTTGTTGAATAGAATCTTTTTACTTCTCGATGATATTTTCCCAGTACATCTGTTTTTCCGCAACAACTACGAAAATATAACTTCAGTTACCGGTGTTAGACATCCGCAGACGTCTACAGCATCTCCAATGATTGCCTTAAAAGGATAAAGGATAAAGCTCTCGGCGTTAATCAATCCCTGAGGGATGCGCCATGCATTCGACTTCAATTTTTAACTTCGTTTGAGGTGATTGAATGCACATCTGGCCTTTACAATGACTCGCGGTGGCCTCCCGCTGAACCGAGTCAGTGCTGCTTATCCTCCCAGACAAGTCTGAGACCTGTCTGGTAACAATTTACCGACCCCGGAGGGATGGATGGCTTGGTGAGCCATGAGCGCGAGATCGAACCAGTGACCTCGTGTGCGACGCAGGGCACCTCTAACCACTGCGCCACATGCGCTCTATGATTGCCTTATCACAGGTAATATGCTGTTCGACTGGTTTATGTGTGAATTATCATTACTTGTCTCTGTATTTGTTAGTACCAGTATAGTCTAAGAGGATCAGCAGCACTCACTTGATGCATCGCCGGGGCACCGCGAGTCACTGTGAAGTCCACATATGCTTTTATTCACATCAAAAAAGCTAAAAGTTGAACACGATTGCGTGGCACATCCCTGGCAAAATGATCGGCGACCAGAGCTTGTTCCTTAACACCCGCTGCGAATTCAAGTTTTACACATAAACTTCAAGAGCAACGATAATTATTCCTAAAATAATGACCATCATTATTCTGAAGATATCCTGCCAGCGATCTTCAAACTTCCGGATCTGCTCGAAATCTCCATTACTTGGGCTTTGAATCAAAAAAAAAACCCGTGACATCTCTCTTCAACTTGATCAAGCGCCTCGAATCGGCGTCCAAGCAGGAATTGCTTGATTGAGCTGAAATCAGACTATAATCGGACGACACAGCACTTGGACTGCAGGCAGGGTGCAGCAACTCGACTCACTCCAATCCATCGAACTTTTCTTTAGTCTTTTTGCGGTCCGAGGTTTGGCAATGTCTTGCTGAAGCAGCGCGTTTTCGACGCACCAATGTCGGGTACTTTGCCTTGAGCACATCGTATACTCGGTCCTGCTGCCTTCTTATAGAAATATTCCTGAGATGTTCCTGTGAATTTAGAATAACCGATATTATGGGAAAGAAACAGAAAATTTGAATTCATACTTGAAAACTCTCACTCACTAAAACGGGACGTAGTGTTAAACTGGCGCGATTTTCTACGTCTCCGCTATGGACATGTTGAAATCAAACAAACTTGAAGTTTCATTGGTGTCTAAGTAACACCAGTCTTCGAAATTTATTGGCCACTCGAATGTATACTCTCGCTCGTTGAGAACGATATGGTACCATGCTGCGGCGATTTTGTAACCTATTCAAGAAAAATTTAGTGCTTCAAAATCTGGAAAAGTTTGACAAAATATGATAGGATATGTTGCGCTGTAAGAACAGTTCACCGACATTCGTATTAGAGGCATGTCCAAGAAAAGGCTACCATGCTTACTGACTTCATCTCTTCTGAAAATTTCCTTTTATAAAAAAATTTTCTATAAATGGAACATTCTTAAGAAGAGCCTTTAGCATTTTATCGGAATTCAAATTCAGAGTATAATCTTCCAATTCTAAGACAGCTATGCAGCAATTATTTCTCAAAAATATACAATTCGATTACCACGTATGTAATTCTCGATAAGTGGAGTAGGGAAGGATTTAACCTCTGACCGGATTATTGAATAGAATTTGTTCTACGTACTCAAAAGAGACTTTGGTCCTCTAGAAGTGCTTCCTAATTCTGAAGTTGTCAAGAAATTATTTAATTACGACTTTCAAAGAAAGTGGAAAACAAACTGAATTTTCAAGATTTCAGATGAATTTTCAACAAGCGTAAACACCAACAACGAATTCAGGAATAGGGTTTGTTCTGATGGACATAATAACGCTTGTTCGATTGTTTTGATTTTCAAAACACGAGTTGCAACGAAAAACAGTAGTGATAATAGCGATTTTGAGCTCGACAGGATCAGAACTTCATTTTATTGAACAAAAGATTCTTGTAATCTTTAGCTAAAGCGAATATCTCTGGAAGTTTTCAAGTAATCACTATAATTCAAGCTTTAAGCCCAGATGCATTGGTCCAGAACCGGAAATGGCCCCTATTCTCGCACCGTGTGAGTGGAAATCAACACACATATGCTACTGACTGGACCACATGGATATCCTATAATTTAAGATCGTTTGAACTTTTAGAGATCTGTCACTAACCATGCTGCAGTGGCAGTCCGTAGCGTTCCCCATCAAGGATAGAGAACTTCACGAATTTTTAACAACTCTTAATGCAGTGATGAGGAAATTCGGCTTTTCTCTCGTAAGGGTGTTTACTGAGCTTCTTCGAGAGTCCTCTCTGCCTGGTACTATCAAAACAAGTCAGTCACCCCAATGCGGTCAGTCAGTCTACCCATGACGACTCCCTCGGTTTCCGGCTATATTTTTATAGTTATAGGAGCTGTAATATCCCAAGTCATAGCTGAAGAGAATCTCTCACCTCACCTTGTTCCGCTATCTTATGATCTAACATTGAAGATCCCAGTGATGAAACACTATAACGGTTTCATCGCTTCTGTTGTGCTCTGCTTTAACCTCACCACAGTTACGCCTAACATCACACTTCACGCTAGGAACCTACACTCCCTGAAAAATATTTCTTTGATTTCTTCAAATGACTCTTTTGAGCCGACTTTGCGAAGTGTCAGATTACTCAAGGAGACCGCAGAATTCACATTCGTGAAACCACTACTACCCGGTCAATATCTGCTCACAGTTGGTGAATACGACGGACGGCTCAGCAGCTCTTCAACTGGAGTATTCCACAGAAATCTCACCCTCTTTACCAGCCATCTACAACCGAATTTTGCTCGAGAACTTCTTCCATGTGTGGACAATCCAGCGACAAAGGCTGTCTTTAGAGTGACAGTGATTCACCCGACAAATACCCTTGCACAATCGAACACTATCGCCAACAATGTTCAAATTGTCGACTCTCGATGGCAGAAGACAGTCTTTGCCTCAACCCCTGCCTTGCCTGCCTATTTGATTGCCTTCTCAGTGGTAACAAAATCTTATGAAGAGGTGAGGACACCACTTGTTTTTTCTAGTTCACCAAGTTTATCAAATACAGACGGTGAATGACTAAGACGTGTTATTTGAACTAGATAAGAGGATCGAGAGCATTACTTCTAAACAACAGACATCCGCTAGCAGTTAGTGTCATGATTTTTACACTAAAATTAACGATTAGTTCACTTAGTGCAAATTTTATTTATTCTGCGAAAAGTTCAAGCTAGTAAGCCAAATGCTTATTGATTAGGTCGTGATGCCAAAAAAAACAAATCGATGCGATCAATAAATCCCATCGTTCTATCGGAACATCAGTGACAAGATTGAACTGTAGCACTTTCCACACGGCATTTACGCTATAATGTTCATACATGATTGAACTGTCCTTTGAGATTAACGCTTAAAAAGCTGTCTTTTTCTGGCCTGTAACTCGATCTTTCTCCTTCTTCCTTACTGAAAACAGAACAGCGGAATGATTAGTTCACAAAATCACTTCATCCCCTCCCCCCTCTAATTTTCCGCATCCCATGGGAGATATACGCTAAAATACTAGATCTTCTCATACGTTTTGGTTGGCACTGGACCAATAAACATCAAATTTTCTTAACCAGAAGTAATATTTTGTGTAAAAAGTTCGTGCACTTTTGATTTTCTAATATGATTTTTGAAATGAAATTGCTGGTTTTGGTATCGAGCAATTGCGCATTTTCTTGCGAAAATTTTGGTACACGCCTTACCTATACTTGCTTAGAGATGTAGCTCTCTTGGGAACAAAGTCGCTTGCTACTCATGCACGGATGGCGCGTAGGGGAAATGCTACTAGAACGGCGCGTAGGGGAAAATGCTACTAGAACGGCGCACAAGATTAGCAGAGGTTGGAGTGATCACACAGTTGCAAAAAGGAAAGCTTCTGAGTTTTGGTCACTTCATGTGGCATCCACTTAGACTTCTTCCAGACCTTACCCTTTTCATGCAGAATGTTGGCGATGGTCTTGAAGCATCAATCGAACTCATCGGCTAGCACTCGTTATGTCATTGAGCGATTGATTCTCTTCGACCACCTCAGGTACAGCTTGCCGGTCAACTTCCTAAAAGGCGGCCTGAGCGCAGTTGATCTTCCAGACTGTTCTCTCCAGCTTTATACATTGCTGACCACTTCATAGTCGTCCTTTCTGCGATTGTATCATCGCCTCAAGCTCCACTGATCTTGCGCACCGCTTCGCTGCCATTTTCCCCTACGCGCCATTTCTGCATACCGTTGTAAGGACTTTGTTTCCGAGACACCTCCATCATGGAGCAAGTATAGGCAAGTTCTATAACAAAATGTTCGTAAGAAAATGCGCAGTGAACGAAACCAAGTCCATGCAATTTCATTGCAAAACTCATATCGAAAGATTAAACGGCAAGAACTTCTTACAGAACCTACTCATTAAAATTGTTTAACAACGCATAACCACAATAAGGTCATAATCGTCGGCCAACTCCTCGATAGATAATTCTGAATCCTCTTCAGTCACTTCGACTGCGGCCTCTCATTTGACTTAGCGAGGACTCCCGCAGCGCAGCTGGTCCTTCAAGTTGGCGTTGCCGTCAAGAAACTTTGCAAAGAATTGAGACGCTGTTCGCTCGGACACAAATCGTCAAGCCTTTGCACGGTTGTTGTTCTTGAAAGCGGTCTGTGCATCGCGTCTCAATTCGTACTCGTAAAGCAGCGAATTGCGATAAAAGTTTTGTTGAGCGGTTACGATGCTGCAAGTATGGACAAATTTGGTAGCGAAAAAAAGCTCAGAAAAGTTCGCGTAGAACTGATTTATTGCCTGAGAGATGGCAGAAAGGTGTTCAGACTGTGACACATATTTTGATTAGTGCTGTTAAAAAATCCTGAATAGTCCTGGTTGATAAATTTGATGTTTACTTCTCTAATGCCAAAACTTATGAGAAGACCTAATAGGTGCACACAGATGTCGCGCTGCAGTCCAACTGAAAAACCCGCTGCTCTGAATGTGAAAATTGTTTGGCCTAATATACACGAAGACCATTATTTCTTAATCGAACTTGTAAACTCCTATCACTCTGAAAATCTGAAGCATGAATAATTTTTGATTTAGTGTGGCCCCATGCGATTAAATTGTAATAGAATAGACCTCATAGTGATCGTGTTCTGATAGAGATAAATTCACTCCCCTTTGATGAATAATTTTTTGAGTGAATTCAGTCATGAAGAAGAGCCATGTCGATGTAAATCCTTCTGAACGACACAAAATACAGACAATGAAAAATACTTCTCTGTTGATGGTAGCAATCTCACACTGCTTTTTGACTAGAGCTGAGAAAAACATCCGTGTTTATCCGGTGACTGACTCAATTTGCTAGTGATACGTAACATCTTCTTCGTTACAGACAACACGACATCTACTTATATAATGTGTACTTAAACATGATCTTATCATATTTTTCGTGCTTCTTTTTTTATACAGCCTTCTCATACTTTGTAATACTTTCGTAACTAAATAAACATTGGAAATATGCAAAAAACCTATCTTCAAACGATCACATGGTTTTTATCTGGATTGAATTTTTCGCACACTTTTTGAACCCTTTATCTCATCATCAATTTTTTTATGGTCTATCATCGATGCTTGTGAAAGCCTATAAACTCTTTTCATGAAGGCCTTGCTTCTTTCTATCCAACTTGTCTCAGAAACGGGCAATTGGCGGAAACCATGTCGACTGTGTAGCATTCGTATTTCTTCTCTTTTCTCTCATGTTGGATTTCACTAGCATGATTTTGTAACAGTATTTTTATGTTATATAGTCGCATCCAGATCACATTCAGGATCAAAGAGAGAGTTCTCACTCCTGCGATTTGTGTTTCAACGTATAACATGATGAGCAATGCCTGATAAATACCACTCATGATTGGGATTATCACTAAGAATAATATGTATACACGAACAGGCAAAATGCAAAACTTGGGAACGAAAAGGTGTAGAATTCATCGGAGGACTCAAAAAGAAAGCTAATAACACAATAACCATGACAACAACAATGACAGCAACTTGTTATGAATGACAAATGACGTTGTTTATTGAGACTTAGAGTCACAATAACAACCGTCGCTACTACTTAAATCCATAAGTGGGTGTTTCATTCCGATTCACTTTACGACATAGTAATCAAAAATTCTTTGTCAGCTCGTATTTGTTTACAACAAAATCCTTGTTAGTTGACGAAAATAAGGCACGTTTTTTCTATCACTGTCAACGGTCGATATTTCCATTGTAACGAGAAGGGTTTTCCTGAACGTCGGTGTTTGATGCCAAGTAAGCCGGAAACCAAGTTCGACGCTTGCACTTTTGGATTCAACTATAGAAGAACCAAAACCTCTATCGAGATTCATTGGTGTATTTAAGCAAATCTATAAAAAGGCCGTAAACTTCATATGTATCTACATTGGCTAATGGCTATCTGAAGTGAAAACTTGAGTTGGCTTGAGCAAAACTATCCCGTGACATCAAAGGAAGTAGGACCTGTTAAGGGTCCACTCCAAGGTTTCCGTGCTTCGTCTAACTAATATGCTCGATTCGTGTTGTGAGTCTTCTAAGCCTTAGAGTTCCATAAAAACCGGCCTATCATATTCGTCTTCGTTTCAATGAGACTCAACGTGAAAAAATGAAAATTTCAGCAAAAATACAAATCCAGCAGCGCATCATGTAAGAACTGCAAACTACATGTAAGAAGGTACGGTATATCAATGAAATTAAACAGACGCGTTCTTAATTACATCTCACATAATCTCTCAACTATGAAGCAGGCAACCGATACTTCTCTAGCTTCGGGAAAGATGTCAAATTGTTTCCGTAAATTTCTTGTCACGTTGCAAGCCATAAGTAACCACATAGTAAGCTCATATCCATGTGATCGAATTAAACAAAAAGCGATCGCATGATGTGATCAGGGATTTTCTCAAGTTGCTGTTCATTCGAGAACCTTCGCGGTTTATCTATCACAAGCCTCAAAGAAATGCTTGCTATAGAATTGATGATCAGCAAATCTTTGCCAAAATTAGCCCATAAACGCGACAAGCACTTGGAGTTCTTCATTCGGCCTCGAATACTCGAAAATACTCGAAAATCACAAATACCTCAGTTGACGAAATATGGCTAGCCTACTCACATCACTGACAGTTGGACCTAACGCACAGTGGGTTAAATAGCGGACAAGTAACTAAAAGAGTTGGCAAGTAGTGTTGCCAACACCATTTTGTTAGTTTTTCACGTTTTTTGTAACATTATTGGACTCTGCAAGATTGTAACGCATTTTATTATTAAAGATTCAACACCAACAACGTCTCTCGTATTTTGGTCACAGCTCCTCGTTACGGTAGAATAAAGCTCTAATAGCTCGTGTTTGGCACACAACTCTTGATATGGTATGATATATTATTTACGATGCAGATGTAGGTGATAAATATATGGAGGTCCGAGGTCCTAAGACAACTTCCTGCATGTATCTCCTTGCGAAATCGACTGCGTATGTGAGTCTACTAACTGTTTAAGTAGGCAAAGTGACTTTGCAGGATGGAACCATCCAGAAAAATAATGAATGCACCGTCTTCGGGCATTTCTGGTCTAGTACAGTTGAAAGCAAAAACGAAGCAATGGTAAACGTGCTCCATATCTTTCCACATTTTTGTCTCCATCAGTGTAAAAAGAAGTTCCAATCTGAAAGGTACTCGTTCGTAAATTCCCACCAATGAAACGTTGTTTACTCGACGTAAAGAGTCTCATCAGCCATATATAGAGGCGATAATCATCATAGTGCAACTACTGGATGGTGGACACCACTTGCCCTTACGCGATCAGAAATCGCGCTCAGTACCTTTTGCCGCGCGCGACGGTGCCACCCTCTTCAAACATCAATGGCGATGGCCGCGCGCGCCAATACGATGACGCGGCGCGACTGTTGCGATGTCAATAGGACACGGGGCTAGCCGGATGGACAAAAACCATAGCTGAACTGATGTTTACGTCAATACGATGATGAAGCCGTTTTGCCAATCTCCGAGCATTTGCGAGAGTATTGGGGAGTCTCAGGGTTTTCGAATTCTCTCGAAGATTCACAGTATGAAACCACTAAGGGAATAATTCGTTATAGGGCGGTTTCCGCTGTACTTTAGAGGTTCTAACTAGGCACAACTGGCAAAGAAAATTAGCTTCATTTTTCGATCTATTTCTTGAAGTATTGCAATACCTTAGTGAAGAACGAATACAGCAAAAAATGTTTCAGATAGGGAAAGTAAGTCAAGGAACTCCATATTGAATTATACATACTATTCATCATTATGTTGCACTCATTACAGTTACCAGCAATAGATTTTCATCGGAAGACGATTGTAAGAGAGAGAGAGAGAGAGAGAGAGGAGAGATGAACGCTTGAAGGGGTTTGAATGCCAGAAAATCGATATCTATATCCTCTGAATGGCTCCGATATGGATTAAAATAAAAGACCTAATAATGTATCATGTTCCAGTATCTAATATATGTTGCAGATCTCACGGCAGACCTCATTCGGAGTTACAGTACGCGTGCACGCGATGTCGCATGCGGCGTCCAGGCGCGTTCTCGACGTCGCAGTGGCGGCGTTCGAACTGCTGGCTAGCATTATGGAGATGCCACTTCCAATGAACAAGGTAAATTACAGCTGGCCCATCGATGTTTGTATGTTGATGGGAAATTTGCAAATTTACGAAACTCTTTGTATTCCATAGAAAATTGAATATTTGCTCAATGTATTACTGGCTTAAGGCCGAGTTACTGGAGTTGTTGGTGAGTAGTGTGCGAAATTTTAATGCGATAACTGAGGCACAAACTCAAGCCTGGACCCATTTAAAGTCTTGTATCAAAGCCATACTGTGCAGAGCCTAATCAAGCATAGCGAACATTTTTTGACGAACTGTTTTTCGACTCAAAGTGGTGGAAGTGAGGGACAACACACGAGTACTTGAAGTACTTTCATTTCGGAGCAGACCTGAAGTTTAAAAAATCAATGTGTGGCCGATCTCTGAAGATTTGTCTCACCCATCGGCAGCTTCTAGGACCTACAGAAATCATTCTTGTCCGAGTGTAGTATCTTTGTAGGTCGATATCATCATCGTACCGAACTACGACGGCGGTATGGAGAACTGGGGTCATGTTCTTCTGTCCGAAACCTTGGCCAGCTCTGGAGACGATGCTCATTTAAGTTATGTGGTCGCACACGAACTCGCTCATCATTGGATTGGAGACAAATCCACTGTGAACAGTTGGCAATGGATCTGTCTACAGGTGATCATTTCCAATCACTTTTTCTCCTCTTAGTTCTTGCTTATTATCGGATGTGACATACCGACAAGGTCAATACGGTAAGCAAAAATAATACTTTTTGGAAATTTTGTCTTTAGAAGAGCACCCCATCAAGGACCTTAATGTTACTCACACTGCTTACGGTATAGGAGCTTTCAAAGTTTGCGAGGTTAAAGATTAATATCATGTCATAGAAAAGTTTATTTTCAAAGATATAACTGATATGAACAGCGATGTCCATCTGTGACGGCCGAGTATTTCTGAAACTCCGATAAAGGTCATGTGCAGATTACTACAAGTTAAAATTATTGAACTAAAAAAAAAAACTCGGTAATCTGTGAGAAAGGCATCGCGCAACTTTTATTGCTGTAGGCTTTTGATAATGTGAGACACGTGATGAGTGGCTTTTTGGGAGTGTTTGCGTGACAGTCAGGTAGAAATAGTGAGAAACAATAACACCAATGTTCCGGTGGATGGTGAGATCTTATCTCATTATAACTGTGGTGCTACCCGTTGGGAGATACTTTACTGTCTCCTGTCACTCCATGATAACAGGGTCACCATTAGGTCTAAGAGATGAATTTGTGACCTTATAGGACTCTGACGTGAACACCGCATCTACAGTTGTATTGCATGGCTAAAGAGGCAGAAAGTTGATGGGATACGTTGGAGATCTTGACACTCTCCATTTAGTGAAATAGCCTTTTGATAGTTGTCATGCCATTATTGATTTGGTGTTCTAGATACGAATATTCGAATAATTAGATATGCTACTTCTCGAACTGAGCGAATTTATGCTTCTGATGGACCTGAACGAGAGCGCTACTTTGCTTTCCGTTCGCTAGTCGCCATCTCTACCCGTCAGCAAGAATAAAAGGATAAAAGGATAAAAGGATGAAACTCTTGGCGTTGATCAATCCCTGAGGGATGCGCCATGCAATTGTCTTCAATTTTTAACTCCGTTTGAGGTGATTGAATGCATATCTGGCCTTTACAATGACTCGCGGTGCCTTTCCGCTGAACCGAGTCAGTGCTGCTTATCCTCCTACACAAGTCTGAGACCAGTCTGGTACCAATTTACCGACCCCATAGGGACGGATGGCTTGGTGAGCAGCAAGAATAATATAGCCAAGATAATCTGTAAAACTATGATAAAGTGCGTTCTCCAGCGAAATTTCTTGCATTTCGTATGATGGAGAGCCAAAGTGACCCATGTAGATTGATAGCTCATAACTTTATGTGAAGACTTTTAGAACAACTTTTATTTTTTTTTGGGGAACACGATAGAAAGAGACAAATTGCTATTGCAGCAGACCATTCGTGTAAAAACTACTGTTAATTTATTTGTTTTGCATATATCACCTAAAATCCCCGCCGATGAGGGTAGCTCACTCAAGCAGTGAATTATCCATTCGACTTTTTCATGGGTCATCGATTACTCAATAATAGGAGTCTCTAGCGAATAGGTTTTTTTTTTAGTATGTTTTAAGTCTTTTGTGAGTTATCTAAATTTACTCGGTGTTTCATTTCCAAACTCCTGAATCTTAGCATCAATTCATGAGCATCAGTCTACTGATTGCTCTAGTTTACTTAAAAGTGAAATTTTTCACAATTGAGTTTTTCAATAGTTCATTTGCTTTGACAAGGAAATGGCAACATAACAGAAGTACAACTTTTTCTATCACTATAAGAAAAGCTTACTTGACATAATCAAATTTCACAATTCACGAATTTCTCTTTGTAAGCCAAGCACGAGATGGCTATAAAACACAATTCATTTGATAAGCTGACGTTTCAGCGGTTTCTTTTTTCGTAGCTTGAGAAGACTAGGTTCCTACAACACAGTCAGCCAAACAAATTTCATTATTCGATTAAGAAAAAAATCACCAAACCTAGATTTGAATTGCATCAAGCGCAAGACAACTTTTCAACATAGTAACGCTTTTTATGGGTTTCCCACTGAGTTGTTGGCTGATCGAAGGTCGAAGTCACTACGGGGTCGGTCTCGGGAATCACTAAAAATTTCACACTGTCTATTTCACGATCGGTCCTCAGCTTCGTTTGACATTAAATATCAAAATCGACGTTTCTTTGCACCCTTACAGTCACTTGACTTAGACACACACTCGAGTGAATTCTATGATAAATGGGCAATATATAGCTGTAAGTGTTACAGAATGCCATTGAAGGAACCCAGTCTTTGAAAGGGATAGGAAGATAAAAACTTGCGAAGCAAACAGAACGAGAAACAGACCAGTGACATGGCGTTCGAGAGAAACGAATGAGGAAGCTGAGACGCTGAGAGAGTAAAATGTGTCGTGAAGGAATTCAAACGCCCTCTGCAGTTTCAGAAGTCACGGGGAATCAGTCGACACTTTACATGATCACCCCTTTCGTCTCCTACCATATACATAATCGAATACACAAAAACAGCCAACTCAAACAAAGTGCAAATGTGCAAATGTGCCCTGAAACCCAAAAATAGAGTTGTCATTGTCTCCACAATACGCATTTTACCATGTTTTATACAGAACTCATATTATCACATTAGATTTCCACTACATTATTTTTACATGGTCTATATAGAATTGTTATTGATACATACAGCGTCCTACGGGATTTTGGCTTTTACATCATGCGTGAGCGGTCGGTTGATTTTCTTTCCTACTTCTGCTTTTGATTTTGGCCTAGCATCATCTCCGAATCAACAGTGGGAAGCCCGGCCAAGAATCCATCGCCAAAATCCATTCCTTGGAAACGACGTCGTGAAGACCTGAAAGCGCCTTTGCAAGGTTACGTCAGGAAACCAAGGAATACTATATACACCACCAGCAATATACCATTTGGAATATGTGCTGGGGTTCGCATAACTAGTTAAGACGGACCATCTAAGTATCTAAGCAAGTATATAAGCCTCCTGCAGAGGAAGGTGAATATCTTGATTCATTGCGTTGTTGTGGTAATTACTTTAAGATAAAAGGAGACGGGTATTTGTTTCAATGAACAAATAACCGAACTCTTCATTTGCCGCGCTGAATATTTTGAAGTGATTCAGACAGACGACAGACAAGTTAAATTTTGCCATTATGTCAGATAAATTGAGTTGACGATGTATTCTGCGCGAAGTAATACTGTTCATCAGGTCTCCGATGAAAAATCATAGGTGCCTATAATGGTTGGGAAGCGCGTTCCGTTTGTTTTTGAGCCAATAATTTCACGAACAGGAGGGAAAGCACTGGGATTAAGAAGCTTTCCTAAAAAGACTTTGCTAGATAAAGTTCGAGCCAAAGGCCATTGCTCGTTACTGACACCCATGACCATCGCGCTACACTGCCCTATGTACAGACTTTAATCGTAAAGCCCAGTTACCTTTTCATTAAATTTTAGGGAAGAAACATGGCTTTGTGGTGATTTTTTAGACGGTGGAACATTCATCATATATATATATATATATATATATATATTATATATATATATATAATTTCTGGAAGAAAATGAACACGGTGGAAAAAGGCAATAGCGCATCGAATGTGTTATCATGCACTATCACGCCATGTATTCTCGCCGTCACCATCACCTCGGCGGTTGTTCGACGTAGCTGTAACTGCACTTTTGTGTACGAACGACGAACGGACACAAAGTTGTTGCTGGCGCTCGGGATGTTGTTCGTCGCTCTGGGTCTCTTGACAACCAGCGCCGAATATCAGCACAGCCATCCAGGCTGACCTTCCCGTCCCTCCTCAGTGCCTGTGTTGCTTCATCGTCGCCAACGAGATTTTCGATGTCTAACTGACGAGTTCAGCATGCACGTTCGATCATTCCTCGGCTGTTGTGTTTCTTTTTTCCGAACTGTGTTTCCTTGTTCTTGTTTTCGACACACATACACACACACACACACACGCACTCTCTGGCAACGAGAACGAGGGACTGGATTGAAACCTATCGTGTCCAAGGCGCGAAAGCAACAGACTGTTCAACTCGAATTAGCACAAAAAAGGATCGGAGTGATCTGCTGAGTAGGAAAGGCAGATAATTTTGAAGAGTGCAGGTTATATTGATATATAAAGAAAAAAGCAAGGTTATGGCTCAACAACAGAGGGTTAACCACTACTTTCACTATGAAACCGTTGTCACTTAGAAAAATTCACTTTTTCTCGTTTTCTGAATTACCAAGACATGACGGCAAATAATCATAGAATCAGCCAAAAAGTGAGGCATAGGCTAAGAAGGTAAGACTAGGTTGATTTTCAAGAATTATGGGGAAAATGCAGTTATCATTTTTATTACTATTTGTGCAGCTTATCTAGCAAGGTAAAATGAGGCAGGTAAGTCTGGAATTGGAGTTGAATCATGAATACTATTTTCATGTGAAAGAACGAATTTTGTATCTGCATGTTATACAACAAGGAGCTGATTTCTCGAAATTTTTAGTTTCTTTCATGTTGGCAATGTATTTTAGAGAAGCCCAGGTAGCACAATATCAGAAATGCCCTCCACTACCCGCACTGCCCTATTTCGATCCAGCGCTGGACTACCTAAATCTCCCTTTCATCCGGAGTCAGGAAATGGGTACATGCTCACCTGTGAAGAGCTCTTTCGTCTTATAAAGGATGGCAAGCGGTTATTGAGACTCCAGAAGGTTTTAAACTTGACATAAGTATTCTAGATTGCAAGGACAATCTGCTAAACTTTGTCTTCGATAAGCACAAAGGAGACCTAAATGCTTAGGGAATAACCAAAACCTCTTGCTAATCCGAAGATTCTCATAGATGACAAGTGCAACATAGGAAATCAAGTGGAAGAAATGGTGGTATACTCGCAATATGTGATGCTGAATCATGTAGAAAATGTTTATTGGAGCTAAAACCAACGCGATAGGTCTGTTCTTGATCCAGCAGAATTTTCACTCGTCCTTATCACATACCTAGAGCTACATACTGTTATCTTGTCGTCAATAGGATATGATGGAGATCATTTCGGTATGAGAACTCCTATTTCAGATTTCAACGAAAAGGCAACTATGACGCTGAACCTTAAGACGCCGCACCGAACTTCTTAATTTGAGCGAGTATTCAGGAAAATGAAACGCCACTATACAAGCCACGATGTGGCGGTAAACCATATAATTCCGCAGTGTACCACAGAGTCGGTTCCATTACGCATTTAGCTCGGAGCCGAGACTTGGTCATCTTTGGATACGAAGATGAACGAACCCTAGAATAGCTTCTTGATTAGCTGAAATGCTCTCTCAAGTAAAAGAAACTGTGGTATCAAAAGTAGGAAGGACTTTGAACTTGTAAGACTGTTCTATCGCATCTTTTTTCTTTTTCGTTCACCAATGACCTGTGGATTTCATGAGTTGGTTACTTCTACACTAACACTGAGGATTGTGGTTTATAATGCTTAAAGGGCACTGTGTCAACGGGATTCAGAACTTTCATGCATAAATAACTGGATGCACTATTCGTCAAAAGCCACTTTGTTTTGGAATCCATCGATGGCGGAATAATATGGGGCTTGGTGTTGTAGTAGTCAATATATAAACTCTTCGTGGTCACATTTCCAATGTAGAAGAACTGTTTCGACTTCGCTGAAAAGAACCATTTCTTCTGAACAGAGAGAAATTGCCTTTCATATAATAATTCCATGTTCGCCTACACATTTTCTTAGAAGACATGTGGTACAGTAGTTAAAGGTGCCCTATGCCACTCACATGGTCAATAGTTCGATTATATGACCGAAGCTCATCAACCCTTCCATTTCTCTGCGATCGGTTCATCGGACCAGACTTCATCGAGAGGACAGCAGCACCGACTTGCACGTGACTGATCAAAGTCGAGAGCTTTAGCTTTATCCATCCGTACATTTCCTAAAAAATTCGCTAATGGCTGTTAATATAAATATATGGGCTTCAATAACCTATGTGTGATTATCATCACAAACGTAAAAGCATTAAGTATTAATCGATCTATTAGGAATGCGTTACATATTCGACTTCAACTAGTATCTTTTGGGATAACTGTATGCACATCTGACACTTACAGTGACTTGTAGTTGTTTTTGATGTATCAACTCAGTGCTACTATCCTCCCCGGCAAATCTTATACGAGTTTGCCAACTTCGGAAGATTGAAAGACTTAATAAGCTCGGGGAGCGGGATCGACCTATTGACTGCGTGTATACTGCAGTGCATCCCTAACTTTTCTACTAAATGAGGATATAAATTGAAAAAGATTAGAAAAGCTGTGTCAGAGATATAATTTTTGAAGCAAATATTTTTGGTTTCTATAAAATTATAAGAAGTGCAGCGGTGTTATACAAAGTAAATAGCTTACATGCGGCTTCGTTCTTAAAGGGACACAATAAAAAAGTGGGGTTAGCAATATGCTGGGCTTCATTAGTAGAAATACTCTCAGTTTTCCTATTTGTGTTAATGGAAGCTAACTTCAGGTTAACTAGATTCGCAAGCAAGAAGACGATTTCTACTGTAGACATCTTGTAAGCTCCGGAACTGATTCTCATTAGCTTAGAATTCCAGTTGAGCTTGGCGTTGGTGGATTAGAACATATCAGTGCTAAAGCAATTTTGAGTTTTTGACACACGCAGTTTTTGACTCTCAGGAGGAGGTTTCATTTGGTTTGCTTAGAAAATTCTTCCTACGATAGTTGCATTTTTCACGTCTAGTCAACCATTCAATAAGAAATACTGTAACTGGCTCACTGAATACGCTTGCAATTAGAAGGTATCAAAAAAATAAAACAGTGATAGAAATCGACGAAATGGAATGGCCAACAAATCAAGTGATCCTACAGAAAAGTCATGCTTATCCGGAAAGCATATCACCTTTCAATTTCAAGTTAATATGGCTCAGTTCAAAGTCGATCTTGTATTCACCAAGAATCGTTGTTTTTTTCACATTTTGCTGTAGATTTGCTACTAGTTTTTTGAGATTTAATCAGTTCAATTTTTCGAAAAATTATGTTTTCAAATAAGTTAAAGGATTTCCTCTATTGATACTGCCTGCACCACTGAAATGATAGAGGGAATATCATCCAAGAGTATATGAAGTCACACTCTTCAAATACGTGATTGACCAGGAAGTTCTAACCAGTCGTCGAAAGATCAACGCGGTGCTAACATGTGTACTGAGCAGTGTGATGAGGTGATGTTTCCGTGCATGCGGTTCTCTGATCCTTCTGGCCACTTGGGCCATCTTCCTTGCCTAACTTGGTCTGTTGCAGACGGTATAATACTCATTTTCTCAATCGCTAGCCCATGCAAGCAGCAGACTATGTCAAATCTACATCTACTGTAATAACAAAATCTGGATCGAACGTCAATGTTGCTGTCCATCCTAGATCTGTCAATCAACTACAAGAAATTCGATGATCATGCTCTTCATCGCTTTTGTTCACAAATATGTTTATTACGATATAGGAAAGTTTTGTTGAAGAATTCTCTGTTGTGAATCAAGACAAATGGCACGATAATTTTTGTAGGATCCCCTGATGTTAACTCATTCGAGACGCATTTTTTACTGGCAAGTTGTTCGGACTGCGTGTCATTGGAGAGTGATCGTAACTTACAATGAAACATTTGACACCGAGATTTATTGAAGTTGTTCATCTTGGATAAGTTGAATTTACATATTTACCATTTGCTTTCAATATTCTCTCATCCCATGAGTACTTAATAATCCCATGAAACATCTGAAGAATCACAATGATCTGAGAAACTTTGTGTTAAAACTCCCAGCATTGATCAATCCTTGAGGCATGCGCCATGCATTCGCCTTCAATTTCTAGCTTCGTTGAGATGATCGCATGCATACATATCTGGCTTCTACAACGACTCGCGATGATCTCCCGCTGTGTCAGGTCAGTTCTCTTCATGCTCCCAGACAAGTCTGGTGCCAATTTACCGACTCGGGAGGGATGGAAAGCTTGGTAAACTATAAGCACGACGTCGAACCTATTACCATGTGTGCGACGCAGAGCACCTCTGCAGTATTCCACATGCGATACTAAGGATAATCATACCGAGGAAAAACAGAGCAGTGAACTACTTAACAAAATGGTGCCAAATTTTGCGTGCGCTTCCGGATCATCGATGCAATGGTATCTCTGCGCCTCACCGCTGGCTACACTTCTTTGCCCGCGCACTCTCTCCAAAAGCGTTGCTCTCGGACCGCCAGGTTACTTTTGGTTGTACAGTGTGAACTGAGAAGACCTTTCCAAGGACGGTTCCAGTGTGAAATCTGCGCTTTACAGGCTATCGAATGATTACAAAGAAGTCTAATGGAAAAGCTGCGTGCGTCGAAAACGGCCACTGAATAACGTGTTCATATATAGACATATACACCGTCCGACACGAACATCTTAAAGCGCGTGTATCTAGAAAACTGCAAGCTGTCCCAAAAGGGTCAATGAACTTCCATGCTATAAGCTCACCGCACATATGCACATACTCCTTTAGTAGTCTTGTTCGAACTGCTACGCAGTGTAAAATGTTAAATTTTGATTTTCATACAAGTTGTTCCACTTCATTGGCGAAACTGGTAGGACATTGTTCTGGCTCCCATGAAGTTTCCTTATCTATCCTTAGAGCTGTTGAGATGCTACTTTACAGTACAATGTATAAAACAGCCAACAGCAATTGAGTGCCGAAAATTGCTGATCTAGTGATTTTTCACTTGACGGCTAGTGTGTAAATCGTTGGTCGTCGCCCACTCTTTCTGGGGGGAAGGGGAGGGATGTGGGAACCCCAAGGGGACTGGCTCCACACGACATGTTGGCTTAAATATGATGGAATACCAGGTATATTGAATTTTAGCGTGGTCTTAAGAAAACACTTGAGACAAACGGTATAGTAGAGTACATTGCAGAATGTGTTTCACGCTAAACCCAATGGCTGTCTGTGACGTTGCATCAACATTTATGCCCAACACCGCTAATGATTTATTGTCTTTAGCATTTGAAAAAGTAAGCTACACATCAAAAAGCGGAATTAAGAATAGAACTAGGAACGAATTTTCGGAACGACTTTTGCTTGCTTCATTCTAATAGTGTCTCATCTCTCTTAAACATTCTGAGTCAGAGCGGCACGCAAAGGTAACTTTCAAACAGTCTCAATTTATGGAGACAAGAAAGGGGGAAATAACAAATTGCTTAGAAAATTAGAAACAAAATAATAATAATGATGGATAACTTTTCTCTGAAAGGGCCAACATCACTGTAGTCTAACTGAGGGGCTGACATAGCACAAATTATAGAACAACGCTTAATAC
This sequence comes from Parelaphostrongylus tenuis, assembly GCA_019055375.1. Lineage (NCBI taxonomy): Eukaryota > Metazoa > Nematoda > Chromadorea > Rhabditida > Metastrongylidae > Parelaphostrongylus > Parelaphostrongylus tenuis. The sequence goes on from JAHQIW010001340.1 coordinate 1,466,529, forward strand.
GTCAGAAGAGGTTTTGGAGAAAATTATTCGTGGTTTTTATTAATGATATGGGTAGCTGCATTTTTCGTCTTCTGTCATGCAAATTTTTGAAATTTCTCAAAAGCAGCCCGACTTGTAGAACTTCCTATCCAACTTCACACCCTGATAAAATGTTCAAGTATCAATGGAACTGCAGAACTGGTAGCAATTTAGTAAATTTTACTCTCATACAAAAATTTTGTGCACTTGATCGGTGCTTTTGGAGCATGGTGTAAAAGAACGTGACTACTCTGAGAATATTGGGATAGGAATCAGCAAAACTGAGTTATAGGAGGATCTTACCGACTACATCGCCTACAAGGTAGCCGCGGCTATGATGGGTCACGATGAGCGATGGGAGCGTTTCATCTTGTCGAAATATGTCGCGATTCAGCTCACTGAAGACTTCTTTGCTCCAAATCACTCTCTAATAATGCCGTATAACGTCACAAATGCTGAGGTAATTTTTTTAATGTTAGGTTCTTCACTAGTTTCTAAGGAGAAGTATGTGCACTCTGACTGGACAGACTTCACTCTCAGCTTGCAAATCCGCTGTGCTTTTCGGCTAGTTCCACTATTGCAAGAAGAGTTGTTTCGACCAGTATTCTAGGACATTCATGAAGGAGACGAAACCTCATGTAGTGAGCGAGGCAAGATGTGAAACAATCAAAGGTCATCGTGGAAGATGATTGTGAGGAAACAAATCAAGTTGTGTTGACGGGCTATAAAGAAAACAAATACATAAATAAAATCAGGAAAGCTGAGATGAGAACAACACTGACGGATAGGCGACAGCGTCTGGTTCAGCCGTCATGGTGCTCCAACTACGATCACAGTAGACTATGTAGCACCTCAGCCATCCATCAATTTTCCCTCTTTCACAACTTTTCACATCTCCTCTGCATAATGAGTGAGTTGTGGAGCAGAACAGTAGGTGAAAAGTAGTAGTGTAACACTGCAAAACATCGATACCACCTCAACCGATTGGAGTCCTACATAAACAAATTCCGTGCCGTACATGGATTTCAGTCGTCCGACGCACGCGACGTATGATGAATGTCTCTGCTGAGTGTGCTATGTTTAACACTTGGTTAACACAACACTCAGTGACGTTAGGAATGTGCCCTTAAAAGGACAACAAAGCACTTCTTCATTGTCAATGCAGCTTCAGGGTTTGTTGGAAAAATAAGAGAGAATGTTATCAACAGTAGATTGCGAATATTTTTTTGTATTCGTAATGAAAGACTATTCCGTAGAAATCGGTAGAAGCAAAAAATGGCAGATAAGTAATCCATTAATTAGGTCATAGCAAGTATGGTAGTGACTCTAAACGTGGTCAGTTGAGATAAGTTCAGAAGATTGGGTGTGGATACTTTCTACCATGGCAGTTTTTCTGAGGCCAATAATTCAGATCAACTCTCACTGCTACCTCAAAGGTGTTGTACTGCTGGAAACACTGGAGACGGTGGTCGGTGAGGACTATATGCTGGCAGTTATTCGCAATCTTGTTGCCACAAAAAATTCATTCGACTTGAAAAGTTTCCTATTCTACTTCGAGGGCATCGCTGTTGATGTCAATGTTTCGATAGCGGAGGTATGCTGTGATATGGTATAGGGTTGCGTTGAAACGTAAAATATTAGCACTTAAACCATAAAATTTTACAAATCACAGACTTTTATTGCAAGATAATCGCAAACATCATCTTGCAAAGTGTTTGATATTAGTAAGCATCTTAAATGAGAAATGCTACACGGCGAAAATGCGAGCCAAGGATAGCTATATTTACGTAATTTTGTAATGATGTGCGCAATTTGCTTTGTATATATTCATATTTCATGCATATATATATATATATGTAATATATGGCTACTGATTCATATCTGCATATTTGTTGAGTTTTGAGATGTATTGTACTGTCAAGAATGTGCAAAGGCGTTTCTGTAACCTAGCACTGTAATGAGAACAACATTGCGTTGTCGCTATGCTCGCAGTCTCGCCTAGTTTTTTCAACAGAGGAAAACTCCTATCTTTTTAGGTTTACAAGTTTTGGTTTACCACGGGTGGATTTCCAGCGATAAAAGTGACCAGCTCTGCATCAGGTTTTGAAGTGCGCCAGCTGGGCAAATTTCCATGGCCACTTCGGCTCTCATCGAATCAGTCACTTCCGCCATTTCTTCTTGCGAATATTATCAGGCTTCCGCCGATGGACGGGCAGGTGCTTATCAATCTCAACTTTACCTCATTCCTGAGAGTTAACTACGATCCAGCCACTTGGATAAGCATATTTAGGTATGGTGTTTAGCTTGATATAATCATCCCTTAAACCAAGCAATTTTCAACTCTTAACCCATTTTGGCTTTGTTTAGAGAATAATTCAAGAGGATAGTGACAAAAAGTTCACTTGGATTGTATTGCTCACACCTTTTTTTTTTTGATCAGACATGAAGTACGATTATCACATTCTCTATATGAGACGCAACCTAACAAACTTTTCTCACACACTGCACAGAGCATGATGTTATTGCATACTTCACTAGGAATGATTTAGCATGATGGACGAGCACCCAAAACTGTTCTCAGCCGTTGGCCGCGCTCAGCTCGTCACCGATTTCTGCTATTTCTACGCCCATGGTGACGTTGAGAGCGGCACGGCAATCCGGGAAGTCGTTCTGGACATGGTAAGCGAGAATCGTGCTCATACTTATTTAAGGCACAAAAAGCTTCAATTTATTCCTAAGGTTTACGCCATGCATAAGACTTCATTAAGCCCCATAGAGGAGATTGTAGACATATTTGGCCAGTACTTGTAGCTCATTGATTTTACAAATCAATTTCGTAGTCCTCTCAGACAGGTCTGACAGCAATTTTTAACTCCGGGATTTAAAAAAAAAATTTCGAAATCTGGAAGAAAAGTTTACCTGGAGTGCGTGATCAAGCAAAAGATCGCTTAGGTAGCTGAGCTACTCTAGCCACTACATGCATACGCTCTATAATACCAACACTGAATAATCTTCTCTACAGGCTTTCGGCTTTAGACGTTTGTTCTTGAGCCCTTTGGGGCCGCCACTAGTGTAGCAGCACACGACGCGATTCGGAAACTGTGTCTGATTTCTGTTAGATAATCAGATTTTGGTTCACGTGGTTCTGACCGAACGTGTGCACCGTTCTTTAATATCAGTTTTCCAATTTTTTTTGGTATAGCCAGTGAGAATATTTAAAGCCTTTCGAGATTGGTACATCGCTAAAAAGTAGGGTTCAGTGTGAGCCGTGTGGCTTTAATGAGGGCGAACCGCTGAAACATACGTAAGTCACTGATATATTAACATCGCTAAGGCTCAAAACATTCTCTGACTGTATTGAATGTTTGTAACGAGGTCAACGTCGGTTGAAAGCTACTCAGTTTTCCCCAGCGCTATCAAAAAATATTTCTCTACATCCCATATTCTTAGATCAAATGCATTTATTGAGCGCGTATTGCGCAGTGGCTAGAGGTGCTCTGCGCTTCACACAAAGTCAATGGTTCGATCTCGCGCTCATGCTCACCGAGCAATCCATCCCTCTGGGGTCGGTACCAGACTGGTTTCACTTGCCTTGGAGGATAAGCAGCACTGACTCATTACAGCGAAAGGCCACCATGAGTCACTTTAATGGCCAGATATGAATTGAGATCACCTCAAACGAGGTTAAAAATTGAAGACGAATATATGGCGCTTTCCTCATGGGATTGATCTCCATGTATCATCGAGAGCTTTTTCCTTCCAATCATTTGTTGTGTTTGAAGAGAAACACTCGCCCGCTATGATGTCATAAAGCTGTTAGTGTTCATAAAATTATAGAATATTGTGCAACTAATATGATATAATATCACTGCGATTAGTATGATATTAAATTTTCGGGTTGGTATACTTTGATTCCACAGAACACTCAAAAGTCAGTATTACTGCTGAAAATTGGAAAACAATGAAAGAATCTTTATTATGGAATACGAATATGCACGTTTCCAAGGAAATATCATGTTTGAAAGAAAGTCTTAGGGTACTTGTAAAAAATTGGTAATTTATGCATGAATTTTAAACAAGGACAATAGTAACTAATTTTCAATGTAAGGGCCACCGTTTTCTACGACTCTCTGTCACGGGTCCGCCAAGCAAGTTTCGAATGTGGTCGAAGTACCATCTTTCGACTTTGATCAAAGAAGTTTTGACATTATTCCTCAAGGTGGTCCAACGATTCAAATCGGCGACAATTCAAAAAGTGTCAAAAAGCTTTTTGTGGACAAAGTTAAGCTGGTGGAGACGAGTTAACACAGTTGTATGAGGAAAATCAAGTTTGGCTGCCAATTCGCGAGCACTTGACGACAGTTCATCTTCCAAAGCACCGATCAAATCTTCGTTGTAAAACTTTATTGGACGTCCTGAACGCGGATTGTCTTCAAGATTCCGGCATTGAAAAGCATTGAAACCAGCGTCCGGCAGCAGATTCGCTTGCTGTGCCTTCCTTTCAACCTCGTAGATTTCATCGACTGCAGCTCACTTTGGAAGACCTTTGCTCCAATAATGACGCATTAAATCACGAATTTCGATTATTTTTTTTTTGACATGGTGGAGGCTCGTAACAGAGTGACGAATAAAGACGAATAATATCTCAGCCCTCAATGGAGAAAACTCGGATAAGAAACTATAATAATCCCTTAGGAGCGCATGTGGTGCAGTGGTTGCAGGTGCTCTGTGTCGCACACGAGGTCAATAGTTCGATCTCGCGCTCATGGCTCACCAAGCCATCTATCCCTCCGGGGTCGGTAAATTGGTACCAGACTGGTCTCAGACTTGTCTGGGAGGATAAGCAGCACTGACTCTGTTCAGCTGGAGGCCACGACGAGTCATTGTAAAGGCCAAATAGTATGCATTCAATCACCCCAAACGAAGTTAAAAATTGAAGATCAATGAATAGCGCATCCCTCAGGGATTGATCAACGCCGAGAGCTTTATCCTTTTTAATAATCCCATGATATGCATGGGAATTATCTCATGCTTATTAAAATGCCCCCAAACTTTCTTTTCAACCGTAGCACTTTGAACAATGACCAATGCGCTTTCTCCTAAGCTTAATCTAGCTACATAATAAAATTAGCTCGACACAAATTCCTTTTGGAAGCTCCAGATAGTAAAAGATGTGTTTATCAACCGTAATTTGGAAGGTAGGCGGTAAAAATGTGCAATAAGAGCTGAAACTACAATGTTTTCTCAAAGATGCAGCTTCCCCTTGAAAAACGGCTTTTTAGGAAGCATAGACGTTCTTCCACCAGAAAATTTTGTAAAGGTGTCCTCGGTGATACGATATCTTTTGTTACGACAGAGTGCTCAAATTTCTAGACTGTGCTATGTAATTACTAACAAACCTGCTGTGTGGCTCAATCACCAGGTTAGGTACGGCGACAATAAAGCATAATTTTTTTTATCAACACATCACACTATAAAGGCTTTTTCCATGGATCAAGCTCATCATCGAAATCGACCTTCTCAAGCTATCGAATGACCGTAAAAGAAAGTCAAGTTTCAAAGCTATGTCCAGCGAAAAAAGACCACTTAATGCCATTGTACACGAATGTGTACTCTTCTTGTCCAGAGAGTTAAACTTTTCGCAATGTACGCTCATTTCTCTGCCATATTTTAACACACGTAAATCTAATTTTTGCGGCTATGTTCTTATGATTCAAATTGCCTTCTAATTAGGTGTTGGAATTGGAAGTGATAGAGCTGATTATAGTAGCTGATTATAACTAGTCATTCTAATTTTGCTTACCTTAGAAACAAAGTGAGTTCGTTGTTCCCTACTTTGTGTGGAGGGGCTTGGCTCTCTCTTAGATGATTGCCTAAGACGAAGGGTACTGCACAAGTGATGAGGCTGTCAAAGCCAAAACACGTGGATTGGGCTCTGTAAGTGTCCATAACAGACCACATGCATGACTCAAGAGATAAGTTTGAGCGTGGACTTAGGAAAACACTTGAGGCGAACGGTATCAGCTGTCTTCGCGTTGATCGTCGAGTGACTCGAGCGAGTACCTGCAACACTTCCATTTTTCCTTATCGCGTGCAAGAGTAGCCCAGTGGGTCGTCCTTGCTTTAAAGATGCGCTAAGCATCTATCTTTATCCTATGCCTTTTGTGAAAAAATCGGACCATCGGGTCTGTGGTCTTCCTGATAGCGCTTGATGTCCCGAGGAATCCAGTAGGTAACGGCTTTCGTCCATCGGTTGTCGTTGAAGCGCATCTCGTGCCCGGCCCACCTTATTTTCGATATCCTGGCGTGTAGAACGGCGCTTTTGATCCTCGATCTTTGACGAAGGTCGGAACATCGACCTTTCGACTGTGCATTCAATAACGCCAAGTGATCTTTCATCCCGCTTACATGGCGACTAGGTTTATGCCGCATATGTTAGGGCAGAGATAATCGTCGAGTCGAAAAGGTGGGCAGGAAGTCGGATGTTCTTTGTTCTTTTTACTACATTTTCGATGCTCTTAAAAGTCTCAAACGAACGCTATGATAAACAAATTGAGTTTTCTATCTATCAGGAGCTACCATATAAATTCACGTTTCTGTAGCAGTTTTGATCGAGTCTCTCATTGTTGATCTAGATATCATTAATTTAACAGAAAAGTCAGATTGATTCAGTTGTATCAAGGAAATGCTGTAATGCCGAGGCTATGGAAATTTAGTAAGATTCATGAGCGCGTGGCGGCGCACTAGTTCAAACGTACTCTACAATAAAGAGATGCCCAATTGTTCGACCACACTCCCTACACAAACCAACCAAGTCTAACCATCACTTTTTTATTAGGAAATTGCTGCTAGAGTTTTCCGTATGATCTAAGCAGTGGCCAGATACATCTAGACTAAAGAAAGTCACTGTACAGACTAATGTACATTGTTTCATCCTTTATTCTTTGTCGATTTCAAGTTGCTTACCTTTAAGAATCCTAGTTGAAAATGCAGAAATCATATGAAATTGCTTGATTCCAGATTTACCGTAATCCCGAATCATTCGAACTGTGTGACTGGCACTTGTTATGGTGTCGTTCGACGTTGCCATCAACTCTACCACACCTGCTCCAGCAAGTGGCACTCAGAGCGGCGATTCTCTTTGACACTAACGCCTCGTTCGGTTGTCGTACCGGTTTGGCTGCTCGTAACATTAACGCCATCTGTAGCCGTTTCTTTGACACTACATGTGTCTGAAGATGTAAAGCAGATACACCTATGTACAAATGGTGATGCTTTAAGTCACTTCGAGCTTGCTATCCTTTTCTGACATTTTATTCCAGCGCTTTGGCTCCAAGAGCCAAAATCAATCGAAAAGGCAGTTTCTGGCATATTGCCCCACCATTTTTCGGCTCTATCTTTCCCTCTTTCTTATCATTCTAGAGCAGCTATTGTATTACAAAGCTACAAAAAAAAAATCTTACGTGTTCCGGCAAGTATTCGTACAGGCGAGATTTTGAATCGGGTAAGTAAACGCCGATTTGTACGTGCACCCATTTCAATCTATACTTTACACGGAACCCGGAAAAGGTGGAGCTCATAATTTTTTGAATTAGTCGTTTTATTGCTTACTGCCCAGAAAGAAAACGAGGGAAAGGAAATTCTGGGTTAGAAAAAGCGGCAAACTGATTGGCCCATGTTCAATCGCTTATGGACGCTAGTGTCCACACGGTCCCTAATGTCTTGATGGCGTAATTATTTCGTTCGAGAAATGACGATGTGTTTCAAAACCGGAGCCAAATATCAAATAAGCCAATCTGTTCTCCAGCACCAAAAAATCATTGGCCATGGTATTCTCAAAAGTGTAGTATGCACACTGCTCGGACAAATTGAGGTGATGGGATGTTTCTCAATAATTAGCTCTACCTTTATCGTAAGCAATTATTTTTGAACCGGTGCTTCATTAGACCTTTTAAAACCAACATTCCCGAATGTTAGCCACATATCTAATTATCCTGGCTAATTCCACGTATTTTATCAAAAAACTATGTCTAGAGAATTTCTACTTAATACACATTTTTTTCTGCGACAACTGCACAAGATTTCTATTTCATGTTTCTTATTCTGAAAATTTACACTTGTTAGAGATATTCACTCCCATCAGTATAGTTTCTGGCATCAATATTAGTATTCGATGATAAAGGATTTTTTGTTGCCAAGCCTTTTTAGTGTTTCCTCAAAAATTCCAAAAGTACAGTTTGAAAACGACATACATAGAAGTAAATGAGGAGCAATCTTTGGATCTTTTCACGAGCCGAATAAGCCGATCCTCTCATTCTTGTGAGATTGGTTAAGTGATACAGGAAATTTATGTAGAGAAAGCTCTTTGTGGCCCACGGAGATCAGCGGCTGACCGTCGCAAGTACCTGAGAGTTCAAGCACTCCAAAGTTTCCAGAGAGAATCAACTTAACCATCATACGACGTTCACGGGAAAGATAGAAACCTCAAGTTGCAGCTGAACTCTACGAGCAAATCTGAAGCTTTTTTGAATTATGGATGACAAATAACGTTTCAAATGGAAGAAATGCCGGAGTTCCCGCAATACATGAAGTTTTTGTCACATGGAAAAATAATTAGACGAGCTTAGCCTGTTCAATGAGCACCTTAATGCTTAATTTTTCCTTCTTGAATATTGTGCCAAAAAGTGATTTCCTAAATTCGCACTATCAATGAAACTGAAATCTAAGTTGAGCTTTCCAACAGGTCAATGGAAAAGTCGCATGAATATATTTTGCAAGCACTTCTTTTCGGTTATCCGGAATTCAAATGAAAACCACCCCTTACGCTGGACAAGAGCTTTTTATAAGAGTGTTAGTGAAATTCGAAAGCTCATTTATCTGGCTCCTCGTGCGCTACATGGTAATTATTTAAAAAAAACACTCTTTTATGAAGTTGTAGCATATGAAATTAAATCGTGTTTTACACCGGCAACGTAATGTACTATTATTTCTTTAGAAGAACGAAAAGCACATGAGCGCATGAAGTATAGAGTGAATGTTGTAGTATCAGAGTCATACGTCTTATGTGGAGTTTCGTTCATAGCGGAGGAACAATTCCCGATTGAACATCAAAAATAGCATCACATGTGAACCGCCTAAGTGTCATCTAATCGTAATGTTGAAACCACGGGCAGCCCCTCTGCTCCCCAGCTCGTGGATTAGCGAAAAACAAATGCCCGCTTATGTGAATCAGTCTTATTTTTCTTGCTACACTGCAATGAAACGGTCTTTCCAAAAAATAAATCCAGTGCTATTATCGTCGAAACTAGCGCATTCAAATCGTTGCTAGTCGTTTAAATGGAGAGCTTTGTAATGCGACAAAAGCGCGTGGATAAAATACTAAGATTTTCTTTTGCTGAAGCGATACAAGAAGACTTTTTCAGAAAAAAAAATGACCATATAGCGCACTAGCCAGAGATTCAACTTTCAAATGAATACTAGAAGTGCAATGGAAGGTCTTTATCCAGGTTGTGTGATCGATTCTTCATTTGAATTCCGATCAGCGAAAAAAAAAACCTGCAAGCTACAGAAATGGTGTTGTCATTGAAGAAAGGCTTAACTTTTTTACTTGTCAGATTAGTCGACCTTCATAGAAAGGATACGATTGTCTGTACTTGAGCCTGACTTGCTTGTATTTTACTGTGGAATATGGATAAGGTTGGGCAGATTTATTCTGTATAAGACTGAAGAGACAAGAATAGATGAATGTCGTTGAGAGAGGCAGGAGCGGTTGGGAAAGCGAGTCTGTGTTGATTCCGCTTCGGCTCGTATACGAACTGGGCATCAAGAAATGTCTAGTGAAGCGCTATTTGACTGCACTATGTGCTCACGATATGTTTAAATTCATGATCTCAAGAAACTTATGGCCTTTACATCAATCGTGAGCGGTCGGCTGATTTTCTTTCCTAATTTTGCTTTTGATTCGGCCAAGCATCATCTTCGAATCTTAAGTAGGAAGCCCGGTCAAGGTTCCATCGCCGCAATTCAGTCGTTGGAAGCGATATCTGAACACCTAAAAACATCATTGCAAAGTTACTTTAGGAAACCAAGGAATATCATAAGCACGACCAGCAATATACCATTTGGAATATGTGTTGAGGTCCACACAACCTGTGAAGACGGGCCATCTGAGTATTTAAGTGAGTAGATAAGTATCTTAAGAAAATGTGACCAAAAAGGAGTAGTGATTGGCAACTGATTCAACTCATGAGTATTCAAAAGGCGTGATCTCGGGCGGGCTCGAACCGCCGACCTTCTGTGTGTTAGACAGATGTGATAACCACTACACCACGAGACCTTGGAATAGCGCTCTTTGGAGCAACTATATATGTTCCATATACACCACGGCAATCAGAGAAACGTTGATTTGTGCTCTATGTCAGTCTGCCTAATTCCGAATTAGCCATATTACTAGTTCTGATCAGAAGTACACGAAGTACAAGCAAAAGTGTGCGTTGTGAAGTTCATAGGCCTGATCCGAGATAGAAATAATCCCTAGTTCGACCCTGCCCTCTTAATTGGAGCACACTGAATAGATAATTATACATTCGGTCACTCTTATTATGATTCACACATACATTCCAATTTCAAGTATAAAGTATAGAAGGATAGAGCTTTCGGCATTGATCCATCCCTGAGGGGAGCGCCATGCATTCGTCTAGAATTTTCAACTTCGTTTGAGGTGACTGAATGCATACCTGGCCTCTACAATGCTCGCGGTGGCCTTCCGTTGTACCGAGTCAGTGCTGTTTATCCTCGCAGACAATTCTGAGAGCAATTCACCGAGTCCGGCGAGATGGATGGCTTAGTGAGCCATGATCGCGAAATCGAACCATTGACCTCGTGTGCGACGCAGAGCACCTCTGACCACTGCGCCACATGCGCTCTGTTTTCTAAATATTGTCAGCTAAAACCAGCTCAATTTTGCTGATATGCGCGAATGATGATTCACACACCTCCCTCATTAGTAACCTATTCCGCACTGCTGCTTCTGGAAACGATGAGAATGTGCACTAGACAGAAATATATTTTCGACTAGAGTCCATTTCAATCGTACACAAGGCTTTTTGAAGGTTTATTCTGCCGCGGACACGATTGAATCTATTTTGATATCTCGATGAGATCGAACACACATTCGATAAGATTGAACGCATATTCTCATAATCTTTGGCCAGTATTGCGAACTTTATGGTCCAAAGTATTTAGAACACGGTGCCCATTTCCAGGAATAACACATAAGTCCCAAAATTATGGATATCGTAAATGCAATAGTTCAGCGTAAACTTCTCACAGACACTTGACATGTTTTGTCAACACCCAAAATTCGAGAACTTGCTTTTGTAGTCTACGCACACACACTTTTGCAATCTCTGACATCTGTAATATAGGCAAGTTGGATTAACTTTTGACTTTATCTTTCGCCTATTTCAGTTCTAACGACAGGACACAATGTGAAATATGATCACAAGAGTGCTCATACACGAGCGAAATTTGAAACCTTAGGTAGCCTCGAACCAACGATTAGCCTTTTCGGGGTTTTTAATATGGTTACTCGTGACACCAGAAATCGCTCTTTCAACAATGAATGTAAATCTCTCAGTGACAATGATGAGATAGACCACATCATGGTGGGTTGAGCGTTTAGCACAACCGATATTGTTATGGTGCAAAAGTCCACACAGGTTCGACCATCGCATCATTCGCGGAAGATCTCACTTTTTGCAGAAAGGAAGAAGCTGTTAAGTTTGAAAGCCATATCCCGAAATAACCAAAAGCTGGAAATATCAAACTGTTAATGAGCTTTTGGGAAGATGCAGTTATTGACAATATCGACGTGGAGAATGATTTTCTTTTCTAGTGTTTTCACGTAGGCACTATGGAAGCCGATAGTCGTTTTATAAAATCCCATTTCGAAACCCAATACTCAACTTTCGATGTCGTTCTTGGAGAATCGGGATACACTTGGTCTAGGCAGGATAACGCTAACGCATCTGATCAGTCTGCTTTGAGTTTTCATCAAAACAGTGGCTCAACCACTTCGACAGGCTTACAAGCAACCTTTCAAAGATTATGTACCTGATTCAGTGAACTACTAGCATGATTGTGTTTCCACGCAAAATGGGGATTCTCTACGACGTCGGCGACTATCTTCCTATCCGCTTCATAGCTGTGGTCTATAAACTCTTCACTCCAGTCGCCCTTATAGTAGTGACAGAACACTAAACGAAACACAATCATGTTAGGAAATGAAGTTTTGAAAAGTATTTGACGCAAAAAACATTTGCATGACAGCAGACGTAAATTCATTGCTACTCCATGGAGTGGGTAGCGCAGTGGTAGTAGCCATTTATCACAAGCACGGTTTTGGTTTGATCACGGTTGCGTTTCACCAAGCTTCTTATCCATTAGTGGTCGCGGAAATCGTATCAGACTTGTCTGAAAAACTTCTCCACACTTTAATCAATAACTCTATCCTAATTCTATTCTGGATATCTCCAAATTTCAGTGAGAATCAGGTTCGACCAGCATTGAACGATAATCATGGCGAAAGGAATAAGCCTCAGTGAACAATCGAACCTATACTCGAAAAGTTCGAAGAGCACCGTAAATGATGGGTGCGAGAAATGTTGGTACCCTCGGAGTACATAAAAAAGACGAGTCGAATAAAGAAGAATTCATAGAGGGAAAGATTATTTTCACCTTGAAATGCACCAACTTATACATATGTTTATCGACGTATGGATGGAAATCGATTTTTACTATCACGAATGTGTCAAAATCGTGTTCTATCAGGCCGTTCCATAAGATTCAGCACTAGAGCAATGAATGCCAAATTTATTGACCACAAGTGATTAGAATGGCATGATTTTATTATCGTTGAAATGCGCATTTCCTTGTAAACAGTTTGCTTTACAATCGCAGCAGGCGCGTGATTTTTATTACTTGTTATGGGTTTTTTTCACCGTTTGAAAAGAATTCCAGGGTTTCATAGGATTTTTTGATAATTCACAATTACGTTTACACATCCGTTGGCTTTTCGTGTAAAGACAACGTTTATGTGTGAGTAAAAAGCTCTCTTTTAATGCGCAATTACAGTTATGTTGGTATTTTGTTAATTGTAATAGCTTATACAATGAATGTAATGATATGAATCTAGCAGTTTTGACACATTTTACTATATACACATTCATGAGTTACGTTAGTGAGTGAAAAAAAAATAAAAAACAATGATTAGTTCGTTAAACAAAGGTGTACAGTGGATGCATGCCATTTGATCGAATCAAGCAGTGATTTTTGAAGAGGCCTCTTTTGCTTTTCAGAGATTTCTCACTAGACTATGAGTGACTACTCATAAGCTCCAATCTCAAAGACTTTAAATATTCATTTGCTTTATAGAAAGGCTTTACACCGAGCTGTAGCCCAAGAACAAAGTCATGATTCACACGCCCCGCGCATAGTCGCGCTCATATTTCGCTGGGCTGATAAAAGGATAAAGGATAAAGCTCTCGGCGTTGATCAATCCTTGAGGGATGAGCCATACATTCGTCTTCAATTTATAACTTCGTTTGAGATGATTGAATGCATATATGGCTTTTACAATGACTCGTGGTGGCCTTCCACTGAACCGAGTCAGTGCTGCTTATCCTCCTAAACAACTCTGGAACCCGTTCGCCACAAATTTAGCAACCCCGGAGGGATGGACGCTTCGGTGAGCCATGAGCGCAAGATCGAACCATCAACCTCGTGCGCGACGCAGAGCACCTCTAACCTGTGCCACATGCACTCGCCGGACTGATATAAATTGATAAATGTGGGCTCTATCGAGGCATATTCACACTACAAACCAAAAATCACGCGATTAAAGGTTCCTCAAAGTCATGTGTCCCCAATAAATGGGCGATAAGAAGTGGAAATGCGTTTTTTATTCATTAAAATGGCTTTCGTACTGGAAAGTAGGGATTCAAGGTCATGTGAATTTTTTCTCTTACTAAGACAGACCTTTATAGAATGTTTTTTAGTAACATATGACTTTCTCTGACTACATTTTCTTTAACGCATGAGCTTTGCCTGGAAATACCAATAAATCTGCTGCGATATATGGAGTGGCAAGTTGTTGATTACTCTTAGTGCGAAACGTGTCCTTTTTTCCGTTGCTACACCACGCTAAAAAATTTTTTGAGAAAACAGTATAGATACTAAAATTGTCACTTTTCAGGTTATGCATAAATCATAGTGGAGTACACATAGCATTCCGGAAGGCGAAACGCAATTTGTGCTTGTCGTTACCACAGCACAGTAGAAAGCATTGTTCAGAAACTAATCTAGAAATTAAGTTAGCAATTATAATTGCTTTTTCTTAAATCACAGTTTCACTATCATAACTTCAGTTAAAAATAATTCCGTCTGATGAAAAATCCAACCAAACACAAGCGCAAAATACACCATGCACTCCTAAGAAAAACGTGATTTCTCTCCGTTGCTACAGCTCATTGGAAAAGCGTTTCCAAAAATCTAGAATAGTATTTGAACCCACAATTTTTCCAGCTATCGAATGATTACCAAAAGTCTGGTGAAAAATGTGTGCCCAACGAGGAAATCATGAATAAGCGCGTGTACTATTCATGGTACATGTGGTCCTGAAAGCGTTGATTCGAGCTGAGTGAATGGTTTAGGTCAATTCGGCTCAAAAGCGTTGCTGTCTCTTCTATATTTTGATGAAAGCTTCAATTTTCAATACACAGATGATTGTCCGTCATCCGGTGTAAATAAGAGGAGATGAAGAAATGTTTGTTTGAAATCTCGAAAGAGCATGATCTATAAAGTGTGAGCAAGATCGACCCGAAGTGACCTGGCTTCTATTCGTCGTTCAAATCCACAAGGTGAATGCTCAAATCTACCTCTTGAAAGTGGCTACATTGCAGAGTGATACTGAAGTCCAAGTAGTAAAATATACTGGCACACTACTTTTCCGCTCATTATTTGCACATGAAAAGAAAAAAAAAGCCCATCGAACAGTTAGAAATGTGCGTATACAAATAAGGAACAGAGGAAATCGCTGAACCGGTAAGAAAAATATTCATTGAAGAGCTATGCCACAAAACAATGCTATTCGTAATACGAATGAGAACTTTCTTTCAAACTGCCGGACAAAATAGGAATTTCTATTCAGAGGTTCCAAAAAATAGTGATCTCAAGAGTTCTGTAGAGGTCACTGAACTTCTATCGTTCACTCCACGACGTGCTTTGGAAGATATATTGGCGCAACGAGTTGACTACTTGGCACCCACATAGATCTAAGCTGAAACAAGTGCGTAGTTCACCTTCTTGAGCTTATGACAGCACTACCTGTCCGATAAAAGCTTGTTTCCCAAAGTCAAGAGGATAATCATCATTAAGAGCGGAGGTCACATTTCTGAAATAGCGCCATCATTTTTGCAATTGGTGCAACTGCTCTTCTTTTGAAACATCCCATTCGATCACAAGCGAACCTGGAATAAATCATTATTCTCGAGAACTATTCGGCTTGTACATCATCCGTGAGCGGTCGGTTAACTTTTTCATTATTTTTATTGTTTGCATTCGGATTTAACACCATCTCTTAATCAGCTGCTAGGAAGTCCAACCAGAGGATCCGCTTTCGACAGGTAATTCAACAGAATCGACATCGTGAAGACGTGAAGTAGCGCCTGCCAGATAAAGTCAGGAATTCAAGGAAGACCAATCTGCACAACCAGCAATAGACTAGCCTCAGCACACCATACACTGGTTGAAACGGAACTCGCGCTCGCACTCTTTCTCGAATCAGACCATCACCATGGATGACAGCTGCAAGAAGAAGAGATTAATTGGAATTGTGCTGGAGCTCGCTTACTTCATAAAGGCGTACCGTCTAAGCATTCAAGTAAGTGAGTTCTCGAGAGCATTAGGCTATCCTAAAGCTATTACAAAATTCCAACTTGCTTCTTCGACGTAGCTTATCCTAACTCAAAACGAGCTTTGTTGCTTGAGGTAAAAATTGTTGGAAACTCTCAATCCAAAGAATGTGCTTTCTTCCCACCCGTTCTCCAAAGATGGATTGAAAATCTCACAGAAGTTTTGTGTAGAAGTTGCATATCGTGGAAAACGTGTTTTCAAGTAATGAGTCCAAAGCACCGTTGAGAGAAATGTGAATCAAAAAGAGTTGGAAGTGAGTTGCTAACCTATTGATTTGGTTTTCGTAATGAGATTGAAATTTTTTAGGACATCTGAACCTTTCTTCTATTATAACTACGTCCTGTGAGAAACTCTTCAGTAATATTCTATCCTTACGTGACGATGAACAGGCTCAAGATCAGAATTTCGCCATGTAAGTACGAACGGATCCGCAGTGATGTTCAAAAAGAGTGGTTAACTACTCCGAATGCAGATCGTAATATTCTTCCATTAGTTTCTATGAAAGTTTTTCCACGAACCACGCTTTGTATCAAAATCTGCATCATCAAATCACTAAACGACTATATAATCAAACACTTTTTTTTATCTAACCGCTCTTAGCGTTGGTGTGATGTTATGGATATAACCGATGATGTTGAGTGATGTGCAAAGCATATAGGTCAGTCGAGACTCGAACCCGCATTCCACCGTTACCGGCCGCGCGTGCTCTAACCCGTTGCCTACCGACGTCTGTTTTGCCCCATTTTTTCTACGCTACAATACATCTATCTGTCAGCAACAAACAGTCAACGGTATGGTCTGGGTAATCCATATTGGCATGGAACCCATTCAAGCTGACAGATACTGGGTATTGGAAAGATTCGTTGTAGCGTAGAAAGAGTGGTGGTAAAACGGGAGTCGGTAGTGCAATGGATTAGAACGCGCGCCGCGTGATAGGGTAAAATGTGAATTTGAGTCCCGCTTGACGCAAAAGTTTTGCACGTTGTTCTACATCATTAACTATATAATCACCTTTAAGGTAACGAAAAAAAATTGGAAAAATGTCACCCTAGGAAAGATGTACTTTCGTTGTAGAAATTACATGAGCGTTCTTTTCACTAGAATTATCTGCACTCTACTTAAAAGTTAGTACTCAAGGAAAAGTGAGGAGTAAGGAATTCATGGGCATTCTTTTTGCTGAAACTATCCTCACAAAAGTCCCCTCTGTGGTATTCTCTTTTGACGGCGACAATATTTCGATAAAAGTCGATGGAAAAAGCAGAAAAGTTCCGCTTTCAGTAGGATAAAAAGTAGCCGTCTTTTTTATGTGAGTAGGATTGCACCTAATTAATCCCGAGTATTACATGTTGAGCCTAGAAACTAGCTCCGTTATCGTGCATGATTTGGCGCTTATCTGCTTCATACACTCTTTATCATAGATTGTCATCAGAAAACAAATACAGCTGAGCCTAGATAAGGGCGGTCTCTGGGGGTGTCGATCATTGTGGTCGAGGATTATTGTATCTTCTCCACTTACTGATCACCTTTCATTTTTTTGTTTTTCAACACGAAGGGCCCTTTGAAATCGCATCTATGCCCTGTCTTCAATTTTTCACCAACAACGTGAGTGGGAACATCAAATTACCTCTCTGATATGCATAATACCCATTACCGCAGCACCACATAATCGTTTGCAAAACTTTTTGTTCCTCATTTAAGCCTACCTGATTATCTATGTGGAAAGATGAAGCCGTAATTGTGAAGTTACTGTACTAAAATGACTGCGTACTAACGATATCACCTGTCGCCCCGTTGATCGTCGAAAGAGCCGCAAGCGCGATTTAATAAAACTTCCATTTGTCCTCAGAGTAGCATTATTTGTTTATTGTTTGCAAGAAGTTTAGACTATTAGTGTTACTCTTGCTCACGGTGTACAATTGTCAATTAATTCTATTCGTCTTTGCCAGCTCTGTGTTAATTCAATTTTGACGCTCAAATAAGAAATACAGTAAAGAAGCCCTGTATAGATGAAAACTTTCTCGCCTTGATCATATATTTGCTGTATTGTGCCATCACAGCGGATTCAAAGAAGTTATGCTGGCGATCAAAAATCTTTCGAACAAGCCGAAATTTGTGCCTTATACTTAAGCTATCAACGACGCTTTAGGCTACACTGCTGCACGTATCGATGATGATAAGGACTCGAAAATCACTTCAAGATATAACAAAGCGGTATGTTACGTTTGAGTCCTGTCATAATAAGGACACTGGGCGAACAATTTCATGCCTTAGTAAGTGATCCGACTAGGCATATAGAAACTACCTTCGATTATTGTGTGAGAGGGTGCCTAAGATGCACTAATCACTATACCTTTATTGGTTTCTAATGAGACATGTTGAACTTTTTCTTGAATCAAACAAATTTTACTATATTGTTTTTCTCTAGAGAAAGCGTTCACGTCGTGTAAACTGGAAGTTTTGTTGAGCGTTTAGGATAGATATGGCGTTGACCATCGAAACTTCCATCACGTCTTCGCTATCGGCAACCGAAAGCAAGAAAATATTTCATGCGTTTTTCTAGGTGTACGATAAAGCGAACTACAAAGGCAGTTCCTCGTCATTATATCAAGATAACCTTGGAAAGGGACAGAATACATAATCCTGCCGTTCTTAGTGAAGAAAGATTTTCTAGCTGCCAGGAAAATGAGTACTTGAACTCACTCGTCTTCGTGCCAGAACTATAGCCACTGCGTTCTAATGAATCATCTTTCTAATCTAGTTTTTTCACGTCGAATTTCACTGTGTGAATTGTAATGAAAACCACTCTGTGGGCTTCCGGAAAAAAATTGAGTACATGAAAAATTTGGATTGTGTTTTGCTGAATGCGCAAATATGTCGAAGATGAGAGACTTGTATGCACCTGCTTCGATTCTAATTGATATCATAACATGAAGATGACTACAGGGGATCAGGTGCTGAGATCAAATCTACGTAAATTCGGCGTAAATTAGCCTATGTCATTGTGGGAGCCACTTTGATTCTCATTGTCAAAACAAATTCTCTTCAACCACGTGATTAAGGTAAACTACTAACCACGGAATTCCACTTAAACATGCTGTTATTGAAGACGTAGCTCTAAAAGATATAGTGGAACACCGCAATTTCAAAACATATGTGCTCGGTTGAGAAGTTTTGAGATGACATTTCTTCCAAGTCCGAGCGACTTCACAACAGCGAGACCATCAATGGCATTTGGTTATTTAGAATGCTGCTCCCTTGTTGACCTTGAAATCACTCTGCGGGCTTTACAGTCTCGACGCTTATTGAAAAAAAATTTTCACTCTCATCACAACTTGTTTCGCATAGTTTGTAGAGTCTAGCCCTTTGAAGACAATGGGAGTAATTCCGCTTCTCACCACGCGACGTCGAATCTCACTGTGGTACTGTAATGACGACGTCGCGTCTCGTGGGAAATCAGGCAGACAGCCAGACATGCTTACGCAAATAATGGCAGCATTGCGTCTCACGGAAAAGCAACTGCGCGACGCCGCCTGTCTATCAACGCTGATCCTCAAGTGGTTAGCGTTTTACAATACCAATTTATCATGGAAAAATCGTATCGATTTTCGTCGCAACATAAGCTAAAATTCGAGTGTTGACTTTCTGAAAACGATGAACATTTGACTTCTTTATAAGGTAGTCATTATCACTTTTTCAGTACTAAGCTAACAGAGACTTGTCAAAAAGTAGGACACTAGTAGTGACCTAACCGTATACACCACAGACAGAGAAGCTCAATTTAATAGGAAACTCATTCATGGCTGAGTCACAGATAAAATAATCTTGTCATAGACGATAATGCAAGTTTATTCTTTGGCTTTCAAGTGCATGTTTGTGTGAAATCAAAACCCATGTAATAAACATTCAAAATAATTCCAAAAAAGAATGTCTTAAGCCTGAACGAGGTTGGTGCGCCAGGGCCATGCAACGGTGTTCGGAGGTTTCGGCCTCCTCGTCAATGTGGGGGCGGGGGTCACTGACGAGGAGGCCGAAACACCGGTGTATGGCCCTGGCCTACCAAGCTCGTTTAGGCTTTCATTTTTTGGCATCATACCACCGTTTAAAAGCGACTACATAAAGAGAATTCTGGTCGATCACATACATCCGATATCTGTCAGCGTGACTGGGATCAATGCCGATGTGGCTTTCCAGAGAAAGCTACTGATACTGATGCGTTGTTGCAAAAAAAAAAAAGAATGGTGGCAGAACAGGCGTTAATATTGCATTTGCTCAAGCATGCGCTCTCGGAAAAGATGAAATGCGGGTTCGAGTCCCGCTTGACGCCAAATTTCTGCACATTACTCAACATCATTGGTATGTTGGCGTTTTTTCTACCGAGCCGGAACGACCCGTCTCCCAGCCGCATCTCAAAGTGTGCAGAGAGAGGGGTCTACTGCGACTACTGTTGATTTATGAAGTGACTGAGTGATTGACACCAATGAGGCTTCTCAACACCAACCAGTGCTTTAATTGTGATGAAAAAAGCATTGCAGTCTCTTCGATGATATGCAGCTAGTTCAATCCGCCATTGCTTTTTGAGTCAATATGAAACAATAGCAATAAAAAACTTCAATAAATCTGCCACGAGTTTCAACGAGCGTGGCTCATGTTGGTCGACAGGAAAGAACTAATACTGTTACGTGATAACACACTGTCATACGTCGCACCACCAATACCGCAAATGTTCTAAGAGGTGAGCTGAAAGAAAAGATTCTTCCTCATTCACTGTGTCGGTCGAAATTCCCGTCGTCTAAAACTTTTCCAAAATATTGATACCGCCCTCTCGAGGAATGTTTTGGAAATCGGCTTAAAACCGACATTACCGTCAACGACATCACTTGCAGAATGTGAGGGTTTTAGGCTGCATGAATAATCAAACATCATCATAAACAAACAATAAACACAAACAAATCAGTAAATAAGCAGTGTGTCGATCGAAAAGTGAAAAGTTCAATGGCTTTTATTCCAATCAAAAAGTTCGTTGTGAGCTAGGATACGTTATTAAAAACCTAGGATGAAATGCGATAATTACGGAATATCCTGTTATCCTCGAAAAATAGTAGTTCATTCTGGGCATGTTTGTAGGCGAATGGAGTATTTTGGGAAAGAGCGTTAACTGCAATGGCAGAATTCCGATGTCCTCAAGAATGTGATTTCTTTCATCTAACCGCTTTAGCGGTGGTAAGATTTATAGATATGCCTAAGTAATGTAAAGTGATGTGCAAAACTTTCGCGTCAGACGAGACTAGAACCCGCACCTCACTATATACCGGAGCGCAAGCTCTACCCCGTTGCACTACTGGCGCCAATTTTACGCATTAATTTTTCTACGCTACAACGCATCTACCTGTCAGGCGCCAGTCGTCAACGGCCTAGCCCGAGTAGTCGGTACTGACATTGGACCCAATCACGATGACAGTTGACAGATATTGAGTATTGAAGATCGAATACATGGCGCGCAAAATGAGCGTCAGTAGTGTAACAGGTTAGAGTACGCGGTCCTGAATAGAGTGAGGGGTCGGTTCTAGTCCCGCCTGACGCGAAAGTCTTAAACATCACTCTACATTAATGTGATCTCCGTTTTTATGACTAAAAACCTCTTCACCATGCAAAACGAATTTTCATTGAACAGGTTGTGCTGCGAATGTAAGCTCAGAAGAGCCGTCGCACTCTTACTA
Organism: Parelaphostrongylus tenuis; assembly: GCA_019055375.1. NCBI lineage: Eukaryota > Metazoa > Nematoda > Chromadorea > Rhabditida > Metastrongylidae > Parelaphostrongylus > Parelaphostrongylus tenuis. The sequence continues at coordinate 1,488,236 of JAHQIW010001340.1, forward strand.
GTCAATTGATTTCGCCAATATATTCTTTGAAACACATCTTACATATATTGTATTGTCCCACAGTTTCTTTTGCATTCAGATACTTTTGCTGACTGAATCGCCAATTGTTTGGGACAATCAATCAAACTAATTGTTATCACCATCACAACCAATGATACGGAATTTTTTGCTGGCAAGAGATTTGATGCTTTCCTTCCAATAGAAGGAGACTGGCGATGAAAGAATTCGGTAAAACCACTTTTAGTTCATTGTAGTCTTCAAATTTTTCCTCCAGCACATACTATTTCAAAGCGCAAAAGAGTGACCGACCACTAAATGATGTCCACCAAGGCACTACTTATTGGTAACCCCTTTCATTCAGACGACGGACGATGATGTCTTGGGCGTATCCAAATGTTTGTCCAAGCTACTAGAACCGATCCTTTGATAACTTTGACACTGCTCAATCATCCATAGTTCTATCTCTGAGGTTACTACAATAGATTCGTTCTCAAAGCCGACTTTTTGACGTTTTCGTTTTGTTGAGAGCCGGAAAAACCAGATTGCTCGCAAGCCGTTCAGGCAAGCACCTCTAATACTTCAACAGAAAAAACCCAAGAACCTAGATTTCAATTCCATCAGGCGCAAAATCCATGCTTGGATTGACGGAGTGATGGGAGTCGAGCTGATCATTCCAGGTTCTCATAAAAGCAAAATCGTCGAAAATTCAAGTGTTCGAATGAATCTTATCTTGAAAACCTCGTCTTTGGTTTACAAAGAGAAAAACCTAACAAAATTTCAAAATTCCACGGGAAGTTTCATCGTTCTTAAGTGGGCAATTTCGATCAAATGGAAACTGCTGCCGCTGATTTCACGTTTCTTTATGATTTGACGAAGACACGACATCAAACTCTGAAGACACTAAAAAGGTGTAAGGATAAAGAAACAGGATAAAACTCTCGACGTTGATCAACTTATTTTTAGACCAAATTAAACCACAAGAACTTTTCGGTGTCGATTCCCCATAGTAGGAGAGAGAAGCCGAATGGCATGAGCTACTGATGAGGCTTCTAGAAAGCCGAAACGTAGCATTAGGAGTGCCAGAATAGACCACCTGAAAGATTTAAGACAACCTATTACACTATAAAAACTCGATTCTCATGTGGTTACGATTCTGAGACCTTCACTGTAAACATGTCACTGCAAGCCATTTCTCTACTTCTGCTCTGCTTTGTACAATGCTTTTCTAAGAATTATTCGTGCTCTCAAAACAGAAACAACCATTTATTATCAACATTAACATATAACTAACAACATTTAATCATTGTCGCTACCTTCATCCTCGTCTTGGTTAATGTGGAAGTACCTCAGCTCGTATGTGTTCTTGTTTATCGCGACTATGCGAAGCCAATCACGAAGAGAATGCTTCTTGAGATACTTCTTCGTAAGATATTTCAGGTAACTAAACAGACCGAAAATGGGAAAGATCTAAAGATAACAAAACCAGCGGTTTAGAACAAAACCAAATCTCACCGTTTTGAAAACGGAACATCGGCAATAACGGAGACTTTTGTCTTGTTAAGTTCAACTTTGACTCCGGAAGTAGCAAGCTGACCGCATTTCCCGTTGATCTTTATCTTGTCGTTCAAGAAAGTCTCCTGAAAAGATTTATTGGGACTTACTAGGGACCGTGAACACCCTAGGCCCAATATGGCGATAGGGGAGGAAACCCTATCGACTTAAAATCACATACAAAGTCTTCAGTCTTGAAAATCCCATCTTCGGCAGGATTTTTTGCACTCGATGTTGAACTTGAGATGAACCTTCTTCTTACGAGCAGCCTTCTTCGCACCTTTCACAGATTTCGAGCTTTTACTAGACGGTTTAACAGCAACCATGTTACACCCTGCAAAAATTAACACCTAGAATTAATCAGTTACAGTAGTAGACGCACGACGGGCAACACTACGGCTGACTGATTGCAACGAAACGAGGCACTGATGGGATAAAACTGTACGAAGTACCATATCAGTCGTGAGATTAAGAAAACTCGATAACAGGACAGAGTAAGATATAGAAAAGCCGAATTTCCCATAAAATCGGCACAAGCGATCAACAATATATTCTTCTTGATTTAGCTAATACCACGAAGTCGTTGTATAGCTTTTACTGGGCTAAGGCGGTTCCAACGTTTCGTCTTCTTCAAAACGAATGACTCAAGACGACACCAACAGTCGTTTGTCCTCACTAAGTTGATCATCGTCATGGTTCGAGCGGTACTCCACTGAAGGATATTCGACTCGTACGACAACGGTGACGAAGATCACAACGAGGATTTATCGGCTTCGAAAAAAAACGAAGACGCCAAAATGACAGGCGAATAGAGTCAGTTTTATCAACCTCGTGATATCAAGCACATCAACAAAGAACGGTGTGAAGTACGTTCGAAAATAATTTATTTTACAAAAGCAAATACTTCCCAATAACTAGTCCTTTAGAGAGACAGATAGATAGATGGCACAGCGCAAATCGCTAGCTTAGTGCGATTTTCATTACCTGATCAAGGCTTTTTGCTCAATTTTGAGAGCAAACGCGGATTTTTCTTGTTATCCTGATACACGATTTTCTCTACATGGTCATACGCCTTTCGTGTATATACAACCCTCATGTTCGAAGAAAACCTCGATTGAGAAACGTAAGTTTCATTTCGCTCGGACAGCGTTCTACAAGAACATTTTTAAAAACCAATAATAGCCTCAGAATCGCCAAGATTTGCGCAATCGAACTAGTACCAAAAACCCAGCAGCAAGCCACCTATAGATCTCAGTAGAGTAAATAAAGCAGGCCGAGTAGGAAATATATTATTTCCGCTGCTAGAACGGAATACAAAAAAAATCCTGGAAACCAAACGTATTGCTGAAATCGTCGAGATTTAAGCTTTCAGAAGTCACTGAAAGTCAAAAGAAAAAGCTTCTATTAGAGTGGAAAAGGCCTTCAAAAACCATTCTTTTTCTTTTTTGGATACACGTAATCGCGAGGGTGGGAGTTGTCCGTGAAGCAACTATTCACAACAGAGCAACTTTGTTGCAAGAAACGATAGCCGACTAGACTAACACTCATGAACTTCTTACCACTGGTTTAGCCAACAAAATGTGATGTTACAATTTATAAGCTCCTATAGAGGTCCCACGACGATTCAGGTTCTCGGCACGTTACCACCAATTCTCATCCACGATGAAAACTCGAGAATCGTTGGCCGATTGGCTAGTGATGCTCAGTGTGGCTCAACGGGGGCCGAATGTTAGAAGTGCAGTAATTCACACACCAAAGAAAACTCCGATACTATTCAAACAAAGTGAGAAAGGGATTGAGATTTGGCGTTGGTTCGGCAACACGACATAGAGCTTTCAGTCTGAACAGATTAATGACATAGCTAACTGAATTTCTCCTAGCCTCAGACGGAATAATCTATATGACTTTCTTTAGGCTTAGAACCTTAGCGGAATTAAAGGCACATGACAATCTCGTCGGAGCCGAACGATTGAGACAAACATTCAGGTGTTAGATGTGCGGGATTCAAATTTATACCGAAACAAAACAAAACGAAACCTAAGGCCCATGGGCAGACAGAAGGAAGCCTAAGGTCAGGGACAGACAGAAAATGAAGGAAAGCCCAGGCCTACGGGCAGACAGAAGGAAGCCCAAGGCCCATGGGCAGACAGAGAACAAAGGGAAGCCTGAGGCCCATGGGCAGACAGAAGGAAGCCTAAGGTCAGGGGCAGACAGAAAATGAAGGAAGGCCTAAGGCTCAGGGGCAGACAGAAAGAAGCATCAAGCCCGCGTACAGATAGGAACTGGATGCCGACCTCACCACAAGTCAAATGATGGGCCTAAAATCACAGGGATTCCCTGCACATCTGACTACGGTAGCCTTGGGTGGTCTGTCAAATGATGGTCGTAATGCAGAATCTCGTTTCTACAGTACCCCATTTTAAATAATTGTAGGTGACTTCAGGATTTTCGTCGTGATTTCCGAGAGAATTTTCTATGAGGAATGGCTGCGGATCCTCCTGATCCCTCGGCCCACGGGTGAGTTATTTTTCCGTTAGTTTTTTTTTTGTAATTATGCAAAGTATTGATGTTTACAATAAGGGGTTTTCACTTCCTAAGCCAGCGAAAACTTCAAGTTTCAATTTTCGTTCGTTTTACTTGGCATTGGAAAGAATCAGCACCAAGCAAGAGTAGATTTAGAGATAGATCAAGCATTTTTTGTTTTTTTGATGTAGAAATCGTCAGTTTTGCGGTTGAAAAGTCGTCTTTAACTTTGTGGCAAACTTTTTCCAATCCAGAGTTTTTTATGGACGATTGTCAGGAATCCGTGGGGCTTGGTTTACCTTGAGAACTTTGATTATAAGATTTTATTTTTGATAGCAATAGAAAAGATCGTTATTGATTGATTCGGCCGAGGTCAGAGGAAAGTGGACTTCGGAAATGTTGTCTACTTTGAGTTTTTCGTAGTCAACGATTTCTAGTTACGAGCGGACCTTTTCCTTTGGTTAGAAACTGGCTAGCCATCGAATCTTGAAGGTAAAATACCACTTACTTTGTGCAATGCAGGTTCCAATCAAAGAGGAAGGACAGTTCGTAGGAAATTACATTTCTTCACTCACGCCGAGATCTAGGGACAGGGAAAGTCGGACTTTTGGGCTCGTTATTAGCGCTATCTTGAATGGAAGTTTTTGATCCTATATTGATGTTAGGGTTCACGCTTTTTCTGTTTCTCTTTTGTGTAGATCAAGTAATTTCGCCCTGTCGCACCATCTATCTCTTAGTCATTTTTGGCCGAGATTTAGTCTTCACGAGTTTTTTTTTCTGGATCAATAAGGTCTTGAGAGAGAGAGAGAAGAAGAAGAAAAAGGGAGGAGAAGGAGAAGAAGAAGAAAAGAAGAAGAAGAAGAGAGGGAGAGAGATTGGTACTTATTTGTTCATATACGGGAAATAAAGTCTTAGATCAGGTGGAAGTGTGCTGGCGTGATCAGTGCCTACATGTTCGTTTCGCTAGCGTCACGAAAATTTCAAATGCAATACTGTGATATGGGGTAAGTATAGTTAAGGGGAAGGGTTTTTTGTGGTGTTTTGATGTCACATTGTTATGGGTTTTTACATTTTTAAGCGCGTATAGAGCAGTGGCTAGAGGTGCAGTGCGACGTACAAGTGGTCACTGGTTCGACCCCGTGCCTGTGGCTTGTCCAGCTTTCCATCCTTTCGTGGACGACGAAATAGAGCCAGACTTGTCAGGGTGGATATCATCGCTAACTTGATGAATCGGTAGGTAGCCGCGAGTGATCATAAAGGCCAGATATGCAATCAGTCACCTCTAGCGATGCTTGAGGAAATGGAACACATGATGCATCCCTCTGGGATTGATCGCTCGTCAAGAGTTTCATCCTCTTTTCTCATCTTTACACGTTGTTGGTGTCTTCAGAGTTTGAAGTCTTGTCGTCTTCAAGTTACAAAGAAATTTGAATGCAGCAGCATCAGGCAACAGTTTTCATTTAGTTAAAAATTTCCCACTTGAGAGCGGTGGAAATCTATGGAATTTTGAAGTTTTGCTGAAATTTAAACATTTTTCCTATACAAGCCAAACACGAGGATGTTATGATAAGATCCGTTCGAAATGCCGAAGTTTTGGGGATTCTGACTCTTTGAAAACGTGGAGTGGGATCAGCTCGACTCCCATCACTCCATCAATCCAAGCTTGGCTTGCGCCTGATGGGATTGAAATCTAGGTTTCTTGGATTTCCCCATTGAAGTATTGCAGGTGTTGGCTGACTGGCTTGCGAGCCACCTGATCTTTGCAGTTTCTGAAGAAGGCGAAAGCGCCGAAACGTCGGCTGTGGCAACGAATCGTATTGTAGTAACCTCGTGCTTGGGTTACAGAGATATAACTGTGAATAATTGAGCAGCGTCGAGGTTTATAGAGGGTCGGTCTTCATAGTTTCCATGCCAGAACTATTCTAGGACGTCATCAATTGAAAATCAGTGACTGTGATGCTGCCAGTGTTGCAGTGATTTCTGTGATTTATTTTCAGCCTGGTTTCTAAATGAAAATACAGGCCTTTGACTTCTGCAGATCATGTGATGAGTGATCTAACCCACTTTGTGCAGTAGTACAACAGCGAGGGACACCCTCAATAGTGAGAGGTGGTGGAATTCGAGGAAGAGGAACACCTATTCATGACCTCTGTGACCATTGATTCTATTAAGGCGTGAATTCGAAAGTACTCTCTAAAGAATATATCAGTATTCGGAGCCTAAAATGTCCAGTAATCATAGGAATAGATCATCAATTGAGGCAAGCAGAGCTTGCGACTACGGGTTTATTTCTTCTTCGCAAATTTTTTCGCTTAGCTCTAGTGCAGTGTTATAGTTTTGTTGGGCATCTCTTTGTAACAATGGCTGATGTTCATTTGTGTTTTACATTGTTATCCTTGAAAGTCAATGATGCGAGCGGTAAAATGTAACAATTCGCTGTTGGTTGTTGAGTTTCCAACTTATTTCGAATAGTTATAAGTCCGGAAATGGATTGAATTTTAAAGAGATTTGTTTCAGGAACGAGCCGCCGACATCAACATATCTGATTGCTGACGAAGATGATATGGTCTGTGCTATGATATTCTTAGCTTTTATATTTAGCATCACGGAATACATATCTTAATTGAAATTATCTCACGAACTAGTAACACAAGCTGCAATCGACTATTTTGAGATTTTGCTCAAAAACGGTGTAATCTCTTGAAATGTTCTGAGCCTTTGATGAGGTCTGCGCTCATACAGTTCAACGCACGTGTTTTGGCTTTACGGCCTCTTCAGTTGCACGGTGCTTTTTCGTTCAATCAGTTCCTCGGGAATCTGTCCCTATATAGAGGAATCGGCGACGAACTTTTACACTCGTCCTACGGTGAAACATTCACCGTGGTGTTCTTTCAGAGTGGTTGATTGTAAATTTCATGTCGTGTAAAGGCACTGTGCAACTAACGAGGCTGCAAGGGCGAAACACGTGACTTGCTTTGTGTAAGTGCTCATAACAGACCTCAGAACGGCTCAAAATACATTGTCGGATCATATTCTTCCTGAACAGGGTTTCAAAATTGTCGATTGCAGAATTTGTTACGTATGCCTACGTAACAGCCATACGCCATACAATCGACAATCAATCATTGTGAAAGAACGCTGCAGTGGTTGTTTCACCGTATATCAAATGTAAATAAGTCGTCGTCGATTACTCTATAGAGGTAGACGCGAGGAATTAACTAAACGAAAAGGCAGTACTGTGCAGCTGACTTCTTGCACTGTATAAGTTTCCACAACAGACCACATTAAAGGCTCAAAATGCATTTTCAGATTATATCTCACTAACTGTCCTTTTCTTTGAAATAAAATTGCATGGGGTTGGTATTTCTTTCTTCACGCCCGATGGTTCTCAAGAACGTTTCGATGATTTTGGCTTCCTCAGAACCCAGACAGCATACTGTACTAGCCCATACCTAATTAATTAGCTAATATTTTCTATATTTACTAAAATCTGATGAAAATGTCGAGTTCTAATGCGTATTTGTTAAATTTTTTTTTCAAGGTCTTTTGTCTGTGATTCACGGTGAAATTTGCTGAACATCGATCGTTCGAATTGTAATAGAACATGCTGACCTGCGCTAAAGATCTGCAAGTGTCTAAGAAATGGAGCTTGTATGAATATCTAGTCCAGTATAAGCTCAAATAAGCCCCTGTCTTCTATCCCACTAGACCACTTGTTGAGGTGGAATTCCGTTCTGGTCAAAATTTAGTTCATTCTACGAAATACTGTAATCGAAAAACTTCATCTCGTCGTGTATGAGGAGTAATTTAGAAAACTATTCGTCAAGTTTAAATGCGAGAAAGAGGTTATTATGGAGCACCTCAGTATATATATTTTACCATACGTTATTCACTCAAAAAAGGAGTTCTCATCTGTTGTCCAAACTAAAATTCAGACGATACGATACCTGGCATCGCGGATGTAAAAGTTTTTTCAGAAGAGACCTGGGTTTCATAAGTTCACTCGAAGTTATCGGAGATGTTGAACGGTTACGTCACTTCTCATAAGCATCGAAGCGCTCCTTATATCAAATAAATGTTAGGAGTCAGTTCAGCGGGTCGAACCAGCGCCTTCTTCTCTAATGCACTGCATCACTAACAATTCCGCTACCACGTAGTACACGGAATTGTGGAGTGGATGAGGTTATTGTAATGAAATCTTTCCTAAATTCAAGAGTTCTCTAGTGTGGTGCTTGTAGCAGATTTCCTCGACCGACTTTTTCGAAAAAGCACTGTTTTCTCGTAATCCCAGTGGCTTTGCCGTCTTAGACGATCGCGTTTTCTTTTATAAAAGCGTGGTTAGATCGAATGATCAACGGATTCTGTCCGGGCATCATGACGTGAAGCTGTGACGTCAAGTTACCTTATTATTTCGTTATGTTTCATCGACCAGATGGTCTGGTTTCTTTGCGAAAGGTCTAGAAAAAACATTCACATACAAGACACATTCAACGAATTCCTAGAGCGAGGATCACTTACCAGGCTACCTTTCAGCGCAGTGGCGAAAAATGGAGTTTCACTAGTGCCCGATCAAGTCGACGATCAGCAGAACGGCAGGCGATGCCGGTGATATGTTTGATTTACATTAGACAATCACATTGGTTGCCCTGAGGCAATTACCATGTGCCGCGGTGTTCTTTCTCATGGAGGAGAAATTTTTGTAAGAGTACCGTAATAGGAGCCCTTTCGACCTCCGATTCCATCTTTCACACCGAATGTCCGGTTCTGTTTACGTCCAGTGATCATCGTTGTCATAGCATTGGAGCTTCCGTAACAATCCAAGAGGTTTTTTCGTTACTGACCATGTCATTAAGCTACAAAACTAGCCTATCGTTGATTCCAATCAGCTACACGAGTTGGTGAAAATCACTCTTTCTTCTGTTCTTTTGATGGATGCACCGATTGGAGACGGAGGACGGGCAATCGAGCTGGCGAGGTCTTATTTGAGTAGATCAAGTGCTACATGGATATGCCTCAGTGCCTATCGCCTCATCAGAATACCTCTAAGACAATGGAGGCTCTATCATTTGGTTGACAGGTGGTCTTCCTGCTCTTATTCTTGTGAGGCCTTCATGTGAGCAACCTCTAGAAGCGCAAGATTGTGTAAGCGAGTAAACTAGTAAAATTTTCGTATGTTGTCGTGCACAGAGTGCTTTGTCCCGTTCTGAGTGAATTTCGTTGAAATCCAAAGCTTTGTTCGATCAACAAATGATAGTACTAGAGCGTGGCCCTGATGGTGTAATGGTATTATCAAGCGCCTTGGTTATGGATGAGATGCTGTTTCAGATCCTCCCTGGAATCGAAAGTTTTGCCTATCGCTTATCATCTTCGAGTGATGCATGGATCCACTGGTTCAGTATACTCCTTGGCGTTCCTGACCAATTAGATATCAAACCTACGGCAGGACTAGTAGATCTCAATTTCGCAATAACTGGTTTCCCCTACACGAAATCGGTTCATTTCACTATATCGAGCAAATTTTTCGTGTTTAAGGCGAATTAGGGGCGATCATGTCGGTATATCTCTGTCAAACAGAATAGAGTTTACAAAGCTATTTTAAGGAGAAAAAGAATCAACAACTGGAAAATTTGTGTCCAAACGAACTATAGTACTTATTAGGCTTTCTTATCTTATTAAGTCTTTATATAGGACATAATCTTCGAGCGAATGACGCCAGAAGTTGTCGAAATAGCCCGCGAGGCCGATGAGATTGACGCTCGGTCTTTCTCGATGGTAATTTTTTGAAGATATATATATCTATGCTTTGCAAGGTATCCCACGTGGCTCTTATGGTCACCTACCTATACTTCTAGATGCATGCCTCATTTCAGCCGAATCCAAAGTGTGATCGTTGCGTAGTCTTTCGTGAGAACTGCATCGAAGCGCTGGGGTCTTTGATCGATGTGGTCAATGGATTGGACGAATTGGAGAAACTCAAACCGGTTCGTTCCCCATTATAACAGGCTGTAATTAAGTAAAGCGAGGATTTTGCGAGCCGTTTTCAGCCATATATCTTTTAATGTTCAGTCGTCAACAAAACTTCAATCCTCAGACGGGATTTGAACTTGCAGAGTACGTGGGCTCCTGTTCTGGTATCACTCTTCACTACTTAGATGGAAGAGCTCACCGTTGTGTTGTGAGATATAAATCCCATTCAAGTGACGAAAGTGATAGCAGAACAGAAAACCAGGTAGTGCAGTGGTTATCACGCGCTTTTGATAAAGGTGAGACACTGGTTCAACTCCCGGCCTAGGCTAAAGTTTTTTGCATATTGCTGAACATTATTGGATATATAATTGTAGCATCATATCACTGCTTTAAAGAAGCGGTTAGTTGAAAAACTCTTGTCGTTTGACTTTATCGAATATGATACCTTCTATTACTTCCTCGTCCTACACTTTTCTTGTTATAGCAGTTATTTAGGAATGCGAACTCCTTAGAAAACAAGTAGCAGAGTCACAAATTCAAATAGAGGAGAATTTGCAAAGTGAACATATTATGAAAGCACGTGTCACTACCGCCGAAAAGGAGGCAGCTGAGGTTTTCAACACTTTTCCACTTTGTGGGGGATATTTTACGATTTCTGGTGTCCGTTAACAAATATTTTGAGGCGAAGTCGCGTATCGACGTATTAGAAAGGGACTTTGATGCCATGACTAAGGCAGCCGAAGAAGGAAAGGTGCTCACGTTTTCTCAATTTTTCTCTTTTGCTTTATCAGAACTGATTATCACTGTTGTCGAATAGCCAGTGTTTGGTAGTAATTGGAACTAAAGGACATGGAAACTATCTGGTATAGAGGCAGACATCAAATGCTAAACGTTGCCTCTTTTAAGAAACACGCACAAGAAGCGAATAATTGGCGTGTGAAGTACGAAAGAACCGTGGAACTCTCGGAAAAGATTCAGGAGAAGCGAAGACGTGACAAAGAGCAATTTGACAAGCTTCTTTCTCTAGCTGCTGGTTATCAGAAGGAGTGAGTTCTTAGTGAATTGCTATGATGTTGCATCAGATAGCCAGTAAAATTATAATAGTTGGTTTTTCTCTTTCCAAATACTTCGGAAGTTGACAATTTGATGTATGAAAAGAAAATATCTGTGTTGTTTTGAGGGTGTATGTAGTTCCTTCAAGATATTTTCGTTTGAGTCTTTTTATAATCAAGCTTTGAGGTAATATTGGCAAATCAGATTCAAGTATTTGATTCGATTCTAACAGCGCTTGACATCTAATAAGCATTTGGAAATAAACCTGCAAATCGCGCTAATTTCTCCGCTGTTCGAGTGACCTTGATCAAAAATTTTCGATTCAAAAAGAAATCAGCCGTAGACTGAATAGATCTAGCGCTTCGTAATAGTAAGTGAAGGATAAGCATTCATTCTCATCTAGCATCGTCTGAGGCGATTAGATGCTTACTGGCTTTTACAATGACTCGCGGTAGCTTGCCGATATATCAAACCAGTGATGCTATTCTCCCAGACTAGTCTGGTACCAATTCGTCAATCCTGGAGGGATGGAAGGCTTAGTGACCTTTGGGCGCAAGGTCGAGTCATCGACCATCGACCGTCGACTGATCAACCAAGTGTGTGTTTCAGAGCACTAAAATGGCATTTCATCAGAGATGTGTGTGTTCTAATGTTCTATCCTATTACACACTTTCGGTAGCGGATGATACATGATTATATCATCTAATTCATGTCGAAGTCAAGTTGGTTTACGTGCTGAATTCAGGGTGGAGTACGTGAAATCGAAAACCGAACAAGATAGGAAAGAGCTGACCAAACTAAGACTCAAACTCAACATGCTGGCCAATACAGTGCAGTCATATATTCCTTCGATTGTCAACTTGCTGAAAGAGATCAGTGAGTTCATAGATCCTTCTTGTGATTTGATAAGCTTATTGCATTTTTAGTCGGATAATTCGACATATTGTTTGTAAAGCTCTTCAAATGCACTTTGTTTTCTTTTGATTTGCTCCGTCGTCTTCGCCTGTTTCAGGGAACTCCGCCTCAAGTACATATTTAATTATTGGTTCTTTTCTGTTAGACACGACAAATGAGGAAACGATCCTTTTCGCTGGGCAAAGATTTTCTATTGCACTTTTGGTAACCTTTCGAGTGCTCAAATCTCTGATTACTCTTTACCTGGCCGTTTTTTGGAAGAGTTTTTTTTTTATAACGCTTCAGCAAAACGGAAACATTTGTGTTTCACACGCGCAGGACTCTTAACTATTAGATCATTCGATGGCGTTTGATCTGATTCGATTTGAAGATCCGAGCGCTGTGCATATTTTCTGGAAAGACTATTTCCCTACAGTGTAATAGAGAGAATAAGATCGAGTTTCACATATTCGATGCACCTGTTTACCGGCTAATTTATGGTCGTAGTGTCTGGTGGCTGGGATATTCGGTGCAGTAGTCTGCTATCGACCCATCGAAGTACGTTGGGGCGTCATATGTGAGGTGCGATTTTTGTCATTCAACTGGGATCTTTTCTCCGCTTTGTAAGAAACTCCGGATAAAACGTTGACTCTGATACTACGAGATTTCCTTTACACGTGAATATGTTTTTCGTGCTTCCATCGACGTAAAAGTTAAACTGTGCGGTCGATGTAAAACATATTTTTATCTTGACCTTCATAGCGTTGAACAGTTGTTTTCAAAAGCGGCTACGTAGCACGTCAGTAAGAGAAGCTTTCTAATGATTACTAACACTCTTATGAAAATTCTTGCCCAGAGAATGGGGTCGAATATTCATTGTCGCCGTCTAATAGAAAGGAAACCAGTTATATTTGGTCCAAGCTTTCACGATTTTCCGTGGTTTGCAGAACTGTTTCTTAGCTTTTCATGAAAATCGTGAAGATTTCAGCCAAGTGAATTGAATATTTGCACAGCAAAGCACGATGCGAACAGGCGAAAACAGCGGAGCGGAGCGGATCGCAAGGTTACAAGTATTCCACACCTTGGCAAACATTGCAGTAGACGATTTTGAAACCCCGTTCAAAAACAGTATAATCTAACAATGTGTTTGTAGCCTTTCATGAGGTCTACAACGGGCACTTGTACAGTGCAAGACACATGTTTTGGCCTTCTAGCCTCGCTAGTTGGCGCTTTGCATTTTCGTCCACTCAGTTCCTCAGGGATGTAGTCCTACATAGAGGAATCGACGACGAACTTTATGCACGTGATGTACGGTGAAGCAATCACCGCGGCGTTCTATCAAAGTGTCGAGCGCGATTGCATGGCGTATTGGCTGTTACGTGGGCGTATGTAAGAAACATTGCAATCGATTATTTTGAGCCTTTAATGAGGTCTGTTATGGGTACTTATACAGTATAAAACACATGTTTCGACCTTCCGTGGCTTCATAGATCATGTTAGAAAGTTTTCGGTTTAGTGTCTTTCCCGTCCTTCAAAGATGAGATGCCCGAACATGTACAGGCAGAAGTGGTGAGACTGTGCTCCGCTGACTTCCAGAACTACTTTGTGCTTGATGATACTTCTACATCTGTAGTTGGAAGCGAAGAAGGTGAGTTATCTTAACTGCCGCCTGGATGTTATCTGTATCCATGGATCTGGAGTCTTTTCTTTTCACGGATTTTCCCCATATTTTCAGCTATGACTGCTCAGTCAGAAGGACTGCTTAGTGACAAATCTATGGCAACGCTGTTCAAAACACCTAAGTCGAAAAAGCGATCCTCTGTGCCCCAGAATTTAAGTGAGACCACGTCATTTGAGCCTGTGAATGAAGATATAGGAGAAATAAGTGATGGAGAAGCTGACAGAATTCTTGAAGCTGGAGCTGAAGCCGCGGAGATGGTATCATTGAGACAAGTATGACTCTATACATGTGTATTGTCCATTTGAAACAGATGTGTTTGTTATGAACGTAGCCGCCGGTAGAGTAGTTGTTAAAGGAAAAACCTTGCGTTTAAGCAGTATTGAACTTAGAAATTGTCCAGTTTTCTCTATTCCCGCTGTCCAGTCATTTTTTAGAAGACAAGAAGAGGTTCCGCGAGAGGACGAGGAGCCACCGCAAGAAGAGGACGAGGAGCCACCACAAAAAGAGAACCAGCGGCGAAGCGGACTAAAAATGCAGCGACAACGTCGGCAGTCGATCATGATCCTGTTGAATACAACGAACGTTTTGGTATGAGTTGTCAGCTTCTGGTATTTTCTGATTTGGCTAAAATAATATTGAGTTGTTTAACCAGAAGCATATATGTATATGTATGTACATACGTGTACATGCATCTATACACATACATAACAATTTATGTGGAATTATCAAAACAAAACTATTGCACTCTATCCGTTCCAGTGTTTCAAATGTTTTCGTAGTCATTGCAGCTGTTTCCTTGAAGTAACAGCTTTCAACCCCTACCACGAGAGCTCGTAATTTTGCGTGGTCCTTCGCCCATCACTAGACCACGCCTAGTTTTCTTTTGCCATTGATTTACTAGTTTTCCAATAGTTAACAATGATTTTCTCATTACCAAATGGTTTATGAAGTTGTGAGCATGGCAGAGGGTAGAAGAGACTCTGTCTTATTCCCACTATGGCTAAACTCTGTAAAATACCATGGCTCACTTTTACAATTACAATGAAATCGTAGTCAATCATCACTCAAATTGCTTTTCGGTCAACGCTGTCGGCGATTTTTCATATATTTCTAAGTGTAGCATAGAATTAATTTTATCTGGCAGACTCTCAGCGCTGCTTCTTCGTTTTGCAAACTGTCGATTGGCTACAAAGAATCTAATAGAGAAGCTTGTAAACTGGTTTCACTAGTGTTTACGAAACTGCAGTGGATGCTTTCTTTGAGGTTCCTCAATCTGCAGTCGCGTCAACATTAGATAAGGTTTCTTGGCCTCAAGGAAGTTGGGAAATGCTTGCGTTATTACAATCTATACCTACGTATGGACGCGTGTGGCGCAGTGATAAAAGGTGGCCTGCGATAGCGCTGAAGCCTCACTTATCCTTCCGTCCTTCCGGAGTCGACTAACTCGTACCAGGCTTGTCTGGGAGGGTAACAGTACTGACTCAATATATTGGTAGGTCACCGTGAGTCACTGTAAAGGCCATATCTGCATTGAATCAAGCTTCAACGGTGCATAGTGAAATTGAGCATATGACGCATTTCTCAGAGATTGAACTTCGCTGAAAGCTTTGTGCCTAAATTTTGCTTATGCTCATAATCAACTACAATGAAACAATTGTGTTTTTGTCGCCCGTAACAGGTCTACTTTGAAGGAACCTTTCCTTCTCCAAGAAGAAGGTTCTTCTAGTTTTTTTTCCCAAATTTATGCTGAACCGTGTTTCGACTTTTTTCGTCGTTACTAATAGTCAGAAGACTTATCTCACTCCTATGGACCTTTCGCATCACTACTAAGCTTAAAGGCGACTAATATTTTCGACCCATCATTGTGCTGAGAAGAACAGTAGCAACCTAGTATGTCGTTGATAGTGTAATATGAAGTGTTACATTTGGTACTATTTGACGCATCAATCGGTTTTCTTTTCGCCACATTTTGATTGAAAGAAACCTTAAATATCGCAGGTTTGGATAGCCCACATCAATTTTTAAGTGACCTTCAATTGTGTCAGTATTTATTTCTTGTTCAGAGGAAATTCTGGCATCCAAACTCAAACGAAAAAGTGTTGTTGGGCCCTCTCATGAAGAGGCATTTGATCCTATTAAACATCTCAGGCAAGTTCTCTTTTCCTGTTTTTCTAGTACTTCATATAAAATAAATCTTTCATTTTAAGTATACATGGAAAGAAGATGTTGTCCGTACGTGAGCAGCAGGAGGCTCAGATGAAGGTGTCGGTTAAGGAAAAGGTGGCTCGGATGAGGAAAAAAGAGACAGAGGAAATTCATTTACTAGATAGTGATGGAGGTACCTTCTTTGTGCTCACTGGATATGAAACATAGCTCTCCTCAAAATTATTTTTTCAAGGAAGTTGTGTGGATTGTGCTCCAGAATGCCAAACGTCTGATGATGTTCTGCATCACGATAAGGTTAGTTGAAGTTACAGAACTCATAGTCCTAAATTAGACGGATTATCTTTACAGGGAGCCCAATCACAAGAACGAAATGCAAGTGGAATTTCTGCGATAAGAGATCTGCAAATGTCAGCTTC
The DNA here is from genome assembly GCA_019055375.1 of Parelaphostrongylus tenuis. Classification (NCBI taxonomy): domain Eukaryota; kingdom Metazoa; phylum Nematoda; class Chromadorea; order Rhabditida; family Metastrongylidae; genus Parelaphostrongylus; species Parelaphostrongylus tenuis. Next base: position 1,504,487 of record JAHQIW010001340.1, read on the forward strand.
GCCGTCGCCTGAATCTAGTGATGTTGAAGGTAATTGATTACTTATTGTTCACTTTACCCAGTAGGACACCTTATAAACGAGAGGGGTGCGTGTGGTAAAGTGGTTAGAGGTGTACTGCGACATACACGCGGTAGATCAATCTATGCTTCGATCCCGCGCCTGAAGTCCACGAAGCGGAAGCCTTCCATCTCTCCGGTGTCGGTGAATTGGTACCGCACTTGTTTGGGAGGTTGGCAGCACCGACTTCATGTATCGCTAGACCACCTCGAGTAATTCTGAAGGCTAGATATGTATTCAGTCACCTCAGACGCTGACGATTTCACGGTAGAGACCTTTTTGGTCTGTATTTATCCTTCCTTCCATTGACGGAGGTGCTGAGGTGCACATAGTAATTCATTTCCGACTTTGTACACATTAGGTGTGATTTATTGAAAGTGCTGAAATCTTACCTATTCTTCTCGTTTTATCACTTTTCCTTTTGAAAGGAATAATTCAGATGATACTGCGGTCGCCGACAACAATGGTATCATAGCGGATTTGGTTACTGATACACCAACAAATGAAGGGACTGCAATCGCCGAACAAAGCGAACAATCTTTGGCCCAGGTTTTAACATTACCTTTTGAGAGATTCATTCCTCAATAGTTTTATTTGTCACTGAGCTTCCACTTCAGGGCGAACACGATAACGAAATAGTATTTCTTTAGCTTTTCCCCCTAAGCACGTTAATAGATCCGCTACCAGATATCAGTTTTTGAGTTTGGAAGCACTCAAAGTAGCACAATGTGTGCCAGCTAGCACTGGTGGATCGGTGACATCACAAAAACCAAATTTGACGTCTGGAGTTAAAAATCTAGATTTTTGGGAAGCATTCTTAGGGTCTAGTCATAGTAGAAGAAGAACAGGACACGAAAATGTTAGGAAAGGCGATAAAAGCAGTGGTGATGTGGCTTTTGGAATAGGTATGAGATTACTGAAAATGTAGAACCTGCGATGATCACAGTTGAAACTTCAGTTAAACAGGGTTCCGAGAATCATTGAACTCTGCTAGTGAAATTAGTACCGAAATCGAACTTTAGATGTTATCAGTGTTCTTTCAGTATCTTTTTTCAACCCAAGTGTATTCAGGAATTTTAGGTAAATAGTGCCGTATTACAAGCAGAATCGATGCCAGTGTACATTCCAGATCCGAGTAGGACTAGACACGATTCTATTCTGTAGGTTTAGGACATTTTATATGAAAGTAAACTGAAAAAGCCGTCTAGAAAAATGTTTTTGCGATTTTTTGAATATAGAAAACCGCTCAGCACCGACTTTCACTATACCTCGACATGATTATTGAAAATAAAGGACGGTCAGTAGGACAGGGAACAAATTTTAGAGTGCCACTCGTCACGTAGAGTATGTGTTGGGAGGCTATCGAGTGATCAAAGGAAGTGAAGGAAAAGCTGTGCAGAGGATAATAAACTGCTTTCACTTTACTTTATCACTTTATGTGGCCCGTATCACAGTTTTTTTCTACTGTGAGGGGTGCAGCACTTCTAGCATTCCGTTCGTTTCTTCGCGTTCATCGCTTGATTGAGGATTTGAGTCCTTCATGAACGCTGCGGAATGCTGGTTGAGCACATCTTGCAATCTCGAGGATAGCCAGGCTAGGGAGTTCCATAATTCGTTTGTTATTGGTTGTCGGAGGGTGTAGAGGGGACCTCGCATCGAGCCTAAAGGCTAACATAACCAGGGAAATCATTTTATGTGATAGACTATGTCCACTCTACCACCCACGCATGCGTAGCACACAATGCAAAATTGGGTTAAGAGTGACAAAAACGTGGAGTATCCATAAATCAGAATATGTTAATAAATGTTTTAAGCATGTTGTGTGTTAGAACCGATTTCGTCTAGATGCAGTACATCGGGAGGGCTATTGTCAGAGAACACTAAACTGGCACTTGAGTTTGCTCGACGGTTGCAGGCAGATCTAGCGGCTAAATTGACCCCTCCTCGGTATTATGACCTGAGAAAAGAGGTGAATGTTTTTGTTTGACTCATTTAGATCAAATCTTCATTATCGATTAGTCAAGTGAGAAGACTACCACTTTATTCGTTTTCTTTTTCGTTTTAAAACTCATTTGTCTAAGATTGCTTTTGTTGCTAGGTGGAGAAGTGCGTCGAAGATTTATTAGAAGCCATCACAGAACCGACTACTTCATTCGGAGGTCATAATGATTTCACAGAACACGGGAATATTTCACCAGTGGTTCTGTCTGAGTCTGCTGAAGGGTCGTCAGCTAACTCGTTGTCCATTTCGGAGGTCCAGTCGAGTACTGAAGTGAACTCACTAGAGGAAGGCGCTATGTCTGGTGACGTCTCATATGCCTTGCCATCAATGACTCCCAGTAATTCATCTCATTCAGAGGTGGACTTAATCGGTGACTATTTCTATCATCAAACAATTGTTCATAAAAGGACGCAGCGGCTTTATTTGCATGTAATTATTCTGAATTGCAGCAAATGATCGTGATTTGGCCATCCAACTCCATACTCAGATTAACCCATGTGGCTTGCGATCACGTAGATATACGGATCCTTCTCTGCAAGAGGCACGTTTTTTGTCGTTTTCAAAGAGGCTAGAAATTTGTCTTTTCAGTGAGAGCCTTTTTGGTGTTCCATTTTTGTCACTTGTGATACATTCAACTTCATTCCTTATGTATAGGATGCTCAGAGTCCTGTTACTTCGAGAGAGAACAGCGCCACGAAGGATAATCGAAGATCTAGAACTCGTAAGTAGTGCTATTCTTTTCATCCGTCAACTATGCATAGATCCTATAGTTCTCGTGCTGACCTGGATTTTTTTCATTTCTTTTCCAGAATTGCGTGGTCATGGCGCTAGTACCACAGAAACCATTGGGTCGAAAGCTGTTCCTAAGAAGTGAGTTTTTCCAAAGCAAGTAAAAAATCGGTGAAAAAATGAACTAATTTCAATTGATCACTATTTTAGAATGAATTCAATGTTGTCAGGAAGACAAAGAAAGCGCAGGGCATCTGTGAGTTCAATAAGGTTAAAGTATCCTTCACGAACTTCACCAAGTGCATATAGTATAAATTTATAAAGTTAACTTTTTACATTGTGAACTCTTGGTCGCTCCTTGATCGGTTGATTGTCGAAAAGAGGAGAAGGGGTGCTTTTGTTTGTCACATTTTTAGCTTAGGCATTAGCATAAGCTTGTTGACCAGTAGGTATCAATGATATTTTTCTTTGTCTCCATCTCTTGTCAACTACCGACTAAGTTGAAACACGTTTCACAGAAAGGCACGGTATGGCCACCGATGGTGTCGTGAAAAAGTTAGTGAGACTATCAAAAGGATATCTGAGGGTCTGAGGTCGCCTCATTTCCCATTATTTGCTCGCACCTCGGCACTTGAGACTCTATTATAATCGACTCTATCGTTGAAAATGAATTGGGCAGATGTCGACATTAAAACGTGTGGTGACTAAATGTTCTTCTGAAGAATTATCTTCTAAAATCATGAAAAGTGCCAGTACCACTACTATTTTTTTCCAGGAAACTTCATCGAAAAGCCATGTCGATGATGATTGGACTGGCGTTGAAGGGACTACGGCAATGGAGATTCCGGCAGTCGTGGATACACCTATTACAATACTTCATAGATCAGAAAGTGAAGGGGTTCAGAGAAAAACAAGAGCCGAAGCAGTATCCTCGAGTTTTCGGGAGCCTACCATCCACTCGGTGAATAGCCCACCAATGAAGACAAGAAAAGTGGGCATGAAATCACAACGAGGAACGCCAACAGTTTCTGATTCTAAATTTGTTGCTACTTCCAAGCGAATTTCTCCCAAAACTTCTGCAACGTTGGCGGTTACCAAAACTGCATCACCAGTGCACAGCAGATCTACTCGCCGTAATTCCACTGTAGAGGCAGAAGTAACTTCTGAGTTCGAGAAACCCAAAAATGATGACAGTGGTCCACCTTCGGAGTGCATTATCGACAGTGAAGCAAGGAGTGTGTCGCTGAGTCAGAAGAATACGAAAGGCGAGCGAACCGGAAAACGTAGTAGACGCACATCCGTTAATGAGCGTACTGGCGAATCTGAAACTCTTTCGCCAAAAAGGTTGAGACCCTTCGAAACTCGACTCGACTTACGTTCAGGTCCTGTAACTCGGAACAGTGACAAGGCTCAAGATACTGATAAGAAGGACGAATTGTTGAGGGGTGGACCATTTTCTCGAGTAAGATCGAGAATGGGACCCATAGCCCCCGTGGGTTTTGTATATTCTTTTTCAGATCCGTTTTTCTTTTTCGATAATACATTTTTTTTCTAGAAAAGACGCAAACTTGATGATATTTGCTCCATTGCACAGCAGCCGGTATTGGTCGGTTGAACTTCCTTTTTGTTTACTTGGAGTAAAATGTTCTTTTTTTTTTTTTGAAGGTCTCTGATCGTACAATAGGTGCTGATGGTGACGAAGACAGACTTCGTATAGCAGACGACTGCGGAAATGACAAGGAACAGACTTCGCTCTTGCAGACGGTCGGTTCCAATACTGCTAACTGGCCCCTTATTTATGTTACTCTACATAACTCTTTTTTCCTCTTTCAAAGGGAAATGAACTGGATGATATTTGTTTCAATGCGGAGCGAGTGGTCGGTTTTTGTTAGGAAAATGCTCTCAAGCTTCCTTTTTTGATTAGCCCATTGAAACAACTTGCTGCGTGGACCCTCAGAACTTCTTTCATTCGAGTCATTTCCGCGAAATCATCTTTCACAAAGGTCTTCAAAATATCACTTCTGTTACGTGGGTTTCTGCTAGACGATTTCATCTTCTGGGTGAATGTCGTAGAATGGCGGTCGAAAAGATTCCTCTTGAAATCTTTGAGATAGCCGAGTTGGGATGTTCCGTAAGACGTTCGTTCATTGCTGGCGAGAGTGATGGGGAGGGGAGCAAACCGGCTCCTCGCTCCTCACCTTGCTTCCTGTTACACCGCATCATTAACCACTGCGTTATCCCGCATCCCAAAAATCGGCCCAAATTCTTTGAGTTTGTTTCGAGTGGAGAGTTTGTTTTCTTTTTTCCAGGTCCCTGATCATAGGATGAGCGATAATGATGAAGAAGACAGACTTTGTGTGGCAGATGTCTGCGGACCTGGTGAACAACAAGATTCTCTTTTGCAGACTTCCTCTGATAGCAGTCATGAGTTCAATACCATAGCTGGTGAAAAATCAGTGAGTTTTTCATGCTACTATTTCGCTTACATGTGGCGGATTTTTTAATGCGTTTTTTTTCATTAAAGAAAGGAAGTAGATGATTTTTCGCTTCAGAAATATCCTTGAATATGCCTCTATCGTAACATTTGCTTTGCTTTTGTAGGTCCCTGGTCATACGATGAGCGATAGTGACGAGGAAAGACTTTGTGTGGTAGATGATTTGGGAACTAATGAGGAGCAACATTCACTTATGCGGACTTCCTCTGATGATAGCCACGAGTCCAGCTCAGTAGTTAATAAGAAGAAAGTGGGGTTTTTATGTTATTATCTTGCCTTTTTAAATGCGACTTTTTGTAATGCGCTTTTTTCTGGGAAAACAAGTTAGATGATATTATTTCCAATGTTGGGCATCCAGTTATGATTGGTTAAAATACCCTTGCATTTGTTTTCAAAGGAAAATTGCTTTTCTTTTGTAGCTCCCAGATCACTCGATGAGCGATAATGGCGAGGAAGGCAGACTTTGCGTGGCGGACGACTGGGGAACTAGTGGAACTAGTCCGCAACCACTTTTGCAAACTTCGTCTGATGATCGCTATGAGTCTAGTGATCTTGCAGTAGTTAGTGAGGAGCAGGTGGGTTTGTCATATCACATGCTATTATTATTCTTTACTAATTCGTTGTTTTTATTATTGCAGTCAGAAAGCGATCCTTCTTCTCCGTCGGTGCCATCGGCGTCTAGCGGTGAAAAGAGACGCATTATAAATAAAGCGCCATTTTCGCCAGGAAGAGTCCTACCAGAGAAAAGTGAGCAGAGAAAACGAACTGCACAGAAGAAAACTGTCGAAAAGTGCACATCGAGAGGACGAATTTCGGTGGCATCTGACGTCGCACACAGAATGGGAAAAGGTGACTAGTCCATTCTAAGCGTTATAATCCTGTGGACTTTATATTTTTCGAGTCATTCCAGATGACAAAAAAAGAAACAAAGGATCGGCTTCACGTCAAGGTGACCACCCACGCTCTTCGAAGGTAAGTGTGTCATTATCCAAGTTTTTGTACATGTGAATCGATCTATTTTACCTATTCGGTCCTTAAATCTAGAAGTGAAAATCGTAAAGTAATTTTCTGGAAAACTACTGTGTGATGAATAGCTGAAAATGAAATAAGCTTCAAACTTTAGGTGTCTATTTTAGTTATTCTATAGTCATGAAATTCCATATCTATTTTCCAGAAGCTGTTGCGACACGCGTCAGAACCGCAAGCGTCCACTGTTGAACCTGGAATATATAGCGAAGGTATGGGTCACTGCAAAAAATGTAATCGAATATATGTATGATATTGCAAGCTTTTTCTTGAAAATTGTATTCTTTGTAGCAGACTCTGCTCAGCCAACTAGGATTGTGCTTCCTAAGCCTGCTGATGAATTCACTAGTTCTCCGGTGAAAAGCACCCCAACGCCGAGGATAGTGATGGAAACTGTGAGTTGTGAAACAAGTTAATCGGAAATTCTAATTCCTTTTTTATCACAAATATCGTATAGTTTTTAGGCTCTATACAAGCAGTTGTATGGAGCGCTTATGTCAGATCAGAGGATGGAAATGATTCGAAAAAGTCTTGGTGATAATTTGGAAGCGATTTCCAGGATGTGTCCTAATGACTTCGCGACCGTCCATGATTGCGGTGTGCTTTTTTTTTTCTAGTCGTCGTTTTTACTCCATTCGTTAGATCTTAATTCAGTTTTTTCCTTTGTAAGCCAAACAACAACTTGTTACGATACAAATTATTCCGATAACTGACGTATCGGTGGGCTCGCCTTCTTCAAAACCTAGAAAGATCAGGTTGCCCATAAATCAGTCAGGGAAACACCGGGTATTTTATGGGCTTTGGTATTATTCCGGAAGTTGGAAGATGGATACCGCCAAAACGCCACTGTTAGAATAATTTGTAATATAATAACCTAGTGATTGACGTATATCGAAATCAACAGATGTTCGATTTGCGAATTGATTTCAGTGTTCGCGGAACTTATTATCTGGCGACATGTGGACTATTGTGCAGAGGAACTTTCGCAGTTGTGATTCTTCGATTGTTCACAATACAAAGGTTAGTGTTCATGTCCATTATAACATGTGTGCTCTACTTTTCACACATTATCAAAAGTTTGCTTCTAGTATGTTGCAGTTTGAACGAATTTTTTTCCCTTCAGGAGGAATTCTTCTTGCAAATTGCTCGTGAGCTAGCAGGAGACCACCAAATTTGGGTCGCCTACGTAAAGTAGGTTTCATAAAATCTTTATATATGTAGGTCGATTGCAATCTTGACAGTTTTTTCAATTATTCAAATTGTTAGCCATTTCACTACGGCGACCGATTTTTTCGCTATGCGCGACTGGGACGGCTTATAAGAAGCTGGTGGCGGCGTTAGCACCAATGATGTCGTGCAATGATATTTAATAGTAACTAAAGTTGCATCACTAAAGATAAAATCTCTCCCAAACCTAAATGTACTGGATGAGTACCAGATTTCCGTTGAGGGTCACACTGATCTTTGTAGTTCGTCGAAATAACGTAGACGCTACATACCGTAGCGAAAGAGTCAAATGTGTAGTCTAAGTTACTTCGATTGCATGTCAGAGATTTTCGGTAAAATGGGCTAACTCGAACACCTTTTTTACCGGGAGAGATTTGTTCCACAGGACAGGGTCCTAGACTCGACGCAGATCAATCACTGAAGAATGTGCCATACATTCGATATCGCCAAGCATCGCTTGCGATGACTGAATGCATATCTGACCTTCACAGACCTACGGTGAACTTTGCATGGATCAAGTCAATTTCGATGTCCTTCCAGACAAGTCTGGTCTCAATTTTCCAACCCGGGGGGAACGGAATGGAAGCTAGAGGGCGGGATAGAACCATCGGCCACGTGTGTATCGTAGGCCCCTTTGACCACTGCACGACGCGCGCTATAATGTGCATCAGTACATTTAACAATGTTTTTTTAGGAAAATGGTTGTGACGTTATGTACACAGACCCCGAATCGTCTTCACACTCCACGTTACATCCGTTTACTAATGCGTGCACTTCGTGAAACGGTTGGTGTTTGGTGATAGGGCCATCATCCATTTGTTCTGATGTTCAGTTATTTCAGGACACTCTACTGACGGTGACTGAAAAGAAGGAATATCTTCGAATTTCCTTGACAAAGTTGTTTTTAGAAGATATGGTGAGTTGTTTGTGTGAAAACTATGGCTTCCAAATATCTCAGTCGTATTAGGAAATCGTTTTTTCTTCCAAAACAGATCTCAGTTGTGTGCGATTGTTGGCATAGCGTATAAGTCTCGATTACTTTACATCTTGGCTCAGAGTACATAATAACGAGCATTTGAGCGCAGAAATGAGACGAAAATCTAGAAATTAGTGTAGATCACATGAGTGCTTGCTTGATCCTAGGTTTTTTGAGAACTTGTTTTTTTCAGGAAATATCCATTAAAGCAACACATTCGCCCTACTTTCTCCAAATTGCGATTTGTTGGATTGGATGAGTGACAAGGAACATCCATTCTCGACACTTCTTTCATTTGCTGTTACAACATTTCAGGTTAATTCATAGGATTTGTTGAGCTTGTGAATTTCCACCTATTTCATTACCAGTTTTATCTAGCGCTTGTGGCGCAGTGTTGGCGGTAGTCTGTGGAGCGCGTGAGCGATCAGTCGATAGTTCAGTCCAGCCTTCATGGCTCACAAGGCTTACCATCTATCCGGACTTCACGAATTGGTGCCAAACATAATAGCACTGATTTGATACATCGACCGGCCACCTCAGGCCATTGTAAAGACCACATATCTTGAATTGAATCACTTTAAACGACGCTAGGTGAAGACCAGGGGACAACGTATTCCTCAGGAATAGATCTACGCCGGGAGATTTGTCCTTTCATCATTGCTTTATCGTTTTTAAGTTGGAGTTATTTTTCAATTCTTCTTCGATCATCCATCAATTGATGTGAGGCATTGGTGAAACATCAATACAACACAATGTGTCAAAGCATTTACCTTTCTTTTGGCGAAACACAGTTAGCGTATGTACAAGTGCTGATAGCGCTTAAGGCAGTGCTATGCGGATTTCACTACATCTTTCAAGTTTTCAAGGTCCATTTTAGGTTGAGCAACTTAATCACTTTACCAACTAAGTGCAAATTATGTGAATAGTTATTGATATTTATTCTCATATTATCCATTCCACTTTTCACTAGAGAGTAATCGAAGAGTAGAAGGATAACGGAGGCAGGAGAAACATCCATATTTAGTTCCCTAGCTTTTTGTGTTCAGTGTTTTTTGCCTAATAAGGCTGTTTCCCTGAACTCGGCGGTATTGTCTTCAGCCTTTCTTGTATACTCTGGATGTTCTAAGGAATCTATGAGAGACGAATTTGTTTGATGCACTTTTTGCTCAGGAAGTTGTCTTGTTCTCTGTAGAAGTGGCGGTCAGTAGCTATGAGGTCGGCCCAGTATGGTAAATGAGACGTCTCGTAGCCCATCTTTTTCCTCGGAACAGCCACCATGCTGTAAGCCGTCGAAAATTAGTCGGTTTATGCGTTTCCAGCTTGGAAAAGTAAGAGTTGAACCCACTTTAAACCCATTCCGGAGGCTCCTGCTAACTCGACCAAACCCGCTAAAGCTTGATTGCTAATAGTTTACAATAGTTTATATCGGAAAAGGTAGGAGAGTGATGGCTTCGGTGATGCAGTGACTGCACCCTCCCCCCCCCCCCCTGTATAGGCGACAGTGAGTTCACTTCCGCATGTGGTCGAGTGTTTTGCGCATCGTTCGATACTTTTAGTAGCAGTATAATTCAAATCTTCCAAGTGATACTTACGCTTTTTACTCTATAAAACTATGAAACCATGGACTCGTATCAACGAACTCACATTTACAACACCGTCGAAATCTATACAGACCATGTAATATTCAGGTTGACGGCAAGGTGTTGTTGTGGGCGTGGTTTCAGCAGTTTTCGGAAGAATTCCCACTACAAGATACCTCTCCTAAAAGCGTTCAAAGGGCTTTTGAAGAGTTGATGGCACGCCTAGACGAGAAGGCGGTGGAACGTAGTCGGATAGAAGAAAACGTCCCAATTCCTGTAAGTTTAGTTTCTAATTTATTGGAATTCTAATTGTTTTTCATCTCATCCCTTATCATTGTGAAACCCGATATACCTTAATACATCTTATAATAGTGTATGTGCATTCCTAGTATGATTCATCTAACCTGTATTGATCTAAGCTGCATTGAATTACAATTAAGTTTTGAATCAAGAAGACGTAGACATGAGTCCTTAATTGTTCACTTAACGTGGTAGTGGTGCCCTCATATAATCGTACCGTAGACAAGCTTCATCACAATGCAATCTGTTTTAAGGTCTCAATAGTTGCACTATCAAGCCAACCACATTTCTATTCGTTCGGTGGTCTCTTCAGAGATAATGAGTGCCTTTTTGAATCAAAAACGAAGTGCATCTTTGCGTGGTGTACTCTTTGTTTACCTCTTCCAACGAACCTCCCTGTGGACCGAAATGAATGCTTCTTGCAGTGTTTTAACAAGCTGTGGTAGAATAACTGCTATCGAACGAGACATTAGTTGAGGGTAATTTTTGTATTGTTAGATTCTTTGGCATCATATGGACACCTGAGTTACGGAATGGAGTAAGGATTTTTGTTCTAGGAAAAACGAGCATTTGATGAATCAACTACATTGTTAGAGTAGGTGATATCTTGTGTTCATAAGGAACGGCTTGCTAAGCAATGAAGTTATGACGCTTTCTTAGTTGGCTACAATCAGATGGGAAAACTATGGGAAATGTGAATTTTACACGAAATGGATATATATCATGTGATGGAAACTTCTAAAAAGATCCGTATATAATGATATCCGACTTGTATATTGAAAACTTCTCATTAACAGAACAAGAAACCGTTTTCAATCCCAGAAAGACTGACAAAAGAGACAGTAGTCCTAGTGGTGTGGTGGTTAGCATGGCTCACGGAATGGGTGAGACCCGAGTACAACTTCTGCCCGCGGTTCAAAATTTACATGTCACTGAATATTATCGGAATGTAGTAGTAACGTCCGATGGGTGTTAAAATAATAGTTACAAAAATCTTGTCCATTTTAACTCTAATTGTCATTTGCATAGAATGACACGTTTTTCGTTTTACTTAAGACATGGAACACTTGAACAAAATGTTAAAATTTACCGAGAAGTGCAATAACTTAAGCGATTTCGCGACTTTATGCTGTTGAATATTCCAGGGTAAAAACTGAGAAACCGATAGTATTTGCAGGCTACTGCTGAGGAGGATATGCTTACAGAAATAGCTATTGCCTATGTTTTCTCCAGCAAACGGTACTCATATGGACTTGATGCCTGTCGAGCGTACAATGAATGATAGCATCAATCGTTTGAAGGCAGCACTCAATCCACGTGCACATCAAGGTGATCGGTGCCTTTCATTCAGAGGATAAGAGCTTTGTTCTTGAATTCTTCGTTCGTTGACTGGTCGGTGAATCTTCTCTATTTCAGGTGAAAGAGCTTGGGCCGAGGCATATATGGTCAGTAATCGCTTGCGTCTTGCTATCGGTGTCACAGTGTCCGCTCTCACAAGCAGCGATGATCCCCTACTGATACAAGCGTTGTGTGATCTTCTACAACGCGAGGTTCTGCAAGTGAGTATCAAGCATCTATCAAGCTGACTTATAAATGAGGTTCTGCTCTGACAGGCGCGTATTAGATGGTTCGATCTTGCGCCCAGGACTCAGCAAACTTCCTACTCTCTAGGGTCGTTGAATTGGCACCAGATTTGTCTGGGAGTAGAGTGGCATTGATTTGATACATTATTGTGGCCAAAAATGCATTTAGTCACCTCTAACGATGCTTAATGAAGTCGAATTCATGGCGCGTCCTGCATGAATCAATCGGCGCCTAGAGCTTTATTATTTTTGTGATATGTAGGAGAACCTCCCATTTGGGAATATGTTTGATCTCTTTTCCACATCCAGCACTCATCGTTGTTTATAGTAGGCATTTAACAGCATTGCAGCTAATAAAATGTCGCGTTGTTTGCTGCTTGAGGTTTTCGGGTCTCTTGACTTGGTTAAGCTCCTTCTAAGGGCAACACTGCGAATCGTGTTCTTTTCGTAGTGAATTGTTTTATCTGCATCGAGTTCCATGTAATAAATTCTGTAATTTTCATCCTGAGTATATAGGAGAGGTGGTTTCAGATACTGCGATAGATTACGAACTTTCTGTAGGTGAAAAGTTTAAGCGTGGAAGAAACTGATTAGTTCTATCCCTCACTTATCTCATTATAATTGACCGTAGTGAATACAAGGATAACGAAGATATGGCTCTTGGCGTTGATCAGTCCCGGAGAGGTGAACCCATGCATTCAATTTTATCAGATTTCGTTTGACGTGATTGAATGCATATCTTGGCCTTTGTAATAATTTGAGGTGGTCTGCCGGTATATCAAATCAGTCCTGCCATCCTCCTAGACAAGTCTATCAATTCCCTAATGTAGAAGAATCGAAGGCTTAGTGAGCCTCAAGCTGAGGATCGAACCGTCGACCACATGAGTGTCCCATAACACCTCTAACCACCACCAAACATCTTTACGATCATAGTAATTATGTCTACAATTTACAGCGACATATTGGTCATGAAAGGATAAAGGTGCACTAATTTTCTTCACCATAACCTAAGTTTTTGTAGATTCGTGAAATACGAGCTGAAATAACGTCGGCTGCACCAGGAGGTAGACCGTGGCTGCAAGTGTATCGTGATGTTGTCGACAATATTTTGAATCTTGTACAAAGTCTTTCTCAGTATGAAATCTGAATTACCTCAGTGTTCATATCTCATGCTGCTCATGATTGCTCAAAGATTGTTGAGATGCATCGTATTGTTCCGGAAGGTGTCGGATGACTTTAGAATGGATTCTAATTACTTATTGATCTCGGTGTTCTTCAGGTGTTTTTATATGTCTTGTACGCGGTTAATAAGCTGTTATACATGTGTGAAGTTCATTTTATTGAAGTGTATCAATACGTGGCTTTCTTCTTTATATCTCATGAATTTGAATCATCTGTGGATTAGAATTTCTTCGGATAAGGTAATTCCCAATCTTGAAAATTTTACTCAAGGTGACACATATTTTTCCACGTGTTAGTTAGCTGAGGTTTTGACTGTGGTCGTTTTGACCAACAAATAGAATATTTTTTCCTAGTGGTGACTGCATTGGCTGAGTACCGCTGATAATCTCAGTGAGTGGATAAGCGCTTCAGTGCAGTTTCTGACGGTTGCCTAGCAGAGGTTAAAGTACTTGACGTATTCATGACTTAATATCAAATTGATCCACAGTGCTGTAAGATAAGTAAACTTTCCTAAATTCAACGGTAATTCTATGTCTAATTGTTCTTTTAGCGATGGTATCACCTGTCGTTTCGTTTATCGTCGAGTAACTCAAGAGGGCAGCAGTTATTCTTCCATTTCACCCTATCGCGTACAAGAGTAGCCCGGTGGGTGCCCCTCCCTTGGGGAATCCGTCGAGCACCATACCTTTCTTCGTCTAGGCTTTTCGTGAAGAAAGCGGACAATCAGGTCGGTGGTGGTCCTGTGTAGAGCTGGATATTCCGAGAAATTCAGTTGGTAGACGCTCTCGTCCACCGCTTGCCGTTATAATGCATTACGTGTCCGGTTCACCTTATTTTCCATAGCCTCATGAAAGTTTTAAGATATCATATCCTTCGTTTCGAGTGTTTTCTTAAGACCACTCAAATTGGCTCAAATAATGCTTATCAGAATGCGTGGCTCAAATAATGATTATCACGTATGTTGAGGTTTAAGTTATATTGTAAGACTAGCGGTGGTACGATGTTATAATTGCGTCGCTGAAAGAGTAATGGTAGAATGAGCGCGGGTAATGCAGTGGTTAGCACGTGCCTCTGGAAAGGGTGAAGTGCGGGTTCGAATCCTGTTCAACGTCCGAAGTTTTGCATATCATTCAACAATATTGGATGTTATGATATACTCAAGGTATATATTATTATCAGGGCGCATGTGTCGCAGTGTTTAGAGGTGCCCTGCGTCGCACACGAGGTCACTGGTTCGATCTCGCTCTCATGGCTCACCAAGCCATCCATCTCCTCCGGGGTCGGTAAACTGGTACCAGAAAATCTCAGACTTGTTTGGGAGGATAAGCAGCACTGACTCGGTTCAGCGGGACGCCACCGCGAGTCATTGTAAAGGCCAGATGTGCATTCAATCACTCAAACGAAGTTAAACATTGAAGTCGAATGCATGGCGCATCCCTCAGGGATTGATCAACGCCGAGAGCTTTATCCTTTATATCATTATTATTATTTATTCAAGGTATCTATATATATATATATATATAAGGTATATATTCAATAATGTGGAGTGATATGCAGATCTTTGTACCTTACACGGGAAGCGAACCCGCATTTCATACTTGCCGGAGGGAGGGGGGGCGTGCTAACCAATTACACCACTGAGGCTTCCGCTCTGCTAGCATTCTTTGTGTGGCGTCGACAACGGTGAGAAGCGGGTTCGATTTTGCCCGAGATTGAGAAATTTGCATATTATCCGCATTTTTGGATAAGTAAAAGGATAAAGCTCTCGGTATTGATCAATCCCTGATGGATGCGCCTGCATTCGTCTTCAATGCTTAGCCCTTTTCGAGGTCTGGGCTTTACAATGACTCACGGGTGGCCTCCCGCTGTATCGAGTCAATGCTGCTTGTCCACCCAGACAAGCCTAAGACTCGTCTGAAACCAATTTGCCGACCCCCGAAAGATGGATGATTGGTAAGCCATAGGCGCGAGATTGAACCATCGACATTGCGTGCGACACAGAGCACCCCTAACCACTGCGCCATCACATGCGCTCAAGCCTTACCGGATATTTGTATTTCTTCTTATAATTGATTGCGATGTCTGCACCCGAGGAAGTTTGCTTAGATTTCCAGAGAACCCGAGAAATCCGTGATGGACAGTGAAGATCCCCAGGTCCCTCTGCCACCCACCACTGCCCCATTAGGAGGAGTGCTGCCCTCCGCCGGCGGTGGGGGGCGACCCGCCCGCAGTCGCCGCGCGCCACGAATCGTGGCCGGTCGGTTAGTCATTGGCCAGCGCGCTACTCTTCATGCCGAACGGCCTTTCCCAAGCTCTAATGTCAACTTAACCCCTTGCAGACGATTTGGGTTATCCTGACCCTCGAATTTCCTCAGGCTGCACAAAGCCTTGTATCTAATATTCGAGTGATTTTCCGACAAGTATTTTTCTATCATTTATTTTTCGCTGAGCAAAGCTTTTTATCTAGAATTTAAGCAGTTATTCGGAAGCTTAAGTCTCAGAGATTTCGACAGTTTGTTTTGCCTCCGGAATTGGTTTGCCCTATTTGCTTGGCTAAAGTCTATGAATCGCTTTTTATCGGACCACTTGGGGCTCATTCGATAGCCCAAATCTCGGCGAATTTGGTGCTCAAATTGGCTCTCGAAGGGGTTTTCCATAGCGCCTTGTGAGAGCGAAAATAAAATTACGTTTCACATGCGGAGTTTCCTTTGCGCATAGGAGCATATATGCACAAAAGATATATTCAAATTGTAGAGAATATCATGCTCTATCAGACTGATACAAATAACTCAAAAAATTCCCCGAAATAAAAAAACAAATTTTGGTAAAGAGTGAAAATCGCGCGCTACTGGCGGCGATATCGAATGTGGGGCCGTCTGCAAAGGGTTGGACTTAGCAGAGTTTGATTAATTTAGATTTATCGATTTATCGATTCGTTTATTGATCGGTTTTTTGATTCGGTGTCCTGTTGTATGTGGAGATGCAGTGAGTCAATGCTAATGAGTAATTATCATCTGTGTGAGGATGTAGTTGGACATCCTACCGCCTCCTCCTCAGCACTAATTGAATGAGACTTGTTTTTCGTTGAATGTCGTCACTGCCTGCCACATCGCCAGTGTCATTTCTTTCCGAATCTAGAGGCTTTCTGTCTTTTTCTCTTGAAATTTTGGAGTTTTGACGTCACGTAGAAGTGTTACAAAGCAATTGACAACCAGCGAGAGTAGGAGTCGTCAGTAGTACAACGGGTTTAGAGCCCACGCTCCTCTGATAGAGAGTGAGATGCGGGTTCGAGTTCCGTCTGGTGCAAAAATTTTTGCACGTCACTCTGCATTATTGGCAAGTCGAAGCGTATATATTTTTTGTTGCCTGAGCCAATAGCATGAAGTTGGTAGAAATGATTTCCAAGATTTGTTTTGTTTCTGCTGCTTTATGGCAACGTTACTATGGACCAGGCACACCTAAGAGAACTGAGTGGTGAGCAAATATTCGACCTCGGGCAGGAGTTGAACCCGGGTCTCACCCATACCGCGGAATCCGTGCTACCACTGCAATGTCTAGGCTAACGACTCAGCGCCACTATTTCTTCAGTATCGCTCTATCTTAGCTATCAACAATTTTTTCTGATTATAGAGGAACGAATGAAAAACCGACCACATTCGCTGGAGAAGAAGTTTTCATGGGAGTGTTAGTAATCATTCGACAGCTAAGATTTCTGGCTAGAGCCCCAGATGGCTGGTTCCCCAAAGCACACTTTTATAGGGTTGTAAGTCCAAAATAAATCTATGTCACAGACGCGCATAAATCTTGCCGGACAGAGCTCTTTCTAATTTTTCATTTGTTCCCTTATAATCAGAAAGAACCCTGGCAGCCACCAGCCTCAACAGGTTTAGTCGGGTAGGCCTATATCGCTTTATAAACCCTGGTATGGCTGAAACGCGGGTTTAACTCCTGTCTGAGATCGAGTTTTTGCTAACCACTCAGTTCTCTTAGGTGGATTTGGAACATCCGTAACACTGCAAAGAAGCAGTAAAAAAGAGTAAGAGCTCTTGAGAACTCTAGGAGAGTTGAGTGTGGTCACCAAAAAGTCGATCTCAGATGGGAGTTGAACCCGCGTTTCAGCCATACCAGGGTTTATGAAGCGATATGGGCCTACCCGACTAAACCTGTTAGAGGCTGGTGGCTGATAGGGTTCTTTCTGATTACAAGGGAACAAATGAAAAGTCGGAAAGAGCTCTGTCCGGCGAGAAATATGCGCATCTGTGACATAGATTTATTTTGGACTTTACAACCCTATGAGAACTTGCGTTTCACTCATACCGAGGGCGCGTGCTACCGTTACGCCTGTGTCTTCTTCAAAGCCAATGATCTGAGTCAGTTGTCCCCACGGTCTCTGGCCCTTGTTGAGGAGCTTCCCCTTCGTGCTTATGAGATCTAGCGGAAATGTGCAAATTCTGATGTTTCCGGTGGTTTTCCCTCTTCGACTAGTAAGAGACTCGAAAAAGGTATGGCAAGAAAGTGCGTAATTCCTAGCCAGGCGTTATCGTGAAGGTCTTCTTATCTGACTATCCCTACTAAGAATGTAGAAGAATTCCTTATTTTATTGATTTATCACCATTTTATATATTCTTCCCCTACTTATTTGTCTGTGAGGATGTTTGGGGCCTTTTCGAATTTCATACGTCAGAGCCTTACAGACGTTTTGGAGATCTCGCCCGCTTCATCAGTGGCCCACACCCACACTGAAACCTACTCTATCCCTTGGAGACCTTAAGGGCCTTTCTGATTTACACCGCGCGACGTCAAATCTCACCCAGCTGCTGTAATGGCGTCGTCGCGTCTTGTAGGAAAGCAGGCAGACACCCAGACACGCACTCACAGAGATGCAGAGCCACCTACCTGACTGCCGCGCAAGCGACGACGCGACGCCGCCTGCCTATCAACGCTGGTCTTCAAAGGGTTTTAGCAGTTTTTATCTGTTATATCACATGACTAGTCATCACAGCTTACTGGGCGGATTTTGGATTAGATTGATTCCTTCGCATCCCCTCACGAACCTGCTTAAGGATCTCATCTTAACGGACGTCGTAAAATGCTGGTTTGGACGATTCTTGCGATATTTCTGGACTTAGCCGAGCTGAGGCGCTCCTTAAGGGTTCGTTGATTGATTGCAAGAGAGTGCTGGAAAAGGGTATCGAACCAGCGCCATGTTTTTCATTTTGCTCTCTGATGCAACGGCACCACTAACCACTGCAGTATCGAGCCCCTAATTCTATAATAGATATTATATTTGTTAGATTTTATTATATTTTCACCATTTTGTTTCACCGTATTGTTATATTACTAACTATTCAGAGGTCCGTCCTATCGACTGTGTTCAAACCTCGCTTTGAGCACGTAATATAGTCTATGATAATGTTTGGGACCTTTTATTTTATACGTCAAAGCTTTACGGACGTTTCGGTGGTGTCGCCCGCTTCATCAGTGGCCCACACCCACACTGAAACCTACTCTATCCCTTGGAGACCTTAAGGGCCTTTCTGATTTACACCGCGCGACGTCAAATCTCACCCAGCTGCTGTAATGGCGTCGTCGCGTCTTGTAGGAAAGCAGGCAGACACCCAGACACGCACTCACAGAGATGCAGAGCCACCTACCTGACTGCCGCGCAAGCGACGACGCGACGCCGCCTGCCTATCAACGCTGGTCTTCAAAGGGTTTTAGCAGTTTTTATCTGTTATATCACATGACTAGTCATCACAGCTTACTGGGCGGATTTTGGATTAGATTGATTCCTTCGCATCCCCTCACGAACCTGCTTAAGGATCTCATCTTAACGGACGTCGTAAAATGCTGGTTTGGACGATTCTTGCGATATTTCTGGACTTAGCCGAGCTGAGGCGCTCCTTAAGGTTCGTTGATTGATTGCAAGAGAGTGCTGGAAAAGGGTATCGAACCAGCGCCATGTTTTTCATTTTGCTCTCTGATGCAACGGCACCACTAACCACTGCAGTATCGAGCCCCTAATTCTATAATAGATATTATATTTGTTAGATTTTATTATATTTTCACCATTTTGTTTCACCGTATTGTTATATTACTAACTATTCAGAGGTCCGTCCTATCGACTGTGTTCAAACCTCGCTTTGAGCACGTAATATAGTCTATGATAATGTTTGGGACCTTTTATTTTATACGTCAAAGCTTTACGGACGTTTCGGTGGTGTCGCCCGCTTCATCAGTGGCCCACACCCACACTGAAACCTACTCTATCCCTTGGAGACCTTAAGGGCCTTTCTGATTTACACCGCGCGACGTCAAATCTCACCCAGCTGCTGTAATGGCGTCGTCGCGTCTTGTAGGAAAGCAGGCAGACACCCAGACACGCACTCACAGAGATGCAGAGCCACCTACCTGACTGCCGCGCAAGCGACGACGCGACGCCGCCTGCCTATCAACGCTGGTCTTCAAAGGGTTTTAGCAGTTTTTATCTGTTATATCACATGACTAGTCATCACAGCTTACTGGGCGGATTTTGGATTAGATTGATTCCTTCGCATCCCCTCACGAACCTGCTTAAGGATCTCATCTTAACGGACGTCGTAAAATGCTGGTTTGGACGATTCTTGCGATATTTCTGGACTTAGCCGAGCTGAGGCGCTCCTTAAGGGTTCGTTGATTGATTGCAAGAGAGTGCTGGAAAAGGGTATCGAACCAGCGCCATGTTTTTCATTTTGCTCTCTGATGCAACGGCACCACTAACCACTGCAGTATCGAGCCCCTAATTCTATAATAGATATTATATTTGTTAGATTTTATTATATTTTCACCATTTTGTTTCACCGTATTGTTATATTACTAACTATTCAGAGGTCCGTCCTATCGACTGTGTTCAAACCTCGCTTTGAGCACGTAATATAGTCTATGATAATGTTTGGGACCTTTTATTTTATACGTCAAAGCTTTACGGACGTTTCGGTGGTGTCACCCGCTTCATCAGTGGCCCACGCCCCACACTGAACCCTGCTTCATAACGGGGATGGGGATTCACCACCGGCAGCCATAACCCATCGGTTGAAAAGGTGGTGATGGCACAATAATACGTGTAAACCATAAACACACCGTTTCTCCATCCCTGCCATAAAGTAGAGTTCAATGTGGGGCGTGGGCCACTGATGAAGCGGGCGACACCGCCGAAGCGTGCGTATGGCTCTGACGTAACAACCTCGAAGGCTCAAAATATCTTCCTACACTTTATTGTTAACTATATTTTCACTTTGTCTTTTTCATTAGTTTATTCAGGTCCTATAGACGAGGTTAAACCGTGGTGGGTTATCTTTTTGAGAACCAGTGTTAACAGGCAGACGACGTGCGTCTCGTGGGAAAAACGACAGCGGCATGCCGCCATTACAGTATCTAAAGAAGATATGACGTTGCGCGGTGAGAAGCCAAATGAATCTCATAGTCCCTAAAAGGATATAGCTTGTCCGATCGACGAGCGGTAGCAAGTAAGCAGTCATTCGTTTCGTCTGGAGTGTTTTCTTAAGACCGCGCTTAACCTTCAATATGCCTGACAATCATTTCTGAGCCATGCATGTGATCTGTTATAGCGCAACTTATAGAGCCCGATACATGTGTTTTGGCCTTGACTCCCCCTCCGCCTGTATCTAACAATGCCAGCCAAAGAGCAGTCGAGTGTAAATTACTGCCATTCAGTGAATTTTTTCCATTTTACCGGTGTGTAAATTGTTCGTTGTCGCCAACTCTAAATAGAGGTTGGGTTTCTTCAAGAGCGTTGGCTAAAGACGAAAGGCACCGCCCGACTGACGAGGCTGTCAAGGCCGAACCGAAACACATGTATCGTGCTCTATAGGTTGCCTTACAACAAACCACGTGCATGGCTCAAAAAGTGATTGTCAGGCACATTTAAAGCAGTCATTGTCGAGAAACACCAAATTCTAGAAGAATTCCGAATTTGTGGATGATCTATCCCTATCCTGGATACTCGAAACGCCTTAAATATTGGAAATAAATCGATTCTATCGATTCTTTGCTGGCGGAGCGGATTTATCAGTATCGTTATTCTTTCTCCAGAATTCTCTTTGTATTTTAGCGCTCTGTTGGAAGTGTTACGATGTTATGATTATATATCCAAGAATGTTAAGTGATATGCAGAATGATTAAGTTCAATCCGGAGTTGAAGCCCGCGTCTCATCCTTACCACGTAGGGGCGTGCTAACCCACTGCACTACCCCGGCTCTCGGTACCCACGTCTCACCCAAGCCCTACGGGGCTTGCTCAACACCATTGGAGTTCCTGTTCTGCTGTCACACTCTTGTTTTCTTCGTGTTTGTCTCAGACTTTCTCTGTGCTTTGATATGCTTGTGATATCGCCTCTCGTAGATCTCCCGTTGCCATAGCGATTCCTGACTGATTCTTCCGTCCTCCCACGTAGACAGAATGTTGTCCATGGAGACTTGGTTGGTTAGATGAAGAGCCTCATTAAGTATGCGACGATTGCGTGACTCTGTCGGCCTCCAGATGTCGTCGGTTCGACTGCAGCTGCTGACGTCGTCGATGTGCAGGATGAGCTGCGCCGCGGCCGGCTCGAAGGCGCTATCCCGACCACGAGCAGCGCTGCCGCATTGCCGACCGTCTGAGGAGCTGATCGCCCCCGTACGACGTACTGCCGCCGAGAGCAGCCGACTGGCCAGTACTGCCACAAACTGCTTCATGTTCCGACAACAGAGGTGCGTTCGGATCGGCCTCATGTCAGGTGTTTCCTCCTTCTCTTTCAATATTTAATACTTGTCCATTTTGAGGCGAGGAGTGAAAGTTCGACTCCCTTCGCTGGACAAGAACTTTGTATAAAAGTGTTAGTAATAATTCGAAAGCTTAAATCTCTGGCTAGCACGGTTTGCTGCCGTTTTTTTGAAAAGAACTGTTTTGACATTGTTACATTGGGAGAATCTATGTGTTTTATACACGTATTTTTCTTGCAAGACAGAGCTCTTTTTTAGACTATCTGTAATCATTCGGCAGCGTAAAATTCAAAAATTCCAAAGCTGTATTTATTTCCTAGACGGAGCGTTACACTGCAGTTTATCACGGAAACTAAGATCGAGTTTCACATGGCATTTCTATACGCTAATGCTAGGGGAGGGGTCTGGTGGCCGCAGATTTGATGTGGCGGTCGGCCACGATCGATCGATGAGGGTCACGTGGAAGTACAATTTTTGTTATTTAATTAGATTATTTCTCTGTTTTGAAATGAACTCCAGATTAAACGTCTGACTCTGACACTAAAAGATTTTCTGTACACGTTCGCGTGCTTTTCGTGCTTCCAGTGAAATAATGGTTCCATTGCGCAGCGGATGTGAAATATAATTTCATTTTGAATATTGCAGCGTTAAAAAGGGTCTTGAAAAACCGGCCACGTATCGCGCTATTCAGAGATTTGAGCTTTCAAATGCGTTTGAACACTTCTATAAAAAATTCTTGTCTTGCGAATAGGGTCGAATATTCATTTGTCGCCTTTTAGTGGACAAGAACCCAATTTTACCTTCTTTTCTTTCTTCTGCTCTTCGTTTTCTCGCTATCACCCTAATAGATTAGTGAGTCATAACACTTCATGTGCCGTCCGGGGTTAACATGTTCTAGTGCTTAGATTCTAACACATCTGATAGAACATATAAGATATTGACCATAATGATGTTGATTTGCCTAACACTTTTAATAGGTCGGATAAAAACTCCTTCCGTTTTGGTTTTTTTTGATATGAATATTGCAATGAAATTGCTAAATTTTGGCATCGTTCAATTTTGCGTTTTCTTGGGAAGATTTTGTTATACAATTTGCCCATATTTGATTGAAGATGGAGCTGTCTTGGGAACGAATTTGCTTGCTACTTATATTACGAATGGCACCTGGAGGAAAATGCTACTGAAGCGGTGCACAAGATTAATGGAGCTCGGGGCGATGATACGGTTGTAGAAAGACGCTTTGCTTTGCTAGGAAGTGATTCGTGAACGTCGATGCTGGAGAGAACGGTCTAGAGGATCAATCGGGCTCGGGCCTTCCACAGGAAGTTGCTCGTCAAGCTGTCGTTGAGATGAAATGGAACTGTTTCTATCCAACCGCTTTAGCGGTTGTAAGATTTCGTATATATACCCAGTAATGAAGAGTGATGTGCAATACTTTTACGTCAGGCGGGATTAGACTAAATTGAATGAAAACAATTCCATTTGATCTCTAATACCCAATATCTGTCAGCGTCACTGGGTTCAATGTCGAGACCGACCATCCGAGCCAGGCCGTTGACGACTGGCGGCTGACGGATAGATGCGCTGTAGCGTAGAGAATGTGGTATGCAAATGGGCATCGGTAAGGAGTAGAGCGCGCGCTCCCGTAAAGAGTGAGGTTTGGGTTCTAGTCCCGCCTGACGCGAAAGTTTTGCACATCACTCTTCATTACTGGGTATATATATGTGTCTTTGAGATGGTCGACTGGTCGCTTCACGAGCATCTGTACCCACGACAGCTCCATCTTAAAGCAAGTACAGACAAGTTGTGTACCAAAATGTTCACAAGAAAATGTGAAATTGAACGATAGCAAACTCATGCAATTTTATTGCGAAAATCCTATCAAAAACCGACACGGCGCGATGTCTTTATAGAACCTTGATCTCTACCGTGAAGTGTAGTCTACCGGTCTCATTTAATTCTTTTTTATATATTCTCCCAGCAGTCCTATGATGCTACCGATTTCATGTTAGTTAGGTGATCCATCCTTGCAGGTCGTCCAACGAGTGGTCGCAGAAAATCTTACTCGTATCGCTACATCGCAACTATGCTTTACAAAGGCTTCTAATTTTTTTGTTTCAAAGATGTGCTGTATGTGCAATTGAGATCAACGTACTAAACTGCATGTGCCCAACCTCTTCTTTATTCTTGTGTGAAGAGATGGCTACAAGATGTGACGCAATTTCAAATGGATGGTTTTTTTTGTGAATCATCGATGAAAGGTCGTCGGAGATGTAATCTTGGATGAAGTCACCGCATTTGAATGAAATGACAACTCTTGAATAAATGAGGGAACATACGAAACTTTCATAATTTTGGGAATACGTGAATATCGAGTGGAACAATTTTGTCCTTCGAATTCAGCTACCGGACTTGGGAAGATGTGCCAACAGCTCGTTACGATTTAGCAGACTGTGCCAACATTGATGAGTAAGACGATCGTTTATGATTGGTCTAACAGACCTGGTATGTTCGAGAAGTTATCTTTCCACCGTCAGGTCTACCCATTGATAGATCGATGATGTTTAGTGGTTAACCCTTTCGAGACCAGAGAACCACCTCCTCCGCATCTCTAACCCCCAGTGTGGCAGCGCTGAGCGGTCCTCTGCATCTCAAACCCCCTGAGTGGGAACACATCGGACGTATCATTGTACTACTGCAATCGTATCATTGTTTTTATTTTTGTACTTTTAACAACCTTACATATTTACATGTATCATAACATAGAAAAATAGCAGCAATAATATCATTGAAATGATCAATAATAGATTTGATACGTTCCTTCGCTGGGGATTGGAGATGTGGAGGAGTTGGAGCAGAACGTCCAGTGTTGCCACGGTCAGGAATAGAGATGTACATGAGATAGGTCCATGGTCCGGAAAGGGTTAAGTGGCAGCTGTCAAGAAAAGTCAAATCAAAGTACAATTATAGCGTATTAGTAAAGAAGCAGGTACGTCTTCTTTGGCTTGGAACTTCATCCAAAAAGAACTGAAGAAGTAGAGGAGTATACGTAAGCAGTCCGTTCAACAGCAGAGAAATAGGAAACAGTTGTTGGCTCAATAGAGTCAAACCGTGTAGTGGAGCGATTGATGTAGTGATTGTTTGTGCTAATTCAAAACCGAAAGTGTCAAAAGCGACGACCGAGAAGAACTATACGGAAGCGTGGAGTAGATATTGGTATTCTATTATCATATCTCAGGAGATCTAGAATAGTTGTCTTCACGTTCATTCTTGTTATAGTTCAGGTAAATCTGTTTTCGTTCATTCTCAAGTGTGTTTTGATGAACCCTGGACGATTTGTTATGACAAGTTGCGTGGGAAATAAAGTGGCGACTTGAGAATTTAGGTTCCATTATTTGCTTGCGTAATTAGTTTCTTTGGAAGATAGAGGTATAGCATCTAGCAATAAAAGTGCGACAACAGTACCTTGGCTCTTATAAAGTACTAAAATCTTTTGACTTCAAAGCTACTCGTTGTGCACCTATGTCAGCTGTAGACGTAGTGCAAGCACAATATCTTGGTTTAGCTACAAATCACCCAAGAATCTTTCAAGAACTGTTTTAGCCAACATTTTGACAACACTGTTCTCTTTATGCTCTAATTAAGGTCTATAGTCTATAAGAATTATTAGAAAAAAGCTGCGTTTTTGACGCAGTGGTTAGAGGTGCTCTACG
Source organism: Parelaphostrongylus tenuis (assembly GCA_019055375.1). Classification (NCBI taxonomy): domain Eukaryota; kingdom Metazoa; phylum Nematoda; class Chromadorea; order Rhabditida; family Metastrongylidae; genus Parelaphostrongylus; species Parelaphostrongylus tenuis. The sequence goes on from JAHQIW010001340.1 coordinate 1,530,116, forward strand.
ACACACAGATGGTCGATAGTACCACCCCTAAGATTCCCAACTCTTCCATACTTTTGGGTATGGCGGATGGTACCTGACTTGTCTGGACGAATAGCAGCACTGACTTGATACATTAGTAATTCACTGCGAGTCGTAAAGGCCAGATATGCTGAGTCACCTTAAACGATGCTAGACGAAGGCGACTGCATGATGCATCCCTCAGGTCAGGAACTGATCAAAGACGAGAGCTAAATCGTGTTTCTATCTGTTTTAGCAAAGTTCAAGCAGTGTTACGGAGCAAGTGGGTTCTAGATTGGTTGGAGAACATGAATTATACAAAAGACTTTTTTGAATTTGTAACATCACTTGGTGATTGGAAGTAGAACACCTTAACCTAGTAGTTACAGGTTTTGTGAGTCACAGAGACTAGCTGAATTATGAGATTCCTGACAGCGTCAACAATAATAGCCTAGTTAAGACGGAAGGTTCATAACCTCGTTTGGGGCTCTGGATAAAAAGTGAGCCTCAAATATAACACTTGTCCGCTCTTGCTGGTCTTGTGGCATGCGAGAGCAAGCATTGGTCTCTTCTTGCTTTTGTACATCAGCTTCTCCCACTGAGTGCCTCGTACCTAAGTCACTTGAGGAATGTCACATTAATCTTAAGGTTTTTCATGGATAAATGTCAATATTATGTCGATAATCTGCTTGGTTGACCTTTGCGTTATTCACTAAGACACAATGTTTCCGGCTTATCAGTTTTCGGCACGATTTAGCGCATACGGTTGGGTGCTACATGTCACCTTGTCGATAGTGTGTTCGATAACACTGACTGGTCTTTCACCTGCCTAGGTAGCATCCGAGGCGAATCACATTTTTTCGAGCGACTACCTCGGAAGAATAGTAAAATCGAGAAGGTTTGATGGTGCATGATGCTGTTTAATCTCTCCCAGAATCTTTAAATTGTCGACTTCTTTTTTAGCATAACTTTCAACGAAAGCGAGTTTGTGTTATGGAGTCGCGTCGTCGTTACACCCTTAAGAAGGAGATGCTGCATTTGTGATAAGCCGCGCGGTGTCATGGTTCGCTCAGCTACTGTAACGACGGTGTCGCATCGCGAGGCTATTTTTGTATTGTCACTTATTTCTTGTCAATGTTTCAAAGGATATTATCTCTCCTAAACGATGGAATACCATTAAAGACACGTTTGAGGACTTTTTTTTAAGTGGAAGCAACACCTATTTGCCTTGAATTTCACGATGTTTGAACGAAAAACGACATTGTTGCGCAAAAGAAACTTATCTACAGCTGTTGTCGATATTTTTATAATGTGGTACTTATGATTTTATAGTCATTCGATAGCTTGACAATGCTGATTTTGATACTAAGCTTGGTTTGTGGAAAGAGCATCTACTTCTCATGCGACCAACGAAAAGTGTAAAGCGTTTTGATCGGCCCGATTCTCGCGCGAAAACAGAACGCGACGCTGCCTGCTGGCTACGGACGTCCCCTAGGGATTAAACCAGGAGGTGTGAATTCGTCTAGAGCTACTTGGAACGAAGCTTTGAAGGGAAGCTTTAGATCGTCATCATAAGGTCATATTGCTCAATGAGTTAGCCCCCGTACTATTCATCGTATGACACACGTCATCACGATTTCGTTAGTCATGAAATTGCTATTGACGTAGATCTTGGTTTCCCGCGTTATCGTCTCGATAATGAATTGGTGGGCCAACTATACAGGTTCGGTTCCCGCTTGGGGTCAAATGGTCAGATTGCGTATCAATCAAAATCATTGGATACATGACTGTCTTTCGTTGTATACCATCATGTTTCTAGAAATCGCTCCCATCACACTAGAAGAGTTCAGTCCACAAACTTTGGATAAACAAACTATTTTTCACCATGTTTGTGCTTAGTCAATAACTTCTGTATAGCTTATCGATACGTCGATGATAATTCTTTATTGAGTGCTGCTGTAGCAGTATTATGATCTTCAATCATAAATCCAACAATATCGAGTGATATGCCAAACTTGAAAATCGGGCGGGAGTTGAGCCCGCGTTGCACCGTTGCGGAGCGGCAAGTTGCGAGTTCAAATCTCGTCCAAGGGTTCAAATTTTGCATGCCACTCATCCATTTGTTGGGTATTTAGTTGATGCTTTAAACCGTATTATCTAATAGCAGCTTGGATTGTTTTGCTATCATTGTTGATTTGTTTCGACTTGTCGAACAACTTTTTCTTTACAATTATCTCTTCACTCTTGTTGGTTAGTATGATTTGACGGTTTCTCATCAGTAGTTTGGTCGTTGTTTTCATGTGGCTCCTCTGTGGTATGTGTGATTCCAGGTGAGTTCTCTATCAAGAGATCGGTTTGAAAGTGTAGCATTCTTGGATGTATGAATACAGCCACTCGGTGAAGTTTTCGTTTGAAGTGTCACATTTGTCATGCTTTGAAGGAGTCCAGGACTGAGCTCTATTTATTCAACCGCTTTCTAGCTTTGGTATGATGTTACAGATATACCAAATGGTGCTGAGTGATGTTCAAAACTTCTTCGTCAGACGGGACTTAAACCCGCGTTTCATTCTTTCCGAGGGCGCGTGCCAAAACAATTTGATAATCAATTAGTCATTGGTTAATTAGGGCCCCCGGAAAAAGTGAAATGCACGTGCGAGACCCTCTTGACGTTGAAGTTTTACACATCACTCAGCACCATTGGAGCCTAGGACTGCTGAGTGAAATGCGGATACAACTCCTGTTCGAAATCTGATTTTCTTTTTTGCATGTACTCAGCTGTTTTAGACATATCTCTAGAACTTCGTCGCGCTACTAAAATGCAGTAAAGCGAGGGATCCCTTGGGATTCAAAAAGTAGTTACTACCAGTTTTCGGACTCCTCTACTGCTTCGTGCTTGTAGATGTTTTGGGCTGTCATGTTTATTGGCGAAACATGCAGAAAATTTATCGATTTAACTTTGTTTCCTTGATTTTAGTACATTTTGAGCGTCCATGCGTAGAATTTGTATATCTCTTTTCAGTACTTCATTTTTCAAGACAGTCTAGATTTATTCGTAGGAGAATGCTTGCTTAAAGTGGAAAATCGCTTTAGTGAGATGTTTCAGAGCTTCTAGTTCTACGGTGGTAATCGACACAAAGCAGTTCAGCGACGAGAGCAGGACAGCAATGGCTTCAGGTGATACAATCAAATACGAAAGGATCGAACGTGGATCACTCTATGGTCTTGACTATAGGATTTTCATTAGTACGTTGATTACTTTCGTTTGTTGTTCTCTTCAAAAAAAATTTGGCCGAAGTTCGAACTCCTTCCTTCTAAATCGACAGCTGAAGTTTAGCGATCTCGCCTTCCTCAGAGCGCAGACGTATCACTTATTCATCTTTTTATCTGGCCCGTACTACGGTTTTTTTTCCTGTGCGGGTGCCCTCAATCCAAGCATTCGATTCGTCTCTTCAATTGCTTATTTATCTTCTTCTCGAACGTCGTGGAATACTGGTCGAACACGTCTACCTGCATTCTCGAGGATAGCCAGACTGAGGCATTTTGTATGCTGATCGTTATTGGTTGCCGGGAAGTGTTGGAGGGCGAAGGGATTTCATTCCCGCGGCGAGCCACGCTGAGCATCACTAACCGCTCAACCACAGGCCTGTCATGTACGGAAATGTAGCCGAATGATCAGATATACTGTGGTGTAGTACGTCTAGGACACTGATGAAGGCGAAATTGCTGACATGCTAGCCATCGGTTTTGAAGGACGAAGTACCAATCTCGTGCAGGTTTTCTTCAAAGAACTCGGCAGTTCGCAGGATTTTTCATTATTCGTACAGAGGTTCAGTAAAGGTTGATCTTTTGGTCTATTATTTGTGTAGTTCCGTGTAGTATCTCTTCAGAAAAGCGTTGATTTAGGTGGACCGTGTGGAGTGATTTCTCCATGGCACGATGTTCCGCTGTTCGCCGACGAAGCCAATAAGATCTACAACATGATTGTAGAGATTCCTCGTTGGACGAATGCAAAAATGGAGGTTGGTTGAGGCTGTACTTCAGTGTTTTTACTATAATTATCCCAAGTCTCTGTGTTTTTAAATAGCATAGGACTAATTTATTCGATTTGCAAAATGTCCGTGAGGATTTTAAGATGGCAACTGCTGAATCAATGAATCCTATCAAGCAGGACACGAAGAAAGGCCTTCCACGGTTCGTACATAACATATTTCCACACAAAGGCTATATCTGGAACTATGGAGCGCTCCCTCAGGTATACTGCCACTCAAGCGCTTCACTGAGTTTCTTGTTTTAAAATTGTCGTTGACAGTTTTTTCTTAGACTTGGGAAAATCCAAACCACATTGTTCCCGATACTGGTGCGAAAGGAGACAACGACCCGATTGACGTGATCGAAATTGGATCTAAAGTTCAACCGCGTGGAAGTGTCGTGCAGGTGGGTATCTTGTCTTCCAGCCCTTTCGGAACCGTGGACGTCTGCATCTCTTACCTCCAGCGTTCTGCGTCTAAAAATAGCTCACTAGGATTAGAGGTGAAGAGGAGTTGGTGCAGACCGTCCAAAGTTGCCAGTTAGAGATGCGGTTTCACGGTCCCGAAAGAGCCAAAATTGTTCTATGTCTTTGGTAGAGTTGCATGGTCTTTCTGGTTACCGGACACTGCAGTTAAGTGTTGTAACTCTGCAATGATTTTCGTAAATCATGAATAATGACTACATAATTATTGAACAAAATCCTGTTTTCTTGTATTTTGCTCGCCAAACATAGTATTTAGCCGAAAAAAATTAAACAGACGATGTCAATTCGTTGCGTCGTCAGTCAACCTCGATAAACCCATTATGCTAGGAGGAGTGGTTGTAGAGCGGTTGCCTCGGTGGTGTAGTGGTAGCACGCGCCCTTGATATGAATTATACGCAGGTTCAACTGCCGCCTTGGATCGAGAATCTCACGTATCACTCAACATTTTTGAATATAAGGTCTCGAGTAGGTTCATTTATGAATCATATGACTAGCTATGTGCCGTTTATTGAGATCTGTCCCACTACCCACTATGGTTTATCGACTTAGGTGCATCAGTGCGAATCGCCTTTTTCTCTGCAGAGTCGATTTGCTGCGAATGTGCAGCGTTTTTTTTTCTGCTTCACGTATCCCATATTGGTTTTGCCTTCTAAGGGTATCAGTAGAATTAGTTGATTGTGAAATAACGCGGTAGAAACAGCGTATGTTAAATATTCTCTTCAAGTTGCAGGGCACTTCGCTTACTTATTAATTTTAGAATGTTAGAATCAGCTTCTTTAGCGCGCTGAGCAAATGATCTCTTGCAGACTTCTGTTATCATACGCGACTCAAACGGTTGCCAACGTGTCAACGTTCGTTTGAGCACAAAGATTCTGTTCAGTCGGTCTTACTCTGCTCTTGATGATTTGTCGTTCCATTTTATGCGCCCTGAATTTCCAGGTAAAAATCGTTGGCACGTTGGCGTTGATCGATGAAGGCGAAACAGATTGGAAACTAGTCGCTATAGATATCAAAGATCCTCAAGCTGCTCATGTCAACAGTATCGCTGACGTCGAAAAGCATTTTCCTGGATTGCTTAAGGTGTGAGCTCAGCAAGTCTTGTTTCTAAATTACTTTTCAATAGATGATTGTTTTCAAAACATGTCTGTAAAATCCACATGGCAGTCCGAGGCTTTTTTTCAGTTCGTTTCAACTTTTTTAGTCCATTCTGCGCTCTCTCCTTAGCAGTTGGTTTCCTTCACTATCAGTTCGTTTTACTTCGTTGGAATGATCTCTTCCATGTATGGGCAATAATTAGAAGTGCCCTGCGAACCCGCGCCCAAGACTCACCAAGTTCCTTTTCTCCGTGATCTGTAAATTGGGATGATACTTGTCTTGGAGAATAACGTCACCGACTTTTTGCATCCATAGACTAACGCGAGTCGTTATAATGGCCTGATATGCATCTCATACATTAAGCAATTGTTAATGATGTCGAATACGTGGCGCGTCTCTAGAGCTTGATCGACATCGAGAGCTTTTTTTATCCTTTATCCTTTACATTCTTGTTATCTGAATTACTGTATTTTAGGCTACAGTGGAGTGGTTCCGAATATATAAGATTCCAACTGGCAAACCAGAAAACAAATTCGCCTTCAATGGAGAGTACAAGGATAGTGATTATGCTCACGACGTCATTATGAAGACACATGAGCATTGGAAATCACTAATAAAAGAAGTCTCTCCGAAGCTCAACACGTGCGTTGTTAACTTATTTCGTTTTTACGAACCTGCTAATTCAGTGGTTGACATCACCCTTCTCGCCTTATTCTTACGTATCATTTTCTTTCTCACGTATTCTCATTTTTCATACGAGAAGTATTTAAGGCGGAATTCAAGTACCGCATTGATTTCTATACATGTGTATATGAGACGAACCAAACAATCTGCATTAATATCAATGCATTTTCTTTCTGACGGTGTAGTGATACACGAGCGCCTCTGCAACAGTCGTGGTCCGTTGTTACTGGTTTATCGCATACAAACGCGGTGACAAGCGTGGGCCTTGAGAATCCCTTTTTTCTAACATTACCAATTGATTTAGAGAATTGTTCATTAAAAGATGGGGAGAGGTAAAGAGCCTATCATTGGTGTTGAGCGTTTGGTGAAACTATCACCAGTCCATGCTTATACTTTGCCACTGGTACCAAACATTTGAGGGCACCTTTCCGTCCAGAAAAGCTTGAAACCACATAGCTTGTGCTCATCAGTGCTTATAACAGGGTTTCTCGATTTCTCAAATTCTGCTCAGACTTACGTGAATGTAAACGTAATGCAATTGCTTTTTCCACGATGGGCGACTTCTAACAGAGTTGGCCTTCTTTTTGTGAGCGAACAAGAAGTTCTCATAAATCTTTATTATTATTGCCGTCGTTTCGGCGGTATCACCTCCTTTAGAGCCTCGATTGTTTGCGTGGAGAATTCGTAGCAATTGTTCTTCTTTCGATATTGGTCAGTGTAGCCGCCCCATCGAAACGAATCGAGTAATATGTATCACTAGACAAATAAAATAGCGTCATTTGGGAGTCCTCCAGGATACAGGGGAGGGTCTTTGGATGATTGTTGACCGATTTTCATTCGCTTCTCCGGTGGGAATACATCTTGCAGCAGTCGGATTAGTATTAGCTGGCGTATAAGGAAGAAACTCTTTGATTTCGGGTTTTATTGAACCTTAGCGTTTGTTCAATGAAAGTCGGAATCCAATGTTTGCTCTCTTATATGTCGACTCATACGATAATCCCTTACACCAAGGTTCAACAGAAGTCGGAATTAAAGATTGGCCTTCATCGTGCTCTCACGCAGTTTTTTCCTTTTTTTTTTTGGAAACGTTATCACTATTTATTGTCCCGAACTTCAATGAAGTTATTTAGATCGTTCACAAATATAATTCATCTCACAATCTGGTTCTTCTGATTCACGAAAAATCTAAAAAGACAAGAGGAGAGACAAGTTTTGAGTGATCCGTAATCTACGAAAACTCTACCATCACTTCAAAAGGGTGCCACGCGCCTTTAGACTTTGGACAATGGCTCAGCAGGATCGTATGAAATCTAGTGCACGTAGATAATGAAAATTTTGTAAATGATACTCTTCTATGATGATGTTGTTGCAGCTGTAGTGTTTGTAGTGGTTGAGATTATTGTTTGAAAATGGCTATGCAGTTGAAAATGCGTATTATTGTCTCACGCTTCATTAGAAGGAAGGAATCAGTTATGTTCCTACTAAAGAAACTGTATTTTAAGGTGTTATTTGGAACGGATATAGGTATCTCTTATTGCCTCGCTGTGGCTACTTGTTAAAATTTCTGTTCTTACGAATTTCTACGTAGTTTCTTGTCAATCCTGAAATATCTTTTCATATTGTTGTAGAAGTACGGTATTCCACCTACTACAGAGCAATGTGCAAATATTCTGAGGACAGTCAGTACACCCAATATGTGGTCTCTTGGTTGCTCACAACTGCTTTTTATCTATTGCGCCTCATCATATTTGATATAGTAGCTTTAGTCAGACAGAGTCGTATACTTACCCATCTGTTTATTTATTTTAACTAATATATATTTCTATTTATGAATGTTGACGTCTGTCTATTTACAGTCAATGCTTTGTGGATGGTGCAGTACATAAGGCAACGAAGGAGTCCGCAAAAGAGGCGGTGAACTCGACAGCGCCACTGGCTGCGCAGTCGTCTTTGCCGGAAGACATTGACAAATGGCATTTCATATCAGCGTGACTAGTCCCAGAATCCAAACTATAATTTATCAGTGTCGTTCCGTTTGATTTTGGTTCCTTGTCAGTAGGGATGTTCATCGGTTTGCTATAACATATTCGCATATGTTCTGTTCAATGGGCTTGTTGTTTTTCGTTAGGTGAAATTTCACCAATATTTAAAATAAACGTCACTTTTGGACGGAGTGTGACACTATTTTGAAAACAAATGAAGGGCATTAGTGGTGTTAACACTTGAGTCCAAATTGAGTGGATTCCATTCAATTTCACATCAAAGATGTGAGTTGTTATCAAGACATTTTTCTTTTCTGCGTGTATTTTTCCGTGAAGAGGTTTGTTGTTGTATTTTTTCTACTAAGTCGGCAGCTTATGTAATCGTCGGAAAGCTAGTCGTTCATCAATGGATTTCTACATAATGTCTTTGGTTTCTTAATTTATATTATAGAATAACATTTTCTATGTCATAAATGTGGTGAAGTGCTTTTACCTCTCACTGTGGAATTCTTACAGTTCGCACTTTTCACAATTATTTATGATCATCTTATATCCTCTACAGTTGATATTGTAACATGTATTTTTCATTCACTATGGTCTCAAATCACTGACACTAGCTAGTTGCTGGAGTCCACGAAAAGCTTTAATACTATTTATGGATCATGTTTTGAGGTTGAAGCTAACGAAAGGAGTAATATCATATGTTGCGAACATTGCACTTATGTTTACATTTCACCACTTCTATTAGCTCAATGGAAATGCACTTTGCGGTGTAAGTTGACGGAATTAAGTCACTTTTTTGCCGAACGTGAAATGCTCGTCTTCGTACAATTTCGTCATATTGGGACTTTACGTAGGTGTTAGTATGCGGTCTACAAACCTGGGTAATTTTAACCTATGATGATATGATTGCTACAATAATGGTATAACGCAATCAACATCCTTGAATGAACATGTGTGATCAAAATAACTTGAACGATTCGCTTTTTATCAGATTCCCAATATACATCTCATGAGACAATGGTTCACATTGCTTTTATTCATGGAAAACTTACAACTGAAGAAAGATGGCTAGTGGTTGAATTTAATCTAACGTGAGCGTGACTTCTTTCCAGTTAATGTTTTCTAACAAACAGAGTTGTTAACGTACGAAGAAACTGTGGAACGCCTCTCAGCCATAGATTTTTTAAGTGTTCATGTGGAAAAGTGCGACGGAATTGCATAGGCCTTACCAGTCAGCTGCGAATAAAGCACATAAGATAGGTGTTAGGAAGGAGTTTGTCAGAAGTGCATGAAGAAATAAGGAATACCAAATATTTACGAGAAATGTTGTCCGTAGGTATAGATTACATGGCAAGCATAAGCGCGTTGTCACATTGCGGAAGGCGTTGGTCTGTTCGATTGGAACACGATATCAATGTGGACTTGTTTCAGTGTTTATTTTTTTGAAACCCCAGAAAGCGGCTTTGTGAATTGGCTTGTTGTAACTGTCTTTTTCTCCGGATAAAGATTTCTCGGTAGGCTGTTAGTAGAAATTTTGATAGCTTGAAGAGCGGCAATTTTTATGCTGGGCTTAGTTTCTAAAAACCTTAGAGCACTGTAACTACGTAGGGAAAGGTAGGCTTCGCTCTTAGAATGGTTTGGTCGTTGCTTGAATTTCTTATCTGGTTTATTGGTACTCATTACAAAGTTTGGAGATTAAGAACACTTGATCTTTACAAAAATGTGACATCTTACCGAGGAGAGTTCAATAGAATCACCTTAAGTACCAAGAACACCCTTACGTCCTAAAACAGCATCTCAGATAAGAGACCTGTGGTTTCTGGCGAAGAAAACACACACACGTTTTACAATGTAGGACTTCCAGGATTGACTTTCATGAAAAGGCTTCTAGTATTTAGTTGAGCCTTGAGAGAGTAGGGAAATCATCCTGGTGTACAGCGTACAGCATTACCTTGTAGATGTGCCTTCCTTCAGTGCACAAAGTGAAGAACTTCATCCAGTATTGGTGCCTTTGCGGTGATGTAATGCGATACACAATTCTTCCCTTCAATAGTGCCATTGACTCGATAATGAAAACAACCTTTCTAAGTCTAAATGCATTCTTGCAATCATTAATAATATGCTCGAGCAATCCGTTGATCTTTTACGGTCTGCGTAGGCGAGCCAACAGATAGAATAGGGTAGTTTCTGACCTTCATATCATCACAGTTGTTATAGTTTATACCAGCCAACTTCCGTGAGGCCAGAATTCTCTCAGAGCGTTTGGAACGCGTTTCTTCCAAAGCACGCGTGTGTAAAGGAGCCATATGATGTCATCACGCCCTGCACAAATGTTTCAAACGACGTCGAAGCACAAACCTTATAGTAAATGGAGAGAGAACAAAATCTATCGCTTGTCGACTCATCTTATTGCTCTATTGAGGGAGGGTTTAAGTTGTTGAATCTCTAGGTGATGACGAAGAGATTTTGCGCAGATTGGAGTGCTGCAGCGGTCAGAACCAAGCTTTGGCCATTCCCTTCATGTCTGAGGTGGAATCCCCGATTCTTAGTCGTTACTCTACAGCCGACACATAGATGATTGTTTGTTGTATGCTTGACACGAGAGGAAATAATGATGGGAAAACTAAGCTCACACGAGAAAAGCTTACGAAGATTAATTTCCATTTTCGAACACACCTTTCTGAAAGTGGCTACATTACAACATTTTATCAAAAGCTAAGAAATGAACGCTAACAGTGCAGTATCTTTTTTTTCGTCCCTCACGCTTAAAGAAGCATTGTCCGTTGTCCATCTGGAATATGTACCGAACAGTTGTTTTCACGGGAAAATAAAAGAGCAAGTATCCATCACATTAGGCACGACTAATAGCCACACAAATGGCTACGGAATAGCAGCCATTTACTCTAAGTAAAGAACAAAAGCTAGTCTCATAAGAAAACGGTAAGCTATTAAATCTGAGTGATAAGATGCCTCTATTTCTATCCTTCATAACAAATTAAGTAATTGCTGCTACTAAAAAACTTTCTTAGGAAATAGTGGTTTAGGAAACTATGAGACTCATAGAAATTTAACCTGACACATCATGTCGACAATTGGTTTGACTCCGTCTGTATGACTGTTTTGTAAAATAAAGGATTATGTGATGTGTCCTAACGATAGAATATTAGACTCATGAGTCAATTTGGAAAATACCTCATCTCTTTCGAGACAGTAATACTGAACACATAGCCGAAACAAAGGGTTCACTTTGTGCTCGCATAAAATAATACCTAGGTAGGAAGTCGGAAAGCTAGCATTTCTCCTGGAACATTGGAACGCTGGACCACGAGTCAAAATCGTCGCCACAAAAAACCTTAAGTACCTTTTGGATAAATGTCAGAAGTCTAAGAATGAAGAAAAGATGGGAATGCCTGAGCAGAACAGGTCATAGCTCCCTTATATCTCAAAGGTCGTATCTCAGATTGATTTCCTAGTTCGAGAATCAATACTTCACTATCACGTGTCAAGTGACACTTTCGTTTCATTTGATCGTCTCACCAGAAGACGGGTTCCTACATCATTCCACAGTTAGCACATAGGTAAACAGAACCTGACAGAATCAGTGATTTCTCTCAGATAAAGTGAAGTTCATAAATACAATAGTTCTTCATTAATACTATAATCAACCTATAAACTCATACGATTTGCACCACACAAAATGTATTCAGGCTTTGAGAAAGACGAAGTCGTCGAAAGATCCAGCCATCGACGCTGAACAAAAAGTCATACCAACCTCGCGCAAGCTCTGAGTGGAAAGACACTTTTTGTACAATCTGTCTTTTCCATAGTGCCTTGATTTTTGGCAAAATGCAAATGAGTCATGATCTTCAGAGATCTGTCTCTCAGCATGGCATCCAGCTTTAAACGAGCGTTTCCAAACTCCAGACGACTGTTGGGTTAGCGCAGCGGCCCTCATGTCCGTTTCGTGAGCAGGTCGACGGTGCGATCCCACGACCTGGTCCCGCACTGTTCACTGAACCATCATGCATAAACGGTTAAAATTCAAGAACTGATATGCTTCAATATTCTAGGTCAGATTTCTAAATTACTGCAAATGACCTTGAAGCGAAGCCACAGAACAATGGAAATAGCGTGGCAACTCAAAAATCACCTTTTCTGGAAAAGTGCCGGATGATGTCCTGCAACGTAGTAAATATCACGTTTGCGTTACCCGCAAGGAGTCAGCGGTTTAAGCCAGGAAATGACTTTGCATTGTACTGTCCTTCGAGCAAAATGAAAACTTTCAATCCAGTATTGAAATGCTTCAATATTGTAGATCAGATTTCAGCATAATCAGAACTGACTTCGAAGCGGAACAGTAAAATACTGGATGGAGTATAGCGGCGATTCGAATATCATTAGTCCTAGCGACAATGCGACCGTGGTCTTGTGGTGTAGTGGTTATCACGTCTGCTTCACACGCAGAAGGTCGCCGGTTCGATCCCGGCCAAGACCTTGTTTTGCATGCTTTTTGACAAAGCTACATTTCTTCTGAAAGGCAGGATGTTTCCGCTTCAGATGTTATAGGTCGACGTAACCACTAGAGACTTCGAGCCGTAGTCTTAGAACGATGAATATATAGCGAGAGCTCCGAAATCACCACTACTAATACAAGCCTGGTTACCGGTGGTCCTGTGGTGTAGTGGTTATCACGTCTGCTTTACACGCAGAAGGCCGCCGGTTCGATCCCGGCCAGGACCTTCTCTTGCACTTTTGGTCAAACATTCGTCCATAATTACTTTATTATAAAGATTGAAGTTTGTTTTTATTATGTAATTCAGAATTCGATAAAACCACTGGAGACTGCTACATCACGGGATCACAGCGTCTCACTGTACTTTCCTAAATATAATTTATTATTCGCCGCTTCACTCTCGTAGTTATACAGTTTCGCTTCAAAGTCCTCATGGTTGTATCGAAATCTGACCCCTACAATATAAGAACAACTTGATTTTCGTAATTTAAATTTTCATGCTAGTTTGTTCAATGAACAGAGCAAAACAAGACTCGACAGGCTTGAACCGGCAACCCTTTTACGTTAAAACGGTCGAAATCTTATATTGAA